>PIJE02000590.1:186085-213888 GCA_002895965.2 Coryphaenoides rupestris | reverse complement strand
CGTCCAACCCTCATGTCTCTGCTTATCCTGGTCTGTGTTTCGTACCCCCATTGTACGCACCATAATGGAATCCTCCCTACCAATGGCCACAGCCCAATATTGTTGTGTTAGCTCTGCGAGCATGGCCAGAACAAAGACTTTTGACTGTTATCCAATCAGTCATTCAAAAAGTCAGCCGGCCAAGAACCTGTCGCCACTAGAACAACAGTCTTTCTTTGAAAGTGCAGGACCTTGTCATATTGTTTACACGCAGTTTTCTCTTTGCTAGCACACCCCCACTATGTTAACTTGTGGGTTTGACACAGCGCTTTTGCGAAACAATGAGATGTGGAGTTTCTATTGACATAACCACAGCCGCATGACTCATGGTAAATATTTTTCATTTGGCTTCATGAATTTATTTACTTATCCATCATTTAGATTTGGGTTGCAATCACTTTCAATCTCTATTCTTGGGTCGTAGGTTTGTGGAAAACTGTTTTATTTTGATTGGAACACATGATGCGTTTTGAATGTAAATGTGTATTTGAGAGCGAATGGAGAGAAAAGAGAGAGAAAACCGAGACGGCGGACGGGAGAGAAAGCGAGAGAGCGTGAAGTTCATGTGGTCCTTGGGTTCATGGCACGAGGAGCATCAACCAAAACACTGAAATCCTCACATTTGGGTTTCTATATAAAGTGTCAAGCAGAGAGGTTGGGGTCAAGTGCTCGGGAGGCGGTCTGCGCTGCAGCGAGAACCGGGCTAGCTATTTACTTATTGCGGACCAGGCGGCAGCCATGAGCATGGCCTGTTTATGTAGCCCTGGTGGCGACTAACGTGCAGTTCCTCTAACGGCCTGTAGGGGGTTCGCGGTGGTTGGATGCAGAAAGACCTGCCACAGGAAACAACAGGATTCAAAGTCAACAGGAAAAATGTGATTTAATTAATGTAGGCTAATAGAAAGTCAGCAATTTTTTTTTGTTCGGTTCAGATCTTAGTGGCTAGTTAATCTCCATATAATATTTTGTGACATCCCGTTTGACAGTTTAAAAAGTTGTTTCTCTTAAATACAAAGTAAACATATGAAAGTTTTGGCCATTTAATACTCGCCCCTTAATGTGCCCAAAATGGATCGTATCCGCTGCTGGTTGCTCTGCAGAAGGCAAATATACACCCTCAAAACGGTTGTGTGTAGACCAACGGATGACATCACAAGCGCTACGTCCATATTTTTTTTTTTACGGCCCACGTTGTGGACACGGGGATCAAACCCAGTTGAACACACATTTAACTATTTAAGCTTTCCCTCATGTGGTCGCACCATTTGTGGCCATTTACACGAGCCATAAATTGTACACCGGCAGAGCAGTGATCTGGACCCAAATAGCGAATGACTTGATAGATGGCTGATGAGCCTAGCGTAGCGTCCCATAAAAGTTATGGGGTACACAGCGTCGGGCCGGCGTCCAATGCTAAGCGGCGTTGGGCCCGGGGGACGAATGCTAATGCTAATACGCTTCCCAAATACTTCATCATCATCATCATCATCATCATCATCATCATCGTCGTCGTCGTCATCGTCGTCAACGTCGTCGTGGTGATGTGAGTTTGTAAATGGCACCACGTCGTTAGTCCAGCGCAGAGCTCCAGCTGTGCTCCCTGCTGCACGGCGCATGGCCCGGCCCCAACGGGTGACTCGGGAGGGTTGGACGGACGACAGCGCAGCTAAAGCATTTTTATGCGCTCAAGAGCTATTGCCTAATGTCCATGTGAATGACATCCATATATTGGTTCAAAGTAAATCCACATGCGCGAAGACTTGGCACTTCGTCCACACACACACACGCACACACGCACACACACGCACACACACGCACACACACACACACACACACTACAGCCTCTTTCTTAGCCGGGGTGGTTCGGTGGTTTGCACCGTTGCATCATGGGGAGAATATTCTCTGTCCCTGGTTGTGGTCATGTGGGTTTTCATCCAGATACCTCCGAAAAGAAAAGAGGGGGATGACGTTTTACTATTTACTATTCAGTAATTCGGGAGACACTTTTATCATTCATATGCATGTGATCATCAAGGAGCAGGTAGGGGTGAAGGCGTCTTTGCTCAAGAGCGCCTGGGGACAGGCTGCAGACATTGGGAATCAAACCCAGTACCTTGGCTGGGAGTCACACGAACACCCTAACCACCGCTACACCCGTCCTGCTCCCTATTTCACACTCCTGCAGCCTGGCCTGGGATTGCATGACAAAAGAAAGCAAGTGTTTGAAGCTACATTTAGCATAGCTGCTGTCATATAGAGGCTATTCGGGGGCAACTGTAGACTTTGCATAGAGGCTATTTGGGGGCAACTTTAGGCCGGGTCATCTATGGTTCAACTATGGATCAAACTTTATATAGTCAGGATGTATCAGCAGTCGCACAAGATTGTGGGATTCGACTGAGATTATGTGCGTCCCTGTCGTAGCCAGACCAATTAATACACTGCAGCTTAATCTCAACAGAGAGGCAATTTGCTGTGAGGATTATCACCCCCACAGAGATATCATGCAACACAGATAAGGGGCCAATGGGGACAAAACCAAATCTGGGAATTATCCTAATCCGGAATCATTCTGTATGCGTGTGTGTGTGTGTGTGTGTGTGTGTGTGTGTGCATGTGTGTGTGTGTGTGTGTGTGTGTGACACTAAATGTAATTATAGTTGATTTTTGTAAGCCATATCAAACCACCCCCCGCCGTCTTTTATTTACATGAGTGTGGGATCTGGAAGGGCTCAAACAGGGAGTTCTTGGGGGTCAGTTTAGAGCCGTGGCCCCTGGACTGTGACAGTGGGGCCGTTCTGTTTCGTGTCAGAACGCGAAGGGGTCCGGCGCGGGTCGTTAAAGAGCCTGCGGATAGTGTCCAGACGGCACGTTTTGTTTAGCTCGCAGTGTGAATTCGCATGACACGGCAAAGTGTTTTCGGCGCGGCTATCGTGACCTCGCGCAATCGCACTATTCCGCTCCGTCAAAAAAACACAGAGCGTACACTCGGTAGGAATAACTCACGACTCGTGAACGTGTGGTTGAAAGTCTGCGTAAAACAAAGAATAAAAGAGCAAACGAATAATATGAACGATAAAGGAACACATTTCCGAATGAATTATGAAATAGAAATGAAGAAATAGGCTACATAAATCAAAGTCTGACTGTCTCTGGTCTATGAATCTGCAGTTTTATGGAACATTGTCATAATTGTGTTTAAACGAGATATGGAAAAGAACAGACAGTCCATTGATTTGGACTGAAAAGGGAGTACTCCGGAGAAACATTTCAGAAAAGGACACCAAAAAGTAATGCGATGAGGAAATGAAACTGCGCAAGGCTTTCCGATAATGTGTAGGGTTGTTAACGCAGGTCGTGATGTGGTCGTTGTTAAGCTTGGTATTAATTCCCCTGACGAATGTGTCATATCACAATTCCCCACAACTCTTTTGTTATTTTCCTCTCGGTAACCCGAGTCATGCATGACATCATGTGTGGTTTCAATTCTGTTGAGAACGCCAAAGAAATGCTGATTCACCACTTTGTGTTGGTAACTTTGTTTATTGTGAGTTTATATGCGTTATTGAGAAATGTGTCGGAGTCAGACGCAATATTGATTGGTCACTTAATCCTCATCATTGAGAGTGACTAAATCTCTCGTCTATACTTTTCCAAACTTTATGAATTAATGTATTGCAAAGTGCTATTGCTTTAGCAACCCATGCTGCAGCCTATTTCGGTAACGCTAATAAAGACCAATACATAGAATTGAGTCAAATATTAATGAATGAACCTTACGTGTATCGTCTGGATTTAAAGTCTCGTGTTAACTCGCAAACATCCCTGTACCGCCAATCGCACTCACCTTGCTTCAGCCTCACATATATATATGTACCTGTCAGACTGATTCCCTCGAGGAGGCCCTGAGAACTAAGTGATGTATACTTAATGAGGAACGCTCCTTGCCAGCAGCCACTTACTGTCAGCCCCCCACAACAGGCGGCAGTGACAAAATGGAGCACAAGATGTGC
Organism: Coryphaenoides rupestris; assembly: GCA_002895965.2. Lineage (NCBI taxonomy): Eukaryota > Metazoa > Chordata > Actinopteri > Gadiformes > Macrouridae > Coryphaenoides > Coryphaenoides rupestris. The sequence continues at coordinate 209,836 of PIJE02000590.1, read as the reverse complement.
TCTACCTGCAGGTATTCAGGGACACAGAGGAACCACATACCTAACACAGCGCACACTGTTTTACATATAGAGATGGAGAGAGACGGAGAGAGAGACAGAGAGAGAGACAGAGAGAGAGACAGAGACTGTAAATAGTGTGAAAATGTGTATTTGTTCTGTTGCGCATTCCGCTGGGCATCGCCACTTTTTCATTTCACTGCATATCCCGTATGTGTATGTGACCATTAAAAACTTCTTGAATCTTGAATCTTGCGTCTTGAGAGAGAGAGAGACAGAGACAATGAGAGAGCAATCAACAGAGAGATCAATATATCCGGGTTAGTGGACACGTTTATCCGAAGCTCTACCAATAGGTCCACGAGGAGCCGCAAGGAAGAGAGCAGAACGGTTTGTGTCGGAGAATCACGTGGATCTCATGGCTTCAAAGTGATGCGTGTTCACCCTCAACAGTACGATACGGTTAACATTGCGTCGGGGCGTTCACACTTTCGCTACCTTCCGCCACACTTAGGGCCACAAATTACAAACAGACCAATCTAAAACACACGCAGACACACGCACACAGACACACACACACACACACACACACCCATTCGCAATCAGAGCTTCGGAGCAGCTATGCTCGTCTAACCTGATTACCCCAGGGATGTGATCTCTTAAATAACTGTGTACATACTGCAGTCTGTTGACATGGTCGTCATTGCCATGCTGTACGTGTGTGTGTGTGTGTGTGTGTGTGTGTGTGTGTGTGTGTGTGTGTGTGTGTGTGTGTGTGTGTGTGTGTGTGTGTGTGTGTGTGTGTGTGCGTATGTGCGTGTGTCATGGAAAGAAGAGGGAAAAAAACGTACCAGAGAGCAAGCCGTGAATCACGTGCGCTTTGTATCGTCTTCCAAAGCGAGATCATCTGACCAGCGTTCACTCCGTTTATGACAAGTCAACATCTGGTTCAGGGGAGCTGGGATTTGCCCTGTGGTCAGAGTTATGCTATTCAATCAGACAGCCTATTCCAGTCTGCGATCCGGTGCCATTAAGTGACACGCTGGCTCTCTCGGACATCCCCGACTCCGATCCACAGAGTCTTCTTGGATCCACGCGCAATATGTAACAAGCATATTCTTGAATGTGCTTTCTTTGTAAGAGCCACACCAATCATGTGAAGTCATCGAAATGGTTCGCCTCACTGTGTGTGTGTGTGTGTGTGTGTGTGTGTGTGTGTGTGTGTGTCTGTGTGTCTGTGTCCTCACGCATACAATACCAGGCTCCAGTTGTTCCTTTTTTGTGTTTCGTACTTTAATTTCATATTCATCAGATTTCCTCCAGTGTTTTCCAACCGAGTGTCAAACTGGAGTTTGACCACGGCCCTCTGTTTACTTTCCTTAATAATGTTTGTCTTGGCCTCCGTCTCGGCCGTCAGATCTTAAATCACAGAGAAACAAGTGATCGCCCCGGGTTTCTGTCGTGGGGAACCACACCTCAAGACCAAACACACGTTCTGCCCCATCTCAGCCTGGCTTGAGCTGAGCATTAAAAGATAAATACGATCTTAGTGTACGCCAATGAGGGGAAAATGCTCTTTAGGGATGCCAAGACACACAAACCTCCGAAATCCCCAGACGGCTTGTCATACTCTGTGAATGCTGTTGTACTGATCAGAAGCAGTTAAGGGCTTTTAAGAGAAGAAAAGGCCCCATCACACCAGCAGGGTTTAATGTTTAATTTGAATTCACATTGCTTTGAGTTAACCTTTGCGTTATCTCATACGTTATCTCAAGGGGTGTGTAACATATAGTATATAAGATTTCGACACCGAGTCAGTGGTTTTGAGCCACGTCTTTTAGCAAAGAATGCGAAAGTATTTCCCACAGACTGGCGCTTTAATGGCATTCCAGATTGCTATGGTGCAAATATGACAAAAAAACAAATCTTGATAAGAAAGATGAGATAAAACTTTATCGATCCCGAAGGAAATTCTTGTGCCAGAGGTTGCGTCGCAATAGAATAGAACCATCTGAACATGTCACGATGTTGTCGCTCATGTATGTCGCTCTCTGAGACTGCAAATGTTTTCCCCATCCTATGTCATCTATACGTCACGGTCCCAAACACAACAAAACGTTGCGTTTCATGAATGTTTCCCCTCATCAGCATCACTTCACGGAGGGTCAAGGTTCTTCGACGAGCACTGACGAGCACCTAGGGCTGTTTGGTTCCCGGAAAAAAAAAAACAGTAACCTCCGCAACACCCCCAACCTTCACGAAACCGTTTGAGGTATTTTGTCATTAACATCAGAAATTTGCGCTACCCTCCTTTCCTCGACGGTGTTCCTGGAAGGCTGTCTGTTTTAAACGCCCCCGGGGCACGAGCGATCTGTATTTTTGACACTGCTCACCAGACGTCCCCTCTGTTTAAGGGGCATTTTTCTGAGAAACAACCTGACATAATATGCGGTTATACACACGCACACATTACGCTGTCATTGCACTTTGTTATCGGCGGTAATTTCGGATGTCGAGCGGCGAGCCAAAAAAACGCGAAAGGTATGCGACGTGGGTAAGTGCTGTTATTACACAGTGGTCCTCTCTCCAGGCAAATATAATATAGTTTGATCCGAAGACACTCCGAGCACTTGATACAGTCAGTGGCAAGGTAAGGGCCGTGGTCGGGGTAAGATATCTCGGGATCTTGAAGATTTAGACGGGTAGGCTGGAGTTGTAATGTACCCAACGCACGCAGTGGCCTTACCACCAGCTAACTTGTCGGCCTACGTCTGCGTCCTTGGATACCACCCCCCGGACCCCCTCAGGCTACCTAGCGCCTCCACTGTGGCGGCTAATCTGCGGTGGAAAGGAACTCAGGGCCATTTACTTGAGTGCCTGTACTTAATTACAAATCTGAGTTACTTGTAACTTGACGTTTATTTTCTGCTACACTTATACTTCGACAAAAATAGTGTACTTTTTAACTCCACAACATTTAGGCCTATCTGACAGATTTACTTTGCAGAATACAAATAATCAATGAGTACATTATGATATCATCATAGCAATCAGGCTTTGTTGGTCCGCAGGGGGAAATTAAACTGTAATTACCCAGCACGATGTAAAGTAGGACTGTACAATATTAATGCATTAAAATTTACTTCACGTTTACCAGCTGCAACATTAAAACCATAAACACATTCGTTCATGAATAATTCAAATCCCAATGCAATATTATATTTTCCTTTTACTTTTTGGTACTTTAAGTGTAATATATGCTTTTTGGACTTTTACCGAAGTAACTTTTTCCATGCAGGACCTTTTCCACATGTGTGATATTACTGCTTTTACTCAAGGAGGCAAATCAAATCATGCTAATACACCCGCTGATTGGGAACAGAGAGGGAGCGCAGGCCCACGCAAAAAAGGTCAGCGACACACCGACACACACCACACACAAACACAAACACAAACACAAACACAAACCGGAAAATAGATAGATAAAGTGCACACGCGCTTTGTGGAAACAAACGGATAGATGAATGATAAATGTGCTCGGGCTCATACAAATAAACACAAACACATGCTTTGGCCTCAACACCTCCTGTGTGCCTGCGCACCTGTTGTGTATGGGGTGGCCCTGAGTCAGCATGGAGGGGCCTATTAAATGTCACCCGCAGACATGGTGAGACCAGGTGTGTTTTTAAAGGAGAAAGTGCTTTATTCCCAGCATGTTTTGTGTCATTTCTGATTATTATTGTTGTTGTTGTTGTTTTGTTGTTGTGTTTGTGTGTTGTTGTTGTTGTTGTTGTTGTTGTGTAGTGTTGTTGTTTGTTGTGTTGTGTTGACGTGGCGTGGTGGACAGGCTGGACGACTACTCCGTCGCCGTGGAGACACCCCGGGGCCTGAGGGAGTTCCAGTTTGACAAGGTGTTCAGCGCCCACAGCTCTCAGGAGGAGGTGTTCCAGGACACCCACAGGTGGGTCGGGTGCTCCCCAGTAGGGGTGCCCGTGTCTAGGGTTGGATCTGAATCCTCAATCCATCAATCCAACCCAGCTGATTGTGTATCTTTTTTTCCTGCATTTCTGTGGTCGTCATGGGAATTCACTCCATGTGTGCATATCTCTTGCAGACTCATCCAGTCGGCCATCGACGGCTTCAACGTGTGCATCTTTGCGTACGGCCAGACAGGTTCCGGGAAGACCTTCACCATGGTGGGAGACAAAGAGCACAGGAACCCCGGCATCATGCCGCGGGCGTTCACCGCCATGTTCGACATCGTACAGAACAACAGCACCAGGTTCGACTGCAAGGTACCACCAGGAAACCTCACCAGATTCAGCCCGTAAAGAATCGTATCTGAAGGAAATGGCGCCACCTTGTGCTCCAAAGTGTAGAAACAAGATATAAAAGGAGACAATGAAAGATAGTTTGGTTTTGGCATCCCGTTAAAGTTGAACATGTCCTATCTCCCCTGTTAATTCATCCTGTCTCCACTCTACCGCAACAATGAAAGCGGAACTTGAACGGAATCTGTCCATCCTTATCTCGTCTGTCTGATCCAGGTCTCCGCCTACATGCTGGAGTTGTACAACGACCAGCTGCAGGACCTGCTGGCGGGCCAGGCCGGGGACGGCGCCTCCGCCACGCAGACCCAGTCCCAGTCCTCCCAGCCCCACGGCCCGGCCCGGCGGGTGGAGATCAAGAGGAACAAGAAGGGGGTGGTGTTTGCCCAGGGGGCGGAGACCAGGCAGGCGTCCAGCGCCCAGGAGCTGCTAGCGCTGTTCCAGCAGGCCTGCGCCAACAGGCACATCGCCTCCACCAGTGAGTAGTCGGGGGGGTTTTGACAGGCCTTCATTGGTATGGGGTTGTGTTTTAAGGGTCATTTCACAGTCAGTGTGTTGAGGCGACAGCCAGCACACATTGTTACTGGGCTTGGGACTTCCACTTGGGTCACTACATGTGTGGTACTGTGAGCTACTAAAAATAGTGTGACATTCAGTTGATGTGAATTTCAAGTCACAAATGCTTTCTTACCCAGTTGGATCAGACCATGCAGGATCATTTCGAAATCATTTGGACGAATTTGGAATAAAATTATTTCAGAGGTATTGAGCTCACTGTGTAAATATAGGTTATATATCTATCTAGACTTTTGACTGTTATCCAATCAGTCATTCAAAAAGTCAGCCGGCCAAGAACCTGTCGCCACTAGAACAACAGTCTTTCTTTGAAAGTGCAGGACCTTGTCATATTGTTTACATGCTGTTTTCTCTTTGCTAGCACACCCCCACTATGTTAACTTGTGGGTTTGACACAGCGCTTTTGCGAAACAATGAGATGTGGAGTTTCTGACATAACCACAGCCGCATGACTCATGGTAAATATTTTTCAATTTGCTTCATCAATTTACTTACTTATCCATCATTTGCAATCACTTTCCATCTCTATTCTTGGGGCGTAGGTTTGTGGAAAACTGTTTTATTTTGATTGGAACACATGATGCATTTTGAATGTAAATGTGTATTTGAGAGAGAATAGAGAGAAAGAGAGCGAAAACCGAGACGGCAGACGGGAAAGAAAGCGAGAGAGCATGAAGTTCATGTGGTCCTTGGGTTCATGGCACAAGGAGCATCAACCAAAAGACTGAAATCCTCACATTTGGGTTTCTATATAAAGTGTCAAGCAGAGAGGTTGGGGTCAAGTGCTCGGGAGGCGGTCTGCGGCGAGAACCAGGCTAGCTTATTTACTTATTGTGGACCAAGCGGCAGCCATGAGCATGGCCTGTTTATGTAGCCCTGGTGGCAGAAGCGACTAACATGTAGTTCCTCTAACGGCCTGTAGGGGGTTTGCGGTGGTTGGATGCAGAAAGACCTGCCACAGGAAACAACAGGATTCAAAGTCAACAGGAAAAATGTGATTTAATTAATGTAGGCTAATAGAAAGTCAGCAATTTTTTTTTGTTCGGTTCAGATCTTAGTGGCTAGTTAATCTCCATATAATATTTTGTGACATCCCGTTTGACAGTTTAAAAAGTTGTTTCTCTTAAATACAAAGTAAACATATGAAAGTTTTGGCCATTTAATACTCGCCCCTTAATGTGCCCAAAATGGATCGTATCCGCTGCTGGTTGCTCTGCAGAAGGCAAATATACACCCTCAAAACGGTTGTGTGTAGACCAACGGATGACATCACAAGCGCTACGTCCATATTTTTTTTTTTACGGCCCACGTTGTGGACACGGGGATCAAACCCAGTTGAACACACATTTAACTATTTAAGCTTTCCCTCATGTGGTCGCACCATTTGTGGCCATTTACACGAGCCATAAATTGTACACCGGCAGAGCAGTGATCTGGACCCAAATAGCGAATGACTTGATAGATGGCTGATGAGCCTAGCGTAGCGTCCCATAAAAGTTATGGGGTACACAGCGTCGGGCCGGCGTCCAATGCTAAGCGGCGTTGGGCCCGGGGGACGAATGCTAATGCTAATACGCTTCCCAAATACTTCATCATCATCATCATCATCATCATCATCATCATCGTCGTCGTCGTCATCGTCGTCAACGTCGTCGTGGTGATGTGAGTTTGTAAATGGCACCACATCATTAGTCCAGTGCAGAGCTCCAGCTGTGCTCCCTGCTGCACGGCGCATGGCCTGGCCCCAACGGGTGACTCGGGAGGGTTGGACGGACGACAGCGCAGCTAAAGCATTTTTATGCGCTCAAGAGCTATTGCCTAATGTCCATGTGAATGACATCCATATATTGGTTCAAAGTAAATCCACATGCGAGAAGACTTCGTCCACACACACACACGCACACACGCACACACACGCACACACACGCACACACACACACACACACACTACAGCCTCTTTCTTAGCCGGGGTGGTTCGGTGGTTTGCACCGTTGCATCATGGGGAGAATATTCTCTGTCCCTGGTTGTGGTCATGTGGGTTTTCATCCACGATACCTTCCGAAAAAAAGAGAAGGGATAGTAGGGTAGGGGAGTGGAGAGAGTGGGGTTTTACTAATGTTACTATTCAGTAATTCGGGAAGACACTTTATCATTCATATGCATGTGATCATCAGGAGCAGGTAGGGGTGAACGCCGTCTTGCTCAAGGAGCGCCTAGGGGACAGGCTGCAGAAAAAAAAAAACAATTTTTTTTTGGGGGAAAAAAAAAAAAAAAAATCAAACCCAGTACCTTGGCTGGGCGTCACACGAACACCCTAACCAACCGCTACAAACCGTGCCATGCTTCCCTATTTCACACTCCTGCAGCCTGGCCTGGGATTGCAATGACAAAAGAAAAGCAAGTGTTTTGAATCTACATTTAGCGTAGCTGCTGTCATATAGAGGCTATTTGGGGGGCAACTGTAGACTTTGGCATAGAGGCTATTTGGGGCAACTTTAGGCCGGGTCATCTATGGTTCAACTATGGATCAAACTTTATATAGTCAGGATGTATCAGCAGTCGCACAAAGATTGTGGGATTCGACTGAGATTATGTGCGTCCCTGTCGTAGCCAGACCAAATTAATACACTGCAGCTTAATCTCAACAGAAGGCAATTTGCTGTGAGGATTATCACCCCACAGAGATATCATGCAACACAGTAAGGGGCCAATGGGGACAAAACCAAATCTGGGAATTATCCTAATCCGGAAATCATTCTGTATGCGTGTGTGTGTTGTGTGTCGTGTGCCATGTGTGGTGTTGCGCATGTGTGTGTGTGTGTGTGTGTCGTGTTGTGACACTAAATGTAATTATTAGTTGATTTTTGTAAGGCCATATCAAACCACCCCCCGCCGTCTTTTATTTACATGAGTGTGGATCTGGAAGGGCTCAAACAGGGAGTTCTTGGGGGTCAGTTTAGAAGCCGTGGCCGCCTGGACTGTGGACAGTGGGGCCGGTTCTGTTTCATGTCAGTAACCGAAAGGGGTCCGGCGCGGGTCGTTAAAGAGCCTGCGGATAGTGTCCAGACGGCACGTTTTGGTTTAGCTCGCAGTGTGAATTCGCATGACACGGCAAAGTGTTTTCGGCGCGGCTATCGTGACCTCTGCGCAATCGCACTATTCCGCTCCGTCAAAAAAACACGAGAGCGTACACTCGGTAGGGAATAACTTCACCGGACTCGTGAACGTCGTGGTTGAAAGTCTGCGGTAAAAACAAAGGAATAAAAGAGCAGAACGAATAATATGAAAGCGATAAATGGAACGAATTTCCTTGAATGAATTATGAAATAAGAAATGAAGAAATAGGCTACATAAATCAAAGTCTGACAGTCTCTGGTCTATGAATCTGCACCGTCTTTATGGAACATTGTCATAAATTGTGTTTAAACGAGAATACTGGAAAAGAACAGACAGCCATTGATTTGGACTGAAAAGGGAAGTAACTCCGGAGAAACATCTTCAGGAAAACGGACAACCAAACAAGTAATGTGATGAGGAAATGAACTGCGCAAGCTTTCCGATAATGTGTAGGGTTGTTAACGCAGGTCGTGATGTGGTCGTTGTTAAGCTTGGTATTAATCCCTGACGAATGTGTCATATCACAATTCCCCACAACTCTTTTGTTATTTTCCTCTCGGTAACCCGAGTCATGCATGACATCATGGTGGGTTTCAATTCTGTTGAGAACGCCAAAGAAATGCTGATTCACCACTTTGTGTTGGTAACTTTGTTTATTGTGAGTTTATATGCGTTATTGAGAAATGTGTCGGAGTCAGACGCAATATTGATTGGTCACTTAATCCTCATCATTGAGAGTGACTAAATCTCTCGTCTATACTTTTCCAAACTTTATGAATTAATGTATTGCAAAGTGCTATTGCTTTAGCAACCCATGCTGCAGCCTATTTCGGTAACGCTAATAAAGACCAATACATAGAATTGAGTCAAATATTAATGATTAACCTTACGTGTAATCGTCTGGATTTAAAGTCTCGTGTTAACTCGCAAACATCCCTGTACTGCCAAATCGCACTCACCTTGCTTCAGCCTCACATATATATATGTACCTGTCAGACTGATTCCCTCGAGGAGGCCCTGAGAACTAAGTGATGTATACTTAATGAGGAACGCTCCTTGCCAGCAGCCACTTACTGTCAGCCCCCCACAACAGGCGGCAGTGACAAAATGGGAGCACAAGATGTGCTCTACCTGCAGGTATTCAGGGACACAGAGGAACCACATACCTAACACAGCGCACACTGTTTTACATATAGAGATGGAGAGAGACGGAGAGAGAGACAGAGAGAGAGACAGAGAGAGAGACAGAGACTGTAAATAGTGTGAAAATGTGTATTTGTTCTGTTGCGCATTCCGCTGGGCATCGCCACTTTTTCATTTCACTGCATATCCCGTATGTGTATGTGACCATTAAAAACTTCTTGAATCTTGAATCTTGCGTCTTGAGAGAGAGAGAGACAGAGACAATGAGAGAGCAATCAACAGAGAGATCAATATATCCGGGTTAGTGGACACGTTTATCCGAAGCTCTACCAATAGGTCCACGAGGAGCCGCAAGGAAGAGAGCAGAACGGTTTGTGTCGGAGAATCACGTGGATCTCATGGCTTCAAAGTGATGCGTGTTCACCCTCAACAGTACGATACGGTTAACATTGCGTCGGGGCGTTCACACTTTCGCTACCTTCCGCCACACTTAGGGCCACAAATTACAAACAGACCAATCTAAAACACACGCAGACGCACGCACACACGCACACACACACACACACACACAGACACACACACACACACACACACACACCCATTCGCAATCAGAGCTTCGGAGCAGCTATGCTCGTCTAACCTGATTACCCCAGGGATGTGATCTCTTAAATAACTGTGTACATACTGCAGTCTGTTGACATGGTCGTCATTGCCATGCTGTACGTGTGTGTGTGTGTGTGTGTGTGTGTGTGTGTGTGTGTGTGTGAGTGTGTGTGTGTGTGTGTGTGTGTGTGTGTGCGTATGTGCGTGTGTCATGGAAAGAAGAGGGAAAAAAACGTACCAGAGAGCAAGCCGTGAATCACGTGCGCTTTGTATCGTCTTCCAAAGCGAGATGATCTGACTAGCGTTCGCTCCGTTTATGACAAGTCAACATCTGGTTCAGGGGAGCTGGGATTTGCCCTGTGGTCAGAGTTATGCTATTCAATCAGACAGCCTATTCCAGTCTGCGATCCGGTGCCATTAAGTGACACGCTGGCTCTCTCGGACATCCCCGACTCCGATCCACAGAGTCTTCTTGGATCCACGCGCAATATGTAACAAGCATATTCTTGAATGTGCTTTCTTTGTAAGAGCCACACCAATCATGTGAAGTCATCGAAATGGTTCGCCTCACTGTGTGTGTGTGTGTGTGTGTGTGTGTGTGTGTGTGTGTCTGTGTCCTCACGCACACAATACCAGGCTCCAGTTGTTCCTTTTTTGTGTTTCGTACTTTAATTTCATATTCATCAGATTTCCTCCAGTGTTTTCCAACCGAGTGTCAAACTGGAGTTTGACCACGGCCCTCTGTTTACTTTCCTTAATAATGTTTGTCTTGGCCTCCGTCTCGGCCGTCAGATCTTAAATCACAGAGAAACAAGTGATCGCCCCGGGTTTCTGTCGTGGGGAACCACACCTCAAGACCAAACACACGTTCTGCCCCATCTCAGCCTGGCTTGAGCTGAGCATTAAAAGATAAATACGATCTTAGTGTACGCCAATGAGGGGAAAATGCTCTTTAGGGATGCCAAGACACACAAACCTCCGAAATCCCCAGACGGCTTGTCATACTCTGTGAATGCTGTTGTACTGATCAGAAGCAGTTAAGGGCTTTTAAGAGAAGAAAAAGGCCCCATCACACCGGCAGGGTTTAATGTTTAATTTGAATTCACTTTGCTTTGAGTTAACCTTTGCGTTATCTCATACGTTCCAAGGGGCGTGTAACATATAGTATATAAGATTTCGACACCGAGTCAGTGGTTTTGAGCCACGTCTTTTAGCAAAGAATGCGAAAGTATTTCCCACAGACTGGCGCTTTAATGGCATTCCAGATTGCTATGGTGCAAATATGACAAAAAAACAAATCTTGATAAGAAAGATGAGATAAAACTTTATCGATCCCGAAGGAAATTCTTGTGCCAGAGGTTGCGTCGCAATAGAATAGAACCATCTGAACATGTCACGATGTTGTCGCTCATGTATGTCGCTCTCTGAGACTGCAAATGTTTTCCCCATCCTATGTCATCTATACGTCACGGTCCCAAACACAACAAAACGTTGCGTTTCATGAATGTTTCCCCTCATCGGCATCACTTCACGGAAGGGTCAAGGTTCTTCGACGAGCACTGACGAGCACCTAGGGCTGTTTGGTCCCGCAAAAAAAACAGTAACCTCCGCAACACCCCCAACCTTCACGAAACTGTTTGAGGTATTTTGTCATTAACATCAGAAATTGCGCTGCCCTCCTTTCCTCGACGGTGTTCCTGGAAGGCTGTCTGTTTTAAACGCCCCCGGGGCACGAGCGATCTGTATTTTTGACACTGCTCACCAGACGTCCCCTCTGTTTAAGGGGCATTTTTCTGAGAAACAACCTGACATAATATGCGGTTATACACACGCACACATTACGCTGTCATTGCACTTTGTTATCGGCGGTAATTTCGGATGTCGAGCGGCGAGCCAAAAAAACGCGAAAGGTATGCGACGTGGGTAAGTGCTGTTATTACACAGTGGTCCTCTCTCCAGGCAAATATAATATAGTTTGATCCGAAGACACTCCGAGCACTTGATACAGTCAGTGGCAAGGTAAGGGCCGTGGTCGGGGTAAGATATCTCGGGATCTTGAAGATTTAGACGGGTAGGCTGGAGTTGTAATGTACCCAACGCACGCAGTGGCCTTACCACCAGCTAACTTGTCGGCCTACGTCTGCGTCCTTGGATACATGACACTGGGTCCTTTGTTATCAACATTTTTTGGAATCGATGTGAAAAGAAAAGTCCCATTGCAGAAGGAGACAAATGAAAAGTTCCCCCACGGAATAGATCTGGGGGGGGACACTTTTGGGTCGTTCCGGCCATGGAAGATGCTTTATCAAATAGAGCGAGTAAAATATTAAAATAAGTATGAAATAAATAACTTTTGAGTTGCTATTCATGAAGGCTTTACAGACAGAGCGTTTGTTGGGGAGGTCAACAGAGGTAGACAAAGAACACGTCTGGTAACATTTCAAATTCAAAGAATCATTAACCCGAACGCATTTTTAGACACGAGCGTGTGCGCGACTTGCTCAACGCGAAAACAAAACGCCTCTCGGGTGTACTTTGTATTTGTGTGACAGGTCTGGGTGGCAACACGTGCAAACGCACCGACATGCACAGCCACACATGCAAAGGACTTTGACAGGATACCCCCTGAGCCAGACATCAGGTTATCTAGAAGTTTCTTCCACAGAACATATTTTCGGCCACGTCTCACATTTGGCTGTGTTGACCTGCCAGCTCTCGGTGGTTCATTGCCAAATAGCAAGTTAGGGATTCAGCGGGTGCACCATTTACAGGAAAGCCTTCCAAATGCATTTTGGGCCGGTTAAGTCAAGTCAACCCAACATTTTAATCTCTGGCACTGTTCTGAAAGTCCATCGATCAACACCCCTGAAAACCATATGCTTACTTTAATCCATACTCAATTGTTTTCAGTACACCTAATCCATAGTCAAAGGTTGGGCTTAGCATGTCAATCTTGTCTTTTTCTGGCCCCAGTATTAAACTGTCAAAGTACATTTTTACAGATTCCATCTCCTGTGTGAGTTATCCCCTATTTACACCCGCGTGTGTGTTAATTGGTGAAGAGAGGCTCAACTTGTCTTCAGCTTGTACTCCTGGAAAATGAAGTGCGCAATGTTTGTTCTGTTACGTCTTTGTCTTAATTTAACACACAAATTCCACATTTTCATGACGTTTGGATTGTAGAAATTGACTTTGTTACCACAGTAATACAAACACATTAGCTCATAGTGTATCATAGCAAATTGTGCGGTCAAGCAGACATTGGCCTATAAGTGTTTTTGTAATACAAATGTACATTTCCGTGTGTATACACACACAAAAAAGTTAAAAAAAGACGAAAAAACATCAACTCACATGAACAATAGTACATTGTACAATCCCCCCAGCCTTCCCCCACCGTCTCCCTTGCTGTGAAATTGATTCGTTCTTTTTTTTTTTTTTACTAATTATCAACAATGTTCCCAAACGGGTCACTTGGTGTGCTCCAGGAAAAAGAACAGCAACAAAGCCTCCACCGCCCGTGCACCACCGCTGACACCCCCACCCTCAGGGAGCGTCCCGCTGGGTTATTGTAGCCTCCTGCTCGTCACTGCGGCTGGGCTCCCGCCGCCCTTACTGACGCTGGTTGATTCCGCGGCGGTGACGGACTACCACGCCACGCCGGGTCGCCTTCGACCCCCAGAACGCCTACCCCCCCCCCCCCCCCGCCCAACACCCAAACCCAAACCCCCCTGTCCCTGGTCAGCCGAGGACAGCGAGCCAGGTCACTGGGTGCGAGTGAAGATGGAAGTAAGTTAACAAATAAGTGTGTAAGTGTATTTATTTGGCACCCTTTCGCAGACAAGAGGCTGTAATATTACAAGGACTTGTAAAAAACACAGACTGACAAAAGGACACAGCAGGGATGACATTAGTGTGACACAAAAGCCTAACGTCTGGAAGTCTGTGGAGCACACGGTCCACATCTCCTATCGGTCCAAGAGCTCCACAGTCTCTGCAACCCTGAAGGAAAGCCAGCGTTCCAAAGTGAGTTGGAGGAAAGGTTTAAAAGACGTTGGCCAGAGGAGACTCAGAGAGCCACATGCCGGGGTGAACGCCGGCATATAAGTAAGAGGGAGGGTGGGGGGGCGGGAGGAGGGATGTACAATAAGTCTTCTGATGCGGACCCAAATCCACCCACCCGTCATACAATTTGCGTGCGAATCGGCTGGCGGGCCTCCCAATCAGACGGGGTCAGGAGAGGTGAGGAGACGGTGGGTCCCGGGGACACCTGCGGTGTTGGTTGTGCCAGTGTTCCAGACACTGCCAGGATCCATTTTGAGGGCACATTTAAAGGGTTTCGGGCGCCGGGCCAGCACCAGGCAAGGAGGGGTTGGTATAAAAGGGGTGCTCTGGCAACACGTCAAGGAGGAAGTAACACGAGCATGAGGATCCAAAGAGAACAATGGTGGAAAAGTCTGGAAACTGTCCACATATATACTTTTTCTTTTTTTTTCTCAGGGTGGGCGGGTTGGAATGGTGCAGCTTTTGGCGAGCGATCATTTCGCTGGAAGGTTGTCTCGGGTCAGTCGGTGGCAGTGGTGGTGGTGGTGGTGAAATGATGGACTTTGAATATGAACCCGGGGGAGGAGGGGAGGGAGGGGGTGGGGGGGAGGTGGGGAGGGGGGGTGGGGGGGTGGGGGCCCGGCTCACCAGACAATAAAATCCCGCTCCATTGACTTAAAAGGAATTAGTGGAATCCACTGTACGCGAGGGGAATGATGGAACGCAGGCTAGTGTTTTTCCACATAAACGGCATTACCGTGCAGGTGAAGAATGGCCCGGGGTGTCGCTGAGGGACTCTCCGGTGCAGTCACATCATCACTTACATTACGTTATGCTCCCGTGCTATGCAGGACACTGCTTTGGAAAAGAAAAAAAAAAAAACTCTTAACACATATATTGGTAATAACGTAATGCAATCCTTTTCTCTGTGACTTCCAACGTATAAATATTGAATGGGTTTCCACCGCCTCCCCCCAACCACCCGCAAGAAATTACAATTAATCCTTATGCATGTCAGGGTTTAGTGAACAAACCTCATGCATTTTTTTATTTAACTAGCTCTTGGGTCAGGTAGAAAATATTATTTGTTTTCGAGGTTGTGTAAGCTGTTCTTTGTGCACGCGTCACACGCATCAGCGCTCGAGAGCCGAGGTGTCAAGTGCACCGGGCTTACATATTGAAATGCTGATTATATTTTAATCAACCTGAGCGTATGAGTGTTTGTGTGTGTGTGTGTGTGTGTGTGTGTGTGTGTGCGTGTGTGTGTGTGTGTGTGTGTGTGTGTGTTGTGTGTGTGTGTGTGTGTGCGTATGTGTCTGACTGTCTGTCTGTCTGTCTGTGTATCTGTGTGTGTTTTTGTTTGTGTGTGTGTGTGTGTGTGTGTGTGTGTGTGTGTGCGTGTGTGTGTGTGTGTGTGTGTGTCTGTGACACAATGCTGTCCACACTCCTCGTCATCCAGGCATATCAAACGACAGGTGCCAAGCCTTGTCTCTCTGCCAACCTGATTCCCTGCCAGATTCCAAAGGTTAACAAGATTCTGCGCTCTGCAACCAGCCACCGACAATAGCGCCATTCTTCTCTCTTTTTTTTTTCTTTCCACATACCTACTTTGGATCTCCTCTCCAGAACCTCCTTGTTGCGCTGACACAAAACTAGGCTTGTGTATTTTAAACTGCGGAACGAGCCGGAGAAAGCCAATAGCCCCATCCCGCCCATTTGCTTTTAATAAAGTTTTCTTTTCTTTCATTTCTACATCAAGGGGGTAGTTCCTCGTCGTCTGCGTTCGACAAAGCCATTGTCAATTGTTGTTCCCCCGGGGACACGTATTGGCTGCCGAGTATGATGAGTAACCCGAGCTTGTGACATTTCCAAAAAATATGGATGTAATAAAATAAGATGAAACTGTGTAAGTGGACCTACGCAAACACACCGTAACACAAATGCCCTGTGTTCTCCGCACGAGGCATAGAAGCGCGTCCAAACCTCTCGCTGAAACCATAAACACCTCCTGCTGCTTGCGTCGGCCCCAGTCGTCACCTATTGTACTCGGGGCTGTTGACGCCTCCTATGTGTTCATTCCAACCTGCGCGGTATGGAGTTAGTCGCGTGGTGGAGAGGTGTCTGAACTGCGTGCCTCGAGGACTCAACGATACATGGTGTGAGGAGGGAGACAGATCCGCGGCTTGAGCTATATTGGCAGTGGTGCTGGCCAGCACGGGGGAACGCCTAGGGATCTACAACGTATGTGTATTTGCGGGGCTGGATATGTGAGACGAGCGATCATCCATCATATGTGGATAGATATGAGCAGTGATACTGGCTGTCCGGTTCTGCACTGCGTCGGGGTGAGGCATGCGGCAGAAGCTAAGAGGGGCCCTTGTTCCCCATCGGCCAGAGCCGTGCGTGGTAGTGATATGCATGCTGTTGTTTAGAGGCACGATATGGAATGGGAGATTGATAGTATTGTTGTAAGTTTTGTCGTATATTGTGGGGACATTCGCATTGGATGCCCAGTTAGATCGTTAGGCCTGGTTAGAGAGAGAGAAAAACGCCATTTATGTCGCTCAGCATCATCTTGTCTGAGGATTCGACATTAGTGAGAGAGAGTCGTGATCGGCGCAGTTACGGTGTGCGTGTGAGCCGGCTGAGGCATGCGTGAGGTGCAAATTTAGGCCTGTGTAAAATAAAAAACGCCATTTAGCGCTTTTAATCCAAATAATGACCCTGGCTAGGTGCATTGCTTGCAGCATGTCACACAGGTGGATTCCCCGCCACTGACTGGGAATCGAACCGCCGAACCCTGGCTGTGGTCGTATCATGCCCATATAAATTGGGCTACACTTTGAGAGAGATCATGTAAGACGTGATCTGGGGCTATACCATAGCAAATTGACTCAATATATAGCTTTATATTTCCCAACTATACCGTAAGCCCCCCATCTCTACCATTACTAATGTTCTCTTGAGTGAAGACAATAGTATGCAGATTTTGAACTATGAGTACAGTACGACGACTAGTATTATAAAATACTGTTTCCATGACTGACATTGTAACCAAAAGCCAACGAGCAGCCTGTATAATCGTTAAGTCGTTGGCAAGAACCATCGAAGCAAATGATGAGATGACTCTGGTAGGATGTGAGAATACGCATTTGAGGCTGGAGCTGTTATCTGGGCTGCTCAGGGTCACGAGATGGTAGCGATAATTCGGTTTAGTAGTTCTGGGTCTGCTCTCTCACCACCACCGTGTATGCAATACTCCGTGAATCCGTTACGCAGCCTGAGCCGCACACGACTAAGCACTTCAATTTGATTATAGCGGTGTCGGCTATTCGTGCGCCAGACAGGCTATGGACGTGTTGGGCCTGTTATCTTGTTAGTATGACGCGGTTTGATGCTGGAGGACCGGATGGGGAGCGCTATGAAGCTCAAGACGGGATAGGGTCCGCTTGGACGAGACAGTGAATCCGCAGCTTGAGAATCTGGGAGGCGCCGCATGGCTGGCTCGGTGAAAGATGGAATTTGTTATGCACGAGCAACAGAGCACTCTCAGGTAAGGTGAATGGGAGGCATAGTAGTCATGCATACGGTACACCAGCCACGATGTGTAATTCCAGACTCACTATCTCATACGTTGGCGATGCGGCTCCGGCTGCAGATGGATCTTTAATAATCAGAACGGATCAAGTGTTATTTTATTGCTATCGAGAGATAAACCCCCGCGTGATGCCCAACAGGCGGGAGTACCGAAGTGAAATGGCCGAAGAGATAAACCCCATGTGTGCCCAACAGGCGGGAGTACCGAAAAGAAAGAAGGAAAGAAAATAAAACACACCTCTGGGTGAGTTCAAGTAACCATGTGTGCTGGGATGAAGTCAGCATTGGATAACGCAGTGTGTGTGTGTGTGTGTGTGTGTGTGTGTGTGTGTGTGCATGTGTGTGTGGTGTGTGTCGATGAGTCATCGCCTGAAACTCCATGGGCTCTTCGTCTGGTGGCCGGGGTAGATAGGTGAGCGGAGTGGGTGGGATGGGTTATCTCCAAAACTGAAGCCCTGACACGAGTTCAAAGAGCTTTGATCCTCATGAAAATACCGCTGGGTGTGAGCACGCACTTGAACACCACCACCACCGCCGCCGCCGCCGCCGCCGCCACCGGCCGCCACCACCACAACCCACCCACCCACCCACCACCGCCGCCGCCGCACACGTGGCCTGGCGTCCGTTCCTCGCCTCAAGCCTTCTCCCAACCCGACGCCCAGACCACGTGTTTGACTCCACGCTCGCTGGATAGGAAGAATGGGCGTTTGTTTCGCCGCTGCCAAGGTGTGCACACGCACACGTCTCTCTCTCTGTGTGTGTGTGTGTGTGTGTGTGTGTGTGTGTGTGTGTGTGTGTGTGTGTGTGTGTGTGTGTCCGGTACACAGGTACCAGCTACCCACATCTCTCCTGACAGGGGAAAATGTCAAACAATGTAAGACTATCCCCTGGCCCTCGCCTGCATGAAGCTGCCATCAGCTTTTACAAAATGTCACCTGAGTGATTACCAAATGGGTGTAAAGCGAGCGTAAACTTTATTTATACCATAACATAGCAACATATTGTCTCCCCCCCCCCCCCCCCCCCGATTATATACCATTATATATACGTATATATACAGTTTACATATAGTTTACAATGGAGTTATATAGTTTACAATGTTTAGAATAGTATAGCAATGTTGTGCGGGAAGATTAGGCTCGAGTCAACGCTCAGTGGACGGAAGACATCAGCCGAGGTAGCGTTTGACGGACTAATATAGTTGAATGTGTTTGTAACTTTAGCTGTTCCTGCAGGCGGGGCTGGAAATTAAACTCGGGGAGCCGGGGAGTGGTTTACATCTCGGAGTCTAGTTTCAGGACCACTCGTCCCGTTTGTCAGGCGGGCCGCAGTTTAGTTACTAGCGCAGTTAGAGGCTAATAACTTGTTAGCGTTATCGCAAGGCTAATATGTGGCTCGGAATAGGCTGATGAACGGAAGTTAGTGTGTTATCGCCTTGTACGTTATGGATTTACAGATTGATTGGTCACCCCAACCGCAGCCTTCTGCTAGGGACCCCAGACGAGCCCAAAGTCCCCTCTCAACATAGACGAGAGGATACACTACTGTCTACTCTGCTTAAGTGATTTTTTTCCCACTCGTCTCTAAACGAGTGATGATAAATACATGTTGTTGTTGTTGTTTTTACACTAGGCTGAAGGTTGTCACTACGTGTCACTCGGGAAGAACGCAAAGAACCAGCGGTTAAACAGCGGTACTCGCGGGTTTATGCCTGAGCAATAATATAAACTCATCGAATACAATAAATTGATGAAAATACAGTTATGTGCGGATTCACTTTAATAGGGACAGGGGCCCATAATCCACTTACGGTTGTGATATTGCGCACACACCGATGTTAGTTATTTCGACTGTGTGTGTAGCTCTCTCTTTTTCCGTACCGCATTGCGTTTGCGTCCCCGTATAATTAAAACATAATATATATACAATATAGCTGTTTTTTCCGGAGTCACCGGTATCTCATAAACTACCGCGAAGATGCTGCCGCGCTACAACTTAATTTCCCCGCCGACGATGAACTCAAATATTGAAACAGGTGTTCAAATATTGCACATGAGAAAAAAAGCCATTTCTCTTACAGAGGCGGCTGAATACATGCCTGGCGCCATCCCAGTGGAAACACTTTTCATGTGGAAAACCAAGTTTTGGCCAAAGTAATATACTGTAGATAATCATCATATATGATTTATGGGCACTTATATGTTGTTTATATTCCCTTTTTATATAATGTGTGGTTTCAAAAACGGTAACAAGTTACAAGTGTAAAACGCGCCGTTACTTTGGAGTGACTTTTAATTTCTTCCCCACCGATGAACAGAACAGTCAACGCTTGCCGTTCACAGTTACTGCCTTTTTCCCCCCAATGACACGTTGACACGCAGCACACCGTTATTTAAATCGT
The DNA here is from genome assembly GCA_002895965.2 of Coryphaenoides rupestris. NCBI lineage: Eukaryota > Metazoa > Chordata > Actinopteri > Gadiformes > Macrouridae > Coryphaenoides > Coryphaenoides rupestris. The sequence goes on along the minus strand of PIJE02000590.1, from coordinate 190,030 downwards.
TCCAGGATCCAAAAGTGTGTGTGGGGGCGGGGCGGGGGGGAAGTAGCCACTTCGGGGCTATTTTGGTGTTTATGTCTGCTGCACAGACATACCAAAGCACTGGGGCATTTAATCCTGTCTACCTGTTTAAATGAGCCCACCTGTACGCCAATGGAATCGGAGCGCGGGGGGAATGCGCTGGTGGGGTGATGGTGAGAGTGCTCGCTGTGAATGAACCGGCAGCTTCTACTGCGTGTTGTGACTGCTGCGCTGTGTAGACGTCAGCGAGTCACACACACACACACACACACACACACACACACGTGCACACATGCACACGCACGTACGCACACGCACACACGTGACGTACACGTTGGACACACATTGGTCTATAGACACATGCACACATACAGTATATGCATAGATGCACACACACACGCACGCACGCACGTACGCACACGCACACACGCACGTACACGTTGGACACGCACGTGCACAGATACAGTACACACACACACACACACACACACACACACACACACCTCTTCTCATCTCTGTACTTGGTACTGGTCACGCCTGAGGCATCCATGCAGAGCTGTGCTGAAAATGCTTAAGTGGAATTTCACATGGACCATAAAAATGAAATATGTTTTATTCTGAGGGCTAGAAAATCGTCACAGATGATATGACTTTGCCTTCAGGCTTCTTCAGTCGCCTTGATACTCTTAAAAAGTGACTACGTGAAAATATAGTGAGACAAAGTATCCATAAAAAGCAAGGGGCCATTAATTCGCCCTTTTTTATTTTATTTTTAAATCGACAAAGCATCGAATAAAAAAAAAAAAAAGCATCAAAGTATTTGTACTCTATCGTACTCTTTAGGTCACAGCGACTCTCTGACGCCCCCGAACGTGGCGACACTCCGTCACGTAAAATAAATACGAAGAAGTGTTGACACTTTCATGTTGGACGATACTTTGAGAACGCTAGCGAGCGCGCCGCCAGAAACTTTTTCTCACAAGCCGTTCCATCACAAGATCGATTGAAATCAAGCCGCAGCTCCGGGTTTGGCCGGCGACTGCAAAGTGGAAAAAACATTCATTCACACCAGAGAAGCTCATATTCTGAATAAGCAGGCTCTTTGCTTCCCTCGCTAACTGTCCTAACCCATGTCTTAAGTGTTCTAAAACCAGCTAAGTATTCCTAGCCCTTGCAAGGAATCCTAGTCTTTGCTAAAGAAGCAGCAGGAAGCTAAGCTAACCACAGAGTCAGAGTGCAGCCGTAGCATGGAGGTCTCTTTGTTTGAGTGTAAATAAACCATCTTCTCCTTTCCCCCCCGTATTTGGCTCAAGGGATATGTAGTATTAAATTAAAGTGGTGGTCTACGTTGCTATCCTCTTCTGGTTGTCATTGTTATTTGAGCTGAGAAAACAAATGAAACTGCAGAGTGGGAGAGTGAGCCAAAGAGAAAATAGAATAGAGCAGACAACTGCACCACATGTTTGCAAATGCATGCAAATGTTTTATTAAGACAGCGTGTATGCAAATGAAATGAGCAGAACATTTAATATTCCCATTTATGGAGGACCTACCAAAACCAATGTTTCTGTTGATCATTTCATAAAGCAGCTCAAAACTCACCTGTATAAACAGGCTTACTCTGTAACTGTAATTATGGTCCCTGTGTCTATACAAATTACTGGATGTGGCTTCTTCTTTTATTTTTCATACATTTCGTTTTCCTTCTTATAATTTATTCTTTTACAGTTTTATTGCCTTGTATTATAATATTTATGTCTCTTAAGCACTTTGTGACAGTGCGTTTACAATGGCATGAATAAAGCTTATCATTAAGGATTATCATCAATTTGCGTATCATTAATCAGCCAAGATTCAAAGCAAGTGAAATACATAAATAGAGCTTATTGGTTACAATGTTAGTAGTTAGTAGTTTTTGGGTCATTAATCGTAAAATTATTTGTCATTATGGAGAGGCAGTGTTGCATTGGAAACGCCACAGCATTTCGCCACAAGATTTCATTAGCCAAGTTTACGTTATACTGGCGTTGATTAAAGGTACTACCGGAGCGACCCGGAGCTCTCCGCTCCCTACGAGGCCGTGTGGGGAAGGGTGGGGGAGGGGCTGGGGGCCCAGTCGCTGACTGTGGTGATCGATGAGGAGTGAGGGCAGGAATGGGGTTAGGGGTGGGCCTAGAGTCAGCGCACTGGGGTGAGTGTGTCCGGGGCCTGTTCTCACTGGTGTGGGGAGCCACAGTGAGAACAGTCCCCTCAACCTGGAGCAGGTTAAGGGGTGGCGTTGCCACGGTAAGGGGCTAACCTGTCCCTATGGAGAGCCACCCTCCTTCCCCAGGGTGGTAGCTGGACCCTGTACACCTCCTCCCCCAACCTCTCCATGACCCTGCAGGGCCCCACCCACTCGCTGTCCAGCTTTGGGCACCTTCCCTTCTTCCTTTGGGGACTGTAGGTCCAGACCAGTTCACCAGCCACAAAGTGCCTGCCACGGGAGTGCACATCATAGTTCCTTTTCTGCCTCTCCCCTGCATTCAGCAGCTGCCTCCTGGCGAAGGAGTGAGCCGTCTCCAAGCGGTCCTGGAGTCTCCTGGCGTACTCCGGGCCAGGGGGGACAGGGGGGGAATCGGGTGGTCGGCTGGTGTGCGGAGCTCTCTGCCCAACATCAGCAGAGCCGGAGTACAGGAAGTTGACTCCTGGACGGCTGACCGGTACGCCATGAGCACCAGAGGCAGATGGGTATCCCAGTCTCTCTGGTGCTTTGCCGAGACGATAGCCAGCTGCTGTTCCATACAGCGATGAAATCGCTCCACCAGGCCGTCGCTCTGGGGGTGCAGAGGAGTAGTGCGGGTCTTCTGCATGTCCAGCCTACTACACAAAGCTGCAAACACACAGGATTCAAAATTCCTCCCCTGGTCGCTGTGGATGGACTCTGCTGCCCCAAAACGGCTAATCATCCCCCCCAACAAAGGCAGGGCAGGGTCAGGGGAGAGAGCACCGGGGCTTTGCTAAGAAGTCCCTGGAGGGCCTGGAAGGCAGCCTGGCACTCCTCTGCCCATACGAATTCCTTGTCTTTCTGTAACAGACGGAACAGAGGAGCGGCCACACAGGAAAAGCCCCTCACAAAGCGCCTATAGTAGGACGCTAAACCGAGGAAGCTTTTCAGTTGTCTGGTGTCTGTTGGGGTCGGCCAGTCGCGGACAGCTTTCACTTTGTCCTCCATGGTGCTGATGCCCCCCACCCCCACCTTGTGTCCGAGGAAAGTCAGAGGTGACTTTCCAGTTCGGTCCAGCTTTGTAAAATGTCCGGCCTCACTAGAGTCACCGTAGACCCTGTATCCACCAAGGACATGACCCCTGGAGCGTGGAGTGGTCAGTCCTTACCGTGAAGGGCAGGCCGCAGAGGTAGTACTTGAAGTGGTGAACAGCTCTGACAATGGCCAGCAGTTCACATCGGCAGTAGCCGCGTACGCCACTACCCACTCTCCCTCTGGCCCCTCCTGCGCCAGCGCAACGCCGGATGAAAGGCAGGGCAGGGCCAGGGGGAGAGAGCACCGGGGCTTTGCTAAGAAGTCCCTGGAGGGCCTGGAAGGCAGCCTGGCACTCCTCTGCCCATATGAATTCCTTGTCTTTCTGTAACAGACGGAGCAGAGGAGCGGCCACACAGGAAAAGCCCCTCACAAAGCGCCTATAGTAGGACGCTAAACCGAGGAAGCTTTTCAGTTGTCTGGTGTCAGTTGGGGTCGGCCAGTCGCGCACCGCTTTCACATTGTCCTCCATGGTGCTGATGCCCCCCACCCCCACCTTGTGTCCGAGGAAAGTCACCTCTCTCCAGTGTCGGTCCACTTTTTTTTTTTTTTTTTCTTTTTTTTTTTTTGTCTTATTTATTTTTATGTTTATTTTCACCTATCACTTAGCGCATTTAAATCCTAATTGG
>PIJE02000590.1:177902-184891 GCA_002895965.2 Coryphaenoides rupestris | reverse complement strand
CCTACCCCCCACACAGATGGACAGCAACCCTTTCCCTTTCATGGGTGCCCTCTCCCCCGTGACTGTGCGGAGCTGCACAGTTGTAGGCTGCAATTCGGTCCAGCTTTGTAAAATGTCCGGCCTCACTAGAGTCACCGTAGACCCTGTATCCACCAAGGCCGAACAAGCCACCCCCTCGACAGTGACAGGAACATGACAAAAGTCCCCCACCCAGGTGCGCCCAGCTACGACAACGTGCTCTGGAATGCCGTAATCTACGCCCCCTCGCCGTAGTAGTCCTTGTCCGTCTCCACCTTTACCCGACAGTCTGCAGGTAACATTGTTGGTGTGTTGAAAAACGCGGCAGCAAAGTTAATGGCTGTGGTGGTTGCCCGACAGCTCACCGAGCGGGAATCAAAAATAAATGAAAGAAGTTTGCTTTCACTTCTGACACCAGTGTAACAATCCCCGGGGTCAGAGATGAATGAGTCAGGATTAACAACTTGTGTTTATTTGTAACATTGGTTTCATAGGTTACTGTCTGGCCGTACCCCACGCCAACCAAACCCAGACTCAACTAAACTCCCACTCAAAACGTAACCACCCCCCCTTTATTACGAGCCCCTCCCACTTCATTATGATTTGCCACCCACCCAGATTGACAGGTAACACCTTCCAATAGACGCACACGGGAACGGCTGCTTCAGAACAACACAGAATACACATGTAACACATGTAATTAACTTCCATGGTCGCTACAATATTTTATATATATTTTTTTTTCATTATCCACGTGATTTGCGCATGTAAAATCCTACATGTAGTCCCTGAACAGATTCATTATTCTGACATTCTTACAGGACCTTTAAGGATTTTACAGGACTAATCTCCTCTCAATATGGTGGTCTATCATCAACAAATAAATCCCATGATGCATTCTGATGTACAGGCCCTATACTCTTGATTCCACCATGGATGGGGGGGAAAGCCGGGGTATCCCAGCCGATTGTAAGCCAGGACACAGTGATCATTGAGTCATATAGCAGATATTTATAAGTTACATACAGTCATCCAGACTCAGCGAGTTCAGCTACCGGCCATGTTTTGAGAAGCAGGAAGGGGTTAACACCAGTCAAGGATTCCATAGCCTACTGGCTAGGCTGCGGGGCTTTCAAACCCAGCACCTTTCGGCTGGGCGTCGGACGAACTAACGGCCCCCCCCCTCCCCCCCCCTCCACACCCCCACCCTCCCATGACATTATCTCATAGGGTGAATACCGGCTGTCTGAGGGCCAAGGCTTGCTTGGATGCAAAAAGGGGCCTCCACACGGCATTGATTAGCATCGCTGTGTGCGAGACCGAGGATGGCTCCAGTCCAATCGGGGTGTGGAGGGAGGTGGGGGGGTTGTTGTGCTGCTTGGCTTGCGCTCCCTCACTGGATCGCAGACAACTTTGCGCCCTTGCCAAGTCTCCAAGTCTCAACTCCACAGTCCATTTGAAGGGGTGGTGGGACTTGATCCACTCCCGCCCCCCCCCCCCACACCCCTCATAGACTAATTGTTTCTGTGTGATCATCACCCGGAGGTTCTTTTGTTGTGCCCAAGTGGCCGATGTTGTAGCGCTGTTGTGCAGCTGTAATCACAGGCAACGCAGCCCCACTGTTGTTCATACTTCTCGGGGATTCCCCCGTCATCGGAGAGACGAGGCCGGGCGTTCTCGGAACGGAGAGGTGTGATGTAACGCTCCTCACAGCCACCGGCCTGTTCTCGCTTAAGTCCCTTATGAGACATCCCAGCGCTTGACCTTTTTGGAGACGAGCTGTTTCAGGTTATTGGTCGCTTTGAATCGGTACCATCATCCGGTGTGGTCTGGTGCTGTCTGGTACCAATGTGAATCTTGGAGATCAGATGAAGAGCCGAGGAGTCCTTGGGAGTTGGGGCTTTGTATCTGGAGATGGGAAACAAAAACAAAGACGTTTGCCTGATGGACACGGTTGTTAAACCCGATTTCATGGAAGGAAAAGTTGAATCAGTTGGCTAAACGTTCTCGTTGTTTTTTTTTCCCATGCAGAAAACAATAACGTGCCGATGCTGTCCAAGGCTAAACCCGCGGCTGAAATGACTGTAAATGCTTTGTCATCGGAAATCATGAGGAACATATTTTGATTGGGTCTTTCGTAACATCCCAACGGTGAACATATGTCATAAAACAAACATGTCATGACAGAATTAGCTTCTCTTCCTTACTTTATGAGAATGGAGTGAAACGCACAAATGTTTGTCAATGCAATGTGCCGGGGAAGTACATTGGAAAGGGGATTCTGTTTTAGGCCTCATCCACATGTATATGGGTATTTCTGGTATTATACAAAATATGTACATCCACAAGAGAAAGCCAATTGAAGGGTGAATACAGCAACACAGCACAGTCAACACAGGTTGACTTGTAGCCATGCAATTAAACATTACTAACCACTGGTAACATGCCAGTAGTCTGCGTCTGCCAACGTTTCTAGTTTTCTGGCACAAGCGCAATGTGCAAAACATTTATTGCCATATGTATAGACCCTGTAAACTGCTTCAGCGGTCCACACGAACACACAGCAAACCTTCGAAAAGTCGCCGCCCCGAGAGGAACTGCAAAAGAAACGGTGTATTGGTGTAGACGGGAGGCCAACATGCAGAGAAAATACCATGTTTGTATAAATATGCGTATACATTTGCCTTAAATTGCACATTGATTAAAAAAAACCTCTGTTTACAGGAATGCGCTCCCAGCCGTCCCAGCCTGTTTACACGCGGGAGGAGCTTACCAGAGATCCCCGCCTGATGTATGCGCACACACACATGCAGGTTCCACATGTGTGCACATACATCCACGGTTTGCACGAGCCAACAGAAGAAGACGGAGATGGCGGAGACGTGGCGACCGTAGGGTACCGGCTTACGTCGCTTCGGATAATGGCGAGAATCGTCTAATCGTAGAAACGCTGGGTCGAGGACTCGGAGGAACCGTTAGGAAGGTGGGCACAACACGCCCACGCCTCAGATACATGAGCATATGACGGCAGATCACTTTTTGTGTATTGTTTTGACGGCCGGTGTTTTATGAGCCTCGCTTGCGACTTCACAATGCTACAGCATACGCGGTCGAGAAGACGTCTATCTACATTGAACGTAGCATACGTAGATTATGATTGTCCTTCATTTATGCAATCAAATAACCCTGACCTGGTTTATGGGCAGTTAAGCCAGAAAACACAAAAAACTAAGTTGTGTGTAAACCACAAACATCTGGCGCTGTTAATGTATCCATGTGAAATCCCTTGTGCACACATTAGGCGATCTGTTACTGCCACTTTACCCTGGAACCATACTGTGAACAAAGAATAGTTGGTGAAATTGTATAGAATTTACAAAGAAACATTACATCACACAAGTACTTCTCCCCTATGTACTTTATTAATATGCATACCTTCAAACTCAACACCTGTTGATCAACAAAGCCACGATAGCCAATACAGCGCTGAAAGTTGTGCAGAGAGAGCGTGCAATCTTGTTATTACCCTCCTCACCAAAACCATACCTTATCTTACTATAGCATACTTTACACCTTACCATAACCATTGCATACTTTATCTGTGTCAGTCCTTAAAACAACCAGCTCAGTGGTTCTCAAAATATTTTTACAAATGTGCCCCCTTTAAGATATTTGTTTCGCCAAGTACCCGAAGTTAAGTTAAAGCCAAGTGATATGCTGGAAAGATTTCACAAACTTCTTACTATTCAGATTTACTGACTTGTAATGGGGTGTGGGGGGGTATTCATTCATTCATTTTTTTTGTTCATGTAACGGGTAGCCCACTGCACCTCTTCAACGTGCCCCTGGGACCCCCCGTTCCAGAAACACTGAACTAGCCAATCGCAAAGACTCAACCACTTATCAAACATAGGCTAGCTAGTGGGTAGGAATTATCGGAATTAACTCCTAAAGTAGAAAGTCGGACCACGTGTTGTTCTTGATGCTATGTGTTTCACTGCGCTATGCGCCCCCCTATGACAACGAGCGCTGCTCGCTGCCCTGTAAATAAAGTTACTCGTGTTGAATATAAAAATACGCGGCCTCGCTCGAGCATCCCCCGCTGACGCTCCCCCTCCCCCCACACCACCACTCCTGTTCCTTCTTCCCAATCATAAATCTCCCCGCTTTCTCTAAGTGGCTGTTGGGCGTGCGTCCCAGACCAACGCTGCGTCTTCTGTCCTCGTCCATCATGCTGTGACACGGCGGCCAGCGACGGCATCTCCCCCCCCCCCGTATTTACGAAATACCAGCGCCTGGTATTTCACTGATTCCTACCTCTCTCTCTCTCTCTCTCTCTCTCTCTCTCTCTCTCTCTCTCTCTCTCTCTCTCTCTCTCTGTCTCTCTCTCTCTCCCCCCCCCCCCCACCCCACTACGTAAACACATGCGTTCCCAGCCAAAGAATTAGCGCCTTGCTGCATACCAAGCGCTGTCGCGTTGTTGTCAGTGGAGACGCGTTCTGCATGCTAACATAGCTGTAGATGTGGGTTAGGATCGCGATATGATGCTGCATGAGGCTGTATGTCATGGATATACGTATTGTTAATTCCTTACGAGCTTTTAAAAATAAATAATGATATAATAACGTGGACAGTGGTGCAGCACACCGGTGTACCTGGAGGCGAGAGACAATTTTTTTTAAGAAGATGCATCCTCATCCTGCTCCTCTTCCTCATCATCATCATCATCATCCTCCTCCTCCTCCTCCTCCTCCTCCTCCTCCCCCTCCTCCTCCTCATCATCATCATCATCATCATCATCATCATCATCATCATCAACCTCATTATCCTCACAGGGACCTCTCCTTAATCAATAAACACATCGTTACCAGAGTTTAGAAACTCAGTGGGAACACTGTGTGCTGTGTGTGTGTGTCTGTGTGTGTGTGTGTGTCTGTGTGTGTGTATTAGTGATCCCAGGGCTGTCCCAACACAACCGAGTGTCCTCTGTGGTGTGGTGTGGTGTGGAGACGTTGCTGCATTAGCTCATTGTGTTTATTAATCCTGAGCTATTTCCTGCCGGGAGGCCTGCTGACGGACGGGGGAATCTGCCCGGCCACCCTGCTCGCCTCCTCAGAACCCGGAGAACTGGAGGAGCGTTGCGGTGTTCAGTCCCATTCCGGAGGAGAACTGGTTGTGCCTGAGAAGGTCTCGCACACCCGGGAGGCTCAAAATGGAATTGTTTGGTTGGGGGTTTCTGACGTGCGTCTGCTCGAGTGCGCGCAGAAATTAGGGAAGAGCGTGCTGAGCTGGCTTTTTGGCAGGGCCGCCGGTATCTGTTCTGGATTGAGTTTATATGAGGGGGGAGAAGGTGGAGCTGTGTGTGTGTGTGTGTGCGTGTGTGTGTGTGTGTGTGTGTGTCTGTGTGTGTCAGAGTATCTGTGTGTGTGTGTGTGTGTGTGTGTGTGTGTGTGTGTGTCCGAGTATCTGTGTGTGTGTTTGTGTGTGTGTCCGAGTATCTGTGTGTGTGTGTGTGTGTGTGTGTCTCTGTTTCGTGTGTGTTTGTGTGTGTTCCAGTGTGTGTCCGAGTGTGTTAGGTTCAGGTGAGTTTTGAGCAAAACAGACATGTGTGGAACGCAGTTTATACTGAGAGAGAGAAGGACTCCAAAAAATGTTTCCTTGCCTGCCTCAACTCTGCTGCTCAGCGTGCGGCGCACACTCTTAACTATCTTATAATAGCAGCTGAGTCTACAGTGTGTATGCACACGATTAACTCTCACACAGCCCGCCAAATCAATATATCACATATGTACTTTACAAGCACATCCACATGCACATGGTTGCAACACCAAAAAACACATAAAACAGTCAACCGACAGTCAAACAATGAAGGACATTGAAAGTGTGGCTTATGAATAAATAATAAAACAACAAAAAAAACACCTTGTAGTCTCCCTGAAAGAAATGGCGAGGGTAAACATTTGCTCAGGCGAGTCAATATTTACCGAATGTGAGGCCTTCGTTTCAACAGGGTGGCCGCTGTGGCTCCACGACTTGACCCCTCATTGTCTGGTGTGTGTGTGTGTGTGTGTGTGTGTGTGTGTGTGTGCGTGTGTGTGTGTGCTTGTGATTTTTTTGCATGGTAATCAACTTGTCAACTCAAGTCGCTCTCTCACAAATAAACACATGTGCAACCCATGCACACGCACACACACACATGAACACAGTCGCGCACATACAGTAACACAGACACACACACATGACGTAGCGGATACACAAAGGAGGACAGGCACACACAAACGCACACAGGAACACACACACACACACACACACACACACAGCCCAGTGGCATACCGTAAAATCCTGTGGCCCCACACACACACACACACACACACACATACACACACACACACACACACACACACACACACACACACACACACACACACACACGCACACACACACACACACACAGATGTTGGGTAGCTTGTGCGGTTTAGTTGCACGCGCTCTTCCACATTGCAGTTATGACAGGAAGAGAGGAGGAGGTTCCGGTAAGGGTCGAGAGACAATTACGTGACTTACAATAAAATAAACTTCAACTTGAAGAATATATAAACGCTTAGGTCCACCCCCCCCCCCCCCCCCGCCCCCCCCAAACAATTAGGTGACTTACAGTCAAATGATCATTGCAATCTCGGTTTAGATGGGTAAGTTAGGAATTAATGACATTTCTGATTGCTCTGAATACTTGGAATTAAGCCAATCACACAAACCATGCGCTAACCAACATACAGCGCTGTAGTGACAAGACAAAATCCATTGATACCATGGCAACGGGCACAAACAAACAGTGGCCCCGCTCAACCTACACCAAGACAGATATTTTGGTAGCCAGCACAGAACGGACACTAATGGACCGCCCATACATAAACGAGCACAGGAAAAACACATAGGCCTACGGCTAGGCCAACGGCTTACCCTGAGTTCAT
>PIJE02000590.1:160402-172902 GCA_002895965.2 Coryphaenoides rupestris | reverse complement strand
CTAATTATAGATTTGGGTTCTTGCGTCGGGCTGGGGGCATCCCGGGGGTCTTCTGGCGCTGGGCGAAGCTTGAGTCAAAAAGCCAGCCAGAAGGAAAGGTGCCAAGGATGTGTGCGTACAAGCCACTGCACACACACACACACACACACACGCGCACCACACCACACGTGACCAACACACACACACACGCATGCCCACGAGCGTGAGTTTCTCATTGCTAAGTGCACGCACTAACGAGGCATACCTGGACGAGCTTTAGCTTTTAGCTCAAGCGACTTATGGGGGCTTCATATACAGGTCATTAAGGAGCAGGATAGGACATCCTTAATCTGGGAGCCTGCAGTCCTTCTATTTTATAGCGGTACTTTTGATCCAGCACAGTCCTACAATGTCGCAACGGAACTTCTGATCCAGTACCCCTAAGATATAGCACCATTGAGACGGCACCATTGACTACAAGGGGTGTTTCGTGAGATATTCTGCAGATGAAAACACATTTGTGCAAGTGGATCAGGCTTTCGTGAGGGGATTTGAATGAACAGGTGTATGTGACCAGTCTACAGGGTCTTCATCTGAAACCCTTTACAAACCTTTTTCTGGTCCCCGGCTCCAGCAACATCATCGGTCGAAACAAACATGAAGTGAAAGAAAGTGAAACGCGCCGTACGCTCACCCAGATTTCATGACTAGGGCCATCTTAAACTCATGGGTGCCTACATGTAGACTGCGGCCATTGCAGGTTGAACTCCCCCTTCCCCCGATGTCATCATTCTCTCTGCCACTCCTGTTCTCCGTTTCCATGTCCATTGTCTCTGGCCTTCAGGGCACTGTCTGTCACGTACAGAGAGGACGGCTGGACGGACGGACATCCTCTGGGATCTTTAAAAGTTATCTCCCCCCCCCGCCTCCCCCGCCCCCCGCCGCTGGCGCGGTTGTCACTAAGCTAAGATATTGGATTTCTCCAGGCTTTCACGGGCGACGGCTGCAGAGAGTAGCCATAGCAAACAATGACCAAAGCACAGCTTGTCTGACTGGTGTGTGTGTCTGTGTGTGTGTGTGTGTGTGTGTGTGTGTGTGTGTGTGTTGTGTGTGTGTGTGCGTGCGTCTGTGTGTGTGTGTGTGTGTTGTGTGTGTGTTGTGTGTGTGTGTGTGTGTGTTGTGTGTGTGTGTGGTGTGTGTGTGTGTTGTGTGTCATGTTGTGTGTTGTGTGTGTTGTGTGTGTTGTGTGTCTGTTGTGCATGGTGTGTGAATTGCGTCGAATGCGCCCCACTGAACCCCCACTGGGAGGGAGGGAGAGATCAGATCAGAAGGGACCAGAGGTGTTGCAGCTATGGCTCGGATGGATCCTTAGGGAAGGGAGGGTGGTCTCTAGCTCCTCCTTCTTGAACCCCCCCCCCCCCCCTGTCTGTGTCCGCCTCTTTGTTATCCTGTAGCCCTCTAACTCATCTCTCTATCTCCAGCTCCAGATTGCCTTTGTTTGCTTCCCCTACTCCTCTCCCTCCCCCACCTCCTCTCCTCTCCTTCCTCCTCCTCCTCCTCTCCTCCTTCCTCTTCCTCGTCCTCGTCCTCCTCCTCCCCTCCCCCTTCTCTCCACTGCCCGTGTCTGTACCTCCAAGGCAGGGTGTGTCCGGTCGGTCTGCTGGGTCGATTTCCATTCTACCTGTGTGTGTGTGTTTGTGTGTGTGTGTGTCTGTGTGTGTGTGTGTGTGTGTGTGTGTGTGTGTGTGTGTGTGTGTGTGTGTGTGTGTGTGTGTGTGTGTGTGTGTGTGTGTGTGTGTGTGTGTGTGTGTGTGTGTGACTTTGTGTGTGTGTGTATAGTAACATGGTACGGCATAAGAAAAAAGGAAAAAATGTCCAACCCCACCCCCCCCTCCCCCTTGCCCCTCCCCTGTCCCTCCCCCGTGGCTCCGAGTTTGAACTTGTCGAGTGCTTTGCAATCATGAAGGGGGGGGGGGGGGGGGGTGGCTTGGTTCTGGTTACGTGGGTGGTAGGTGGGTGGGTGTGTCGCCGCCCCAAACGCTAATTATAGATTTGGGTTCTTCGTCGGGCTGGGGGCATCCCGGGGTCTTCTGGCGCTGGGCGAAGCTTGAGTCAAAAAGCCAGCCAGAAGGAAAGGTGCCAAGGATGTGTGCGTACAAGCCACTGCACACACACACACACACACACACGCGCACACACACACGTGCACACACACACACACACGCATGCCCACGAGCGTGAGTTTCTCATTGCTAAGTGCACGCACTAACGAGGCATACCTGGACGAGCTTTAGCTTTTAGCTCAAGCGACTTATGGGGGCTTCATATACAGGTCATTAAGGAGCAGGATAGGACATCCTTAATCTGGGAGCCTGCAGTCCTTCTATTTATAGCGGTACTTTTGATCCAGCACAGTCCTACAATGTCGCAACGGAACTTCTGATCCAGTACCCCTAAGATATAGCACCATTGAGACGGCACCATTGACTACAAGGGGTGTTTCGTGAGATATTCTGCAGATTAAAACAAACATTTGTGCAAGTGGATCAGGCTTTCATGAGGGGATTTGAATGAATAGGTGTATGTGACCAGTCTACAGGGTCTTCATCTGAAACCCTTTACAAACCTTTTCCTGGTCCCCGGCTCCAGCAACATCATTGGTCGAAACAAACATGAAGTGAAAGAAAGTGAAACGCCCGTACGCTCACCCAGATTTGAGCTTTCGATATTAATCTATCCATCCATTGTGAGTTCATGACTAGGGCCATCTTAAACTCATGGGTGCCTACATGTAGACTGCGGCCATTGCAGGTTGAACCCCCCCTTCCCCGATGTCATCATTCTCTCTGCCACTCCTGTTCTCCGTTTTCCATGTCCATTGTCTCTGGCCTTCAGGGCACTGTCTGTCACGTACAGAGAGGACGGCTGGACGGACGGACATCCTCTGGGATCTTTAAAAGTTATCTCCCCCCCCGCCCCCCCCCCCCCCCCCCGCCGCTGGCGTGGTTGTCACTAAGCTAAGATATTGGATTTCTCCAGGCTTTCACGGGCGACGGCTGCAGAGAGTAGCCATAGCAAACAATGACCAAAGCACAGCTTGTCTGACTGGTGTGTGTGTGTGTGTGTGTGTGTGTGTGTGTGTGTGTGTGTGTGTGTGTGTGTGTGTGTGTGTGTGTGTGTGTGTGTGTGTGTGTGTGTGTGTGTGTGTGTGTGTGTGTGTGTGTGTGTGTGTGTGTGTGTGTGTGTGTACTGTGGTGTTCTGTGGTTATTATGTATGAAATGTGTGCTGCACGAAAACACCCCAAAAAAGTATTGTCCTTGTTGTGGTTTTAATTGGATTTAGTGATTAAAAAAGGCGGTTGAAAAACTATTTATTTCGTAATATACTTGGCTGACATTTAAGTGTAGACTGCCTCTTTTAATTAATGCTGCATATTACTTTTTTTTCCCTGAGCCAAATTTGGAAGAAAAAGAAAATAATGAAAAAGTGTGTTCATTTGCGGACAGGCACACATCTGTGTAAACAGGAATTTTCACTTTCTTTCGCTTCAAATTTGTTTTTGTTTTGAACCACAGCAAAAAAAAACTCTAAAAGCTTAAATGTAGATTATGTTGTCATGGCTTCGATCTTTCTAAATAAGAAACTGATTACTGCTGGGCAAAAACTGGGACGACTTGCTGAGGAAGAGCTAATGGGACGTGTTGACATTAGCGGCGAGGCCCTGGCGGTGTGCACTGACGGCAGGACTCTTCTACAGCGATATCGCCGTAGTGCTGCCTCAGCCGGAGCTCTGCTTAAACATGTGGCATCCGAACCGCGCGGTTTCAGGAGATCCGAACACATCCGAACGCCATTGTGTGCCCTTGCCATAAAGAATTGTACTTATTCGTCCATGTTTGCTAATAACGGACTGATAAGTAAAAGGATGACTTCGTCTTGCCATTGTCTGCGTCCACCTTGTCCAGCGACGAACACAAACCCGGTGATAAACGACACTAAGCCACTAGTAGCTCGTGGCTGCGAAGAGCTAAAATGTCCTTCGACGACGTGTCTGCAAAGGTTGAAAATCTAATCCATGTAGTAGTGGTGGCCACTGTAGAATACCTTTGATGAAATCCTATTATGAGTATCTCAGGAAACCCTGACTCCACGACTCCGACCCTCGTACCCGCTGGCTTCCGGTGCAGGAAACGCGAGAAGTTCGGTCGGAGCGTCGTGTTGAACTTCTGGATGCGAGATTAACCGGCATCCGACACCCTACGATGTGTCAAGATAAGAGCAAGTGGCTTATTATCGGCCCCCGTGATTCGCTCGTATCAGTGTACGCTGTTAAGCCCTTTGCTCATCTTGTAATCGGTGGCGCTCTCATCCTCTTGTTTACGTTTAATTATCTTTCACCACATTCTGCAACGCAATACTCCAACCCCCCACAGTTCAAAGGACCAAAAAAAAAACACAAACTCATGAAGGTGATTGTGTAGTGAAGTTCTCCCCGTGTGTGACAGGATCCTGGGTGTATCAGCATCGAGGCTTCACAGGAGCGGCCCGTGTGTGTTCACCCCTCTCTGTAGTGGATGCCTTCCCATAACTTCCTTGTTTTTAACACAACTTAACATTCCCGCCTCCATTCACTCTCTCATCGTGTGATTTCATCTCTACCTGTCTCCTTCCTTCCTTCCTTCCTTCCTTCCGTCCGGTCTTCTTCCCTTCCTCTCCACTCCTACTCTCCACCCTCTCTCTATCTTCCCCTCTCTCTCTCTCTCTCTCTCTCTCTCTCTCTCTCTCTCTCTCTCTCTCTCTCTCTCTCTCTCCCTCTCTCTCCCTCTGTCTCCTTCCTTCCTTCCTCTCCCGTTCCGGTCTTCTTCCCCTTCCTCTTCCCACTTCTACTCCTCCACCTCTCCCTCTATCTTCCCCCTCTCTCTTCTCCCTCTCTCTCTCTCTCTCTCTCTCTCTCTCTCTCTCTCTCTCTCTCTCTCTCTCTTCCTCTGTCTCCTTCCTTCCTTCCTTCCTTCCGTCCGGTCTTCTTCCCTTCCTCTCCACTCCTACTCTCCACCCTCTCTCTATCCCTCTCTCTCTCTTCTCTCTCTCTCTCTCTCTCTCTCTCTCTCCCTCTCTCTCTCTCTCTCTCTCTCCTCTCTCTCTCTCTCTCTCTCTCTCTCTCTCTCTCTCTCTCTCTCCCCCTCTCTCCTCTCTCTCTCTCTCTGCCATGTGGCTCCCATTACCACGACCTACCAACAGCCCCGTCCGTCGTCACCTTCCCGCTCGTCTCCTTGTCACCGCGGCGACAGTTGCCGGGCCGGGGGTGGCTGTCACGAGACATAGGGGGACTTGGGGGTGGTGGTGGTGGTGGTGGTGGAGGGCGGTGGAGGAGGGTGGGACCACGTGGGCACACCACCCTCCCACAAACCACCACCACCACCACCACCACCCCTGCACACACCACAACAACCCCACCCCCCCCCCCCCCACCCCCCCCAGGCAAAGAATGGAGACTGTCTAACATTTGTGCCGTTAAAAACGCAACCATGTTCTGGGTTTTTTTTTGGGGGGGGGATTTTTTTTATGGCGAGCCTGTCTCCTCCTTGACAGGTCATTAGGGTATTTATATGTGGGTAATAATAGGCTATTTGTTATCATTAGGGCATGTGGATGATGGGGAATGTTGTGTGTGGAATGCTGTTAAGTGAGACCAGAGGAGAAGTGGGATGAGAGAGAGGAGCCCAGGTCTACGAGCCTCATCTGGGCTATTCTAGAACACGGGCAGGAAGTGTACTAATTGTTTTTCTTGCGGTCGCATCAGGCAGTATTTTATTATTTCCTTTTTAGTTTTTTGCGACCCTCTTTTTTTTTTTAAGCATCGCAAAGGTTAAGTAGCTTAAGTAAAAAGCAAGTCGATAATCCCCTGTCTACTAGCTTAATATAAAACACAATCATATATTTTATAAACGGTACATGTAAATTCGTGTTTAGCCAGAAGACAAACAACCACAACCCTTTTTCGGCCACGTTGCATACAGTTAGCCTCGTTCTGTCGATCAGTAAATGTATTCACTTACCGCTGCATAACGTGAACATATAGCGACTATTGGAATTGGAATATTGGAATTGTTGCGGTGTGTGTGTCGGAGGGATTCGTTTTTTTTTATTTGGTAAGTAATTAGATTTTTTACAATTTACTCATGCGATGCGCGGGTGCAAACTGCACATATACAAAACACATACGTAAAACATATACATAGCTCTAAACGTAGCTCTAAAACTAGATTCACTGTTCACAAATTGACGAGCGAAATCACTCAAATATATTTACTTGTATTCACTGACGAGCTGTAATGGCATATTTTGACTCTTACTTCACCGACAGAGCTAATCAGTCTCATCTGCTTCCATTGATTTTGGCAAACACGGGCAAATGCTAACTCAGTCAACTCGAGCGCTGGGCCGATTGGAGAAAAAAAATGTTACTGTGCTAATCGCTGGACTATGGGGAAAGTGGAAAATCATATTCTAAGTCTGAGTATTCCTCGAAAGGCACAACGGGAGAGGTGTTCTGCGTTTTCGAGGAATGAGCCGAGATTTATTCGGAGACATAAATGAAATAGAAGAGGCCACTTCATCACGCTACAGACAAGATGTGCGCGTGTTCTCCTCAGCTCAACAGGTGGCGTTCCGCTCTGACCCCAGTCTATGGCGTAATACCTTAAGGACTGACAATGCTACAAATCATCACAGCCCGTGACCCCGCGGTACACCTGATGGCACAAAAGGAGCCCTTATAGTGACCACGGTTGAGGTAATTTCCACTGGGGTTTGGGAGGTAGGACTATATCCTGGCCCTTGTTGCTTCTGCTCAGAAAACTGGTTAGATCATGTTCTGGAAGAGAAATCCGCAATGGGCGTTTAGTATATTAATTTAGTTATTTGCATACTTTTGTTTTGCAAGTAACTAAGTTTGCATTAACGTCGTGGTTACACGTAATTGGTGCGCAGGTGCAATAGCACAACATTGTTTTCGGGCTTGAACTTGCGTCCCAAGTACTATTCAAGTTTTTTTTTTAACTGCCTACTCCCAAAAAAAGACATTAACCAATCACAATCAGGTATATTACATAGTCACCAGGGTCACCGTCCCGTTACCTAACAGCCGATTTACATTTCTCAACACAGAGTCCTCTTATTGCATCCATCGTGGTAATCTACATCCATAGACCCATAGGCAACAGTTTGGTTTTGGATACCAACTTTCTCCAAAAGAGTGATGGCCTGCTTTTAGTTATCAAACAGGGAAACAACCTAGCCTCACTCACGGCGATCAGATGATGCAAGACGTCAAAGCGGATTCAAATGCAAAGTGGACGGACTTGTGAAATGTTTCCATGATGCAGGCTGAGATGAATGTCGTGTAATGTCCCAATTTTCACAGATGGGGGTTGTGAAATATGCTCCAACTACGTTACACGTCCGTGATTGGGGATTCACTCGTGCCTAATCTATGCACCGCACACACACACACACACACACACACACACACACACACACACACACACACACACACACACACACACACACACACACACACACACACCCTCTGTGGGAAACCAGCTGATCGCCTGGTTCCAGACTGTGAGACATTTAGTCGCATGGGTGAATGTAAAGATTAGCCATCGCACAGTTCACACTCCAATGCGGATCGCTGGCAAGGACGGGAGTGAGGGATCAGTGCGTAGGCTGACCTCGTAGGAAGCTGACCGTGTAGGAAGGTTCAGTACCAAGCAACGTCTCCTGGTGCCTACCCCATGAGAACCAGACCAAAACATGTGTGTGCATACCCCTGAGCTCCACCAATGCAATCTTTCACCATTTTTGACAAAATGGACAGCAAGAATTGTCATACTCAATCATATATGAATTCAGATACATGTCAACGAGGAGAAGGTCGGAGATCTTTCTCAAACATCCTCACAGATTAGACATTGGGGTTAAATTCCAACAACGTTCTGCCAGGAGCACCTAGAACAGTGTTTCTCAAATGGGGGTACGTGTACCCCTAGGGGTATTCGGAGGCATTGCAGGGGGTACTTGGAAACTGTATAAAAACAAGGAGAAAGAAGGAGTCTGCTAAACAAGATACACTGAGACTGAAACACCAAAATCTTGTCTGTTATGTCATGTTGGTAAGCCATCCAGATTTTTGGAGGCAAAACTTTCCAACTTCTAGTCATCCCAGTGTGCTCTGTGAAAAATGTTGCAAACATTTGTCCCTCCCTAAAATTATTTTGTGCTGGTGAAAGGCGTTCTTGGCTGAAGTTACAAAAAAACTTTGGAAGAACCACTGGCCTAGCCTTTTGCTTAGTAATGTTTATGGAGCTATTGTTACCAAAAACCCCTCTTGCCTTAGCTTCCAAACCTGAGATTTACTCCAGTGGTGACTGTCACAAAATATTCTAGCCAATCCTAATAAACTGTAACTCTGACTATGGATTAATATGTAAGCCACTTGTGTGATTTGAGACTAGAGACTGCACTGAAAGTAGTGGTAGGTTGTGAATATATGGAAAATGGAAAAAGAGAATGTGTGTGTGTGTGTGTGTGTGTGTGTGTGTGTGTGTGTGTGTGTGTGTGTGTGGTGTGTGTGGGTTAAGGACTGTTTATGAAATATGATAGCGGTGAGGGGTGGGTGTAATTGGTAGACAAGCTCTGTCCCGTTTACAAGAGCATGTGTATACACACACACACACACACACACACACACACACACACACACACACACACACACACACACAGACACACACACACACACACACACACACACACACACACACACACACACACACACACACACACACACACACACACACACACACACACACGTATGTCAGTGTCAGGATCACAGCCTCTCTCTCTCTCTTCTCTCTCTCTCTCTCTCTCTCTCTCTCTGTCTCTCTCTCTCTGTCCATTCTGTCTCTCCCTCACTGACTCTCTATCATCTACCTCTCTCTCTCAGCACCCTCTCTCCTCCCAGAGGTCTACACGTTAGCCTGTATTCCTTTAAGGCAGGCGGACACTGTGGGATGTTAACTCGCACTGCACGGGTTAACTGGCCGTTCTGCTCGTCCCAAACCTGCCATTCCCGAGCTCACTAAGACTGTTTTGGGAAAGACAGCCAAGACGGACAAACGAGCAACACATGTCAGCAATTCATCTGAGTTCGTCTGTGTCCTCGTAGCTCGGGACGTTAACCGTGCCATCACAGACCCCCCCCCCCTTCACACTGCATGTCAAACAACACCTGATTCGGCAAAAAAAATCTGCCCCGCTTTGTAATAAGTCGCCGGGCTGCCAAATCGACTTTAA
Source organism: Coryphaenoides rupestris (assembly GCA_002895965.2). Taxonomy (NCBI): domain Eukaryota; kingdom Metazoa; phylum Chordata; class Actinopteri; order Gadiformes; family Macrouridae; genus Coryphaenoides; species Coryphaenoides rupestris. Next base: position 163,568 of record PIJE02000590.1, on the reverse strand, counting down.
AATCAAACCCTCATTTCCGGAGCCGCTGCCTTGCTGCCATGGCAACCTGTGGCAGAGGCATCGGTATGTGAGGAGGAGGAAAAGTTTTCAGCCAAACCGAAGAAAACTACCAAAACGTGATTCTAATTAAATAGATAATAAATAAATAAACGAAAACTAAAATACGTTCACCAAAGCAAGGTGATATTCTCACTGTCTAATTATTTTGCACATGTCGCCTGCAAACATTTAATCGAATTACACGCACATTTTTATGCAACAGTTCCATTCAAAGGTTAAATTCGGAGATCATCTTAGTTTAGTGCTTTGTTACCATTGACATGAAATAAAACTTTGCTTTTGCTACACACAGCATTCCTCACGTGAACGTTCATTCCATCCTCATCACGCTCTGTTCTCTCTCTATACATCTACACCTCTGGATGCCAGACAGCCATCGCACACATCTCATACGAACCCGTGAACAGCGAGACACACATGCAGACGGACAGAGCGGCAGAGCATGAGAGAGAGGCATACAGTACATGAGAGAGAGAGACAGATGGCAGCTCCTCCAGGGGCTGGTATGCGCCGGCGGCAGACAGATGGACAGACAGACGGACGGACAGACAGACATGCAGACAGACGGGGAGCACCACTGCAAAAAAGACACAAAGGGAGAGACAGACGCTTGGCTCTCTCCCAGGCACCACAGGTATTTCTATTAATAACCTTCCAGCGGTGTCATCGCTGCAGGGCCGGCGCAGCGTGGGCGGGGGTGCCGAGGTGGGGTGGAAGCATGTCAGCCATTTTTTTGGTCTGTCTCCTCCCTGGTTGGTTTTTTGAGTGGTGGGGTGAGGGGTGAGGGGTGAGGGGGGGTGGGGTGGGTGGGTGCGGAGCTCAAGGTGGTGGTGCACCTGAAGGCGAGACAGGTGGTGTTGTTTGACACTGCTAAGCCTGATACCCTCTGGTCTGTGTTACAGTAGATGTGTTGAACACACAACGCCCGTGCTCATCCCCCCCCAAGTGTATAGCCCTATATGTATAGCCCTAGTGTATAGCCCTATATGTATAGCCCTAGTGTATAGCTATATGTATAGCCTAGTGTATAGCCCTAGTGTATAGCCTAGTGTATAGCTATATGTATAGCCCTAGTGTATAGCTATATGTATAGCCCTAGTGTATAGCCCTATATGTATAGCCCTAGTGTATAGCCCTATATGTATAGCCTAGTGTATAGCCTATGTATAGCCTAGTGTATAGCCCTATATGTATAGCCTAGTGTATAGCTAGTATATGTATAGCCCTATGTATAGCCCTAGTGTATAGCCCTATATGTATAGCCCTAGTGTATAGCCCTAGTGTATAGCCCTAGTGTATAGCCCTAGTGTATAGCCTAGTGTATAGCCCTATATGTATAGCCCTAGTGTATAGCCCTAATGTATACCTAGTGTATAGCCCTATATGTATAGCCCTAGTGTATAGCCCTATATGTATAGCCCTAGTGTATAGCCCTAGTGTATAGCCCAAGTGTATAGCCCTATATGTATAGCCCTAGTGTATAGCCTAGTGTATAGCCCTAAGTGTATAGCCCTATATGTATAGCCCTAGTGTATAGCCTATATGTATAGCCTAGTGTATAGCCTAGTGTATAGCCCTATGTGTATAGCCCTAGTGTATAGTTCTATATGTATAGCCTCTAGTGTATAGTCTATATGTATAGCCCTAGTGTATAGCTATATGTATAGCCCTAGTGTATAGCCTATATGTATAGCTCTAGTGTATAGCCTAGTGTATAGCTCTAGTGTATAGCTATATGTATAGCTCTAGTGTATAGTCTATATGTATAGCTCTAGTGTATAGCTAGTGTATAGCTCTAGTGTATAGTCTATATGTATAGTCTAGTGTATAGTTCTATATGTATATAGTTAACATAGTTATCTATTTAGTTCTATATGTATATAGTTAACATGTTTACCTAGTTATCTACTTTAGTTCTATATGTATATAGTTAACCTAGTTATCTATTTAGTTCTATATGTATATAGTTAACCTAGTTATCTATTTAGTTCTATATGTATATAGTTAACATAGTTATCTATTTAGTTCTATATGTATATAGTTAACATAGTTATCTATTTAGTTCTATATGTATATAGTTAACAGTTATCTATTAAGTTCTATATAGTTCTATATGTATATAGTTAACCTAGTGTTATACGCCCAAGTATTGTTTTTGCTGGGAATCCTCAGTTGAAAAATTCATTCTCACACCTGTTTTTCTTACTTCTTTTTTTATACAACTTTGCTTAACTTGCTTTTTTCTTCAAAGTCTGTTGTGGTTAGCTAGCTCTCACATAGTGATCTCGAGTGCATTTTCGGTAGTTTTTTAATGGAAATACAGTATCGGTGAACAATCATACACACCGATGTCAATGACCTGACCTGATTTTTGGTGTGGTAATGAGATGCATTGCTTGGTTCATTGCTTTATTGCTCGTGTGCAAAAAAAAAACTATATTTGTTGGTCCTCGGCCAAAAGGACCACCACCGGGACGCAGTTTGGGAAGCCCTTCGTTAAAAGCTTCCAGGGGCCGGACTCCTGGCCCTCTGGTCAGCTGAAGGCCATTACAGTAACCGTGTGTGAAGTCATTTGACCACAGAGGGGAAGGAAGAGGTTAGACAGATGAGTCATGTACACGGCTTCTTCGTGAAATTAAAGGAAAAAAACAAAACAGAAAAGGAACTCCATGTACCACTTGTCTTGTTTTAGTTTGAGTTTATTTTGTTTTGCGCCCCTAATTTTCTTCAAACTTGCGCTCCGCCTTGGGAACATGTCATAATGTCTTCTAACCACTACCCACGGCACGGGAAAGAAAAATGGTCATAATTGAAATTCCTGCTATAGACACATAGCTTTCGTAAAGTAATGTCAGGTAATGACAGACTATTACTAAATATGTCTGCTCCCGCAGGCACTCTGAATTCCACGGGGGGGCCCCCGTCACTGTAATCAATGCATGGATGGATAATTATTATTCAAATGCCTCATTCGACAACTCCAACATATCAACCGAATCTCCTTGTGCTTACTGTCATTTCAAAACTCATTACAGCCATAGCCATTACCAAGTGTTAAACTCCGACATACAGTAGGTCATTCCGATCTGTACGTTTTGTCTGTGAA
>PIJE02000590.1:145402-152902 GCA_002895965.2 Coryphaenoides rupestris | reverse complement strand
CCTTTCCAGCACCCTGGAATAAACTTTCCCGGGGAGGCTGAGCAGTGTGATACCCCGATAGTTGGAGCACACCCTCCGGTCCCCTTTTTTGAAGATGGAGACCACCACCCCGGTCTGCCATTCCACAGGTACTGTCCCCGACCTCCACGCTACATTGACTAGGCGTGTCAGCCACGACAGCCCGACTTCTCAATATTACCTTGCAATATTACCTAGCAATATTACCTTTCATCATCATCATGTGCAATATTCCTCATGTCATGTGCAATACTACTTGTCATTACTACTTCTCAATATCATTGCCAACTTGTTTTGTTCACTAAACATCTTACCTCTATTTTTCTTTTAGGCTTATTCACTGTACATGTATTATTCTGTAGTTTTTATTCTGATTCTCTTTTGAGCAACCTCTGGCAAAAGAATTTCCTTCGGGATGAATAAGTTTCCATCTTATCTCTTATCTCATCTTATCTAATTGTTGTGCATTTGGGTTAATTTCAGAAGCCAGTTGAGCGGTCTTCAGAACTTCTATCCCATTACTGTTCAGTTCAGTGGAGCCAAATAGTGACGAACGTGCTCTGATGTTCATGTGACGTATTGTTTGAGCCCTCTTGTAGGCTGGCAGGTGGTTTTCTAGCGTGTGTGTGTGTGAGTGTGTGTCGTGGTTTGTGTTCTGCAGTGTTTGCTGTGGTGTCATTTTTGCAGTGTGTTGTCGCGTGACGTGTCTGCTGTGTAGTTTTCTATTGTGCTGTGGTCTGAGTTTATGTTAGTGTGTGTATGTGTGTGTGTGTGTGTGTGTGTGTGTGTGTGTGTGTGGTGTGTTGTATTGTCATGGTACAAACATAGTCATGCCTCTCAAAGTTGAGTCGCTGTGTGCATTTGCCCAGTTTGTGTGTGTGTGTGTTTGTCTATGTGTATGTGCTTAGTCTTGCGTATGTGCGTATGCATGTTGTGTGTGTGTGTGTGTGTGTGTGTGTGTGTGTGTGTGTGTGTGTGTGTGTGTGTGTGTGTGTGTGTGTGTGTGTGTGTGTGTGTGTGTGTGTGCTCGAGTGTGTATGACATTGGTATGTGTCGGTTTTCTGTGGGTGTGTGTACATTGCTGTCTCTTTTTCGACAAATGTACTTATTGTGCGTGTGTGACAGGGTGTGAGGCTAGGGGTGGGTGTGCTGGGGGACTCCTGTCTGTCCGTCTGTCTGTCTGTCCACTTGTCCTTCCAGTGTTTTCTCAGCTGGGCAGCTGCTGTGTAACTTAGCCTCCGTGCACCTGGCTAGTAGCCCCCCCGAGAGCCACCACTCTAAGCCATACACAGAGCTGCCCATCTGGGGACGCTCTGATGGCTAACACACACACACACACACACGCACACACACACACACGCACACACACGCACACACACGCACACACACGCACACACACACCAAGTTCATACACACACACACACACACACACACACACACACACATGGACAAGCGGTCTCCTCCTCTCTCACCTCATATAATACTGATTACTTTAACAAAGTACCTTCCTTCAGGTTATTCTCACATACAGTATAACTATTACGATGAATAAAAGCGTGTCTCGGGAAACATACTCAGGTATCAAAAGTAGAGTCACATAATCGTCCGATAAACGACCCACCACTGAAACGCTATAGATGTCCGATATATTAAAGCAAGCACGTGAACACACAATCACCGGCATACAGTACAGTACTCTCCTGACATGTGTGGCTGAGTCACAAGATTATGAATATTTAATTGGAAAAAAGGCTAATGCTGCACCACCTAGTTTGTTATTAAATCAACAAACTGGGCAAAGCCACACGAATCACTGCATTACCATATAGTGTGTGTGTGTGTGTGTGTGTGTGTGTGTGTGTGTGTGTGTGTGTGTGCGTTGGAGGACTTCTGCAGCCGGGATCGCGCACGTAATCTGCAGCTAACTGACGAGCCGGGTGTACAATTACAGACAGACAGCCATCCAGTGTGATTACTCTCCCGACAAGTGTCAACAGGGAAGCGGCGAAGACGTGACCCAACACGGGCCAGGCCAGCCGCTCGTCTGCTCCTGCGCTCGTCTCTTACTTACTCTCCGCCTACATCTGGACGCGAACACCGCCGTAGCCTGGCTCCGGCTACACACTTTACAACATTATACCGCTGTGCAACCTGCAACCTTTTTAATTTCACCGCATATCCTGCATGTGTGACGATTAGAATCCCTTCATCTTGACTCTCGAAACGCTCCACGCTCCGCACAGCAAACGGCTGCACGGACCACGCGACGCTTTGCTGATGTGTACCGCTGTTTACTGTTGAGTTATTTGTTTCATAGTCATTTATTATATCATCGTATTCATCGTATTTAGGGCGACGTGGAAGAGGCGGGGGAAGCGGGGGGACGTAAAGGCCTGTGTTCACGTCGTAGATGATGGCGGGCCGTGGTGATTAGAACTGCAGCGGTTTTTTTTTGGCGACTGGAACACCCAAAAATCACCTTCCTGCCCTCCGCTAGATATACCACCCCCCACATGTGGCAGGTATATAGTATATACTCAAATATCGCGTAAGCACAATTGTGAGTAATATGTATCCCAGGATAACGGGGATAGACGGCAGTAGCTCAGGAGGTAAGATCGGGTGTGGCAACAGGAAGGTTGCTGGTTCGATCCCCGGGCTCCGCCTAGCTTGCTAGTGTTGAGGTGTCCCTGAGCAAGACGCCACCTAACCCTAACTGCTCCTGACGTGTTGGTTGTACGCTTATGGTTGACACCACTAACCCTAACTGCTCCTGACGGTTGGTTGTTACCTTGCATGGTTGACATGGTTGTGAATGGGGGAATGTGAGGCAACTGTAAAAGTGCTTTAGATAAAAGTGCTATGTAAATGCAAATCCATTTACCAGAGCAAGTGACATGATGTATTACGATTTCTGCATACATGCGCGTTGCTTGTTTCCTCTTCTGTCGTTGAAATTCATGTTCGCCGCCACCGCTGGGCTGGCGTCAATTGGTCTTGAGGCTGAAGGCGGTCATGTCTCGTTAACTCTCCAGCTTCATTAACTACAAAACACAACACACGTGCACACACATAAGTAAATGGCATGTGGCAAATTGTATGTCACCTTGAGATATGATGGATGAGGTGCACACCTCATCCATCATATCATATCTGTCATGTTATTTATGTGTGTGTGTGTGTGCGTGGTGCGTATTATTCATAGCAATACCACACAGCACTCCTCGTCCCACTCGTAATACTTGCGAAGCGAGCGAAAATAAAGCGCGGAGGCGACACCCGGGACATCCGAGGAATTCCTCATTTCCGAAAAATATAGCTGCAGGAGCCGCACGCGAGCCCGCTCCACGCCCGGATTAATCCAGCAACGAGACCCGCTGAGCACGGGCCTCCCACGCCTCCCACGATGTACGGCAGGCGCTTGCCATGATCGCATGACTTCTCTCTCTCTCTCTCAGCTCTCTCTCACGCTCTCTCTCGCTCTCTCTCGCTCTCTCGCTCTCTCACACTCTCTCTCGCTCTCTCTCGCTCTCTCTCGCTCTCTCTGTCCTGGAGGGTTGGAGAGGAGGGGGGTGGCTCACATGTATACACACGTTATATATTATATTGCCACAGACACACACACACACACACACACACACACACACACACACACACTAACACACACACACATACAATGCTACATTAACATCTGTTCCTCCTTCTCCCATAATAACCAGTCAACTCCCATACAACCCACACACACACATATACATACACACACCCACCCACACCCACACACCCCCCCCCCACTCCCACACACACCACACACACACACACACACATATACATCAGCACACTATCATGCTCCCACCATCGAGGGATCAGCCTCATCGGCGAATGCCACCACACATAAACATCTATACACACATGCATACATACCCCCCATACCCACACACACACACACACACATGCACACACACGCAAATCTAGACACACAATTATGCACTCACCTATGAATGTGCACACATTGATACGTGCATGCACACATAAACACACATACACACATTAAAACACGCTTACACACACACACACACACACACACACACACTGTGAGGTAGGGTTGTGTGTGTGTTAATGCTAGTTAACACTACCCGCAGTGGAACTAATTGTACATGTGCTAATAGCGGTGCAACAGGTGCACGGTTGACCCCGGTGAATTTGGGATCGGATTGCCTTTCCAAATTGCTGTATCTTTCCTCCGCGTATTTGACCCTGATTAGCAACCCTAGTACGTTCACGACAGTCGGGGGGTTTTGCGTTACACCAACTGCAGCCGCTGCGCACAATGGCCGCCTTAACTCGGAGAGAGATTACGGAGGTGCTCCTCGGGCATCCACCTCGGGTTCAATCCGGACGCCGTATATGTGCGCTTAAAGGCAGCATCTGATCCGAGCGGTGGCGGCGTGGCGTGCAGAATGCGGAGCGTTTTTGCCGCTTGAATTACACGACCTTCCCCCGGATTGCGTTGTAAAGGTCGCAGCCGTTAAGCATCGGTTCAGCCCGTCCACTGTGTTTTAGTGTTTTATTTTAACGTGCCTCCGTAACTCATGTGCTACAACTGCTAGCGCCGGCTACGCAAACAAGCCCACCCCCCCCCACCCCCCTGAGCTATGATGAACCGTCGCACGCCGGTAACTTGAGAGCACCGCGATGATCTTTATCTTTATTTTATTTATCTCTCATTTAATTAGAAGTCGGCGTCGTAAATCATGGCTCCACAGGCGGGAAAAAAAGCTTCCAGCTCTCCTCCCACACAAAAGACAACGTTTAAAGTGAGCCTGCTATCTCCCTTTTTTTAACCTGCACAACATTCTGACGACCCCCGGCGTGTGTTTTGCGTGTGTAGAGCTGGGGACGATATTTCACCGCGCGGAGAATGCACCGGAATGAATGTGACCAAGAGGGCACCCAGCTGATTCAATTTAGCGGAGATTTGCTACCGCTTCTGTTTTCCTCATCGGATGGAAGGGGCGGTGAACTTGTGTTCACCAGAGAAACTCAAACTCCACATGTTCTCTGAGATAACGGTTGTCTGCTGCCTCAAGGTTTCCGTTTGGAGAACTGAGACCTATAGCAATGAATTTAAACATTGTCAGTTTTGGCCCGACTCCCAAGGCCCCTTGAAATCAGAGATTATATGATTGTCTAAAGCTGGCAGGCTTCTTGATGCGCTTGAAATTAAATACTTGTAGGTCTTTAGTGGGTATCCAAAAATAGTGTATTATGTGTTCAACGATACGGTTAAGGTATAAGCACTTAATTGGTGTCTTTTTTAAAGAGTTTAAAAAAGACACCATAGCCATAAGGAACGATTTTAGCAACTGTCATCGGGGAAAAAAAGGAATCAAAGGACTAATAATCGTACGTCTCTATCCTTGAGATTATATGTTTCCCTCTGAGGTTTTACGCTCTCTAGACTTCAAGGGCCAAGCTTTCTGTTATCACGGACTGCAAGATTCAGAATCCAGTCGGTACTATTGGACGACTCATTAGACACCATTTGCAATTGTCATCCAAATCTTTCCACATTCTCTCTCATTACAACACATTGTGCCAAAAAAACTTAACACTAGCAGAAAAAGTTAAACACAAGTACAGCACAGTGCTTTCATCATTTACACACAACAACTCAAAATGGTTCACACTTGTTTCTAATGATATGAAACTCGGGCAAAATGCTCGACCATCTCGTTCATGGGAATGACAATAATGTAAGCAGGACAAAGAGTGCAACCCAATGTGAGTTGCAGATTCTCTATGGCCGCCATAATCAGGAACTTCAGAGAAGTGAATGAGTCAACGTGCACGGTACATCACGTTGTCAATGGAAAGGGGGTTTTCTTACAGTACAATACAATATTAGGCCTAGAAGTACTTGTGTAACTTATGTATATGTTTGTTAGTGCATTTTCCCTTTTGTAGAATTGTAAGACGACCACATGAGGGTGGGAGGACTAGATTTGTTCCGCCAAGAGGCTCTCTGTGTGGCCGTGGACTCATAGAAACTCATATGCCAGGGAAAATCTCTCACAGGCAATGGAATCGCCCCCCCCGTGGTGAGATAGGTGAGCAGTGTTGTCATGGCTGGATCCGGTACACCAGAGGGTTCTCCCCCACATTGCCTGGCAAGCCACAATGTTACACAAAGTCCTCTGGCGGGACCCAGCGATGTGACGCTGAGCCAGAATGAGTCTCTCATAAGTGCTGAATATAAATATGCAGACGGTCAATAATGTAGTACAGTAAACAATGTATTCACAGAACTACATAATCCCCACTACACCACTGATGATATCTGCATCAGTAGTAGAGATCAGCAGGTCCTCAGGGAGGGGAGGTGAGGGAAGGGGAGCAGAGGAACCCCCTCTCCCTCTCTCTCTCTCTCTCTCTCTCTCTCTCTCGTCTCTCTCTCTTCTCTCTCCCTCTCTCTCTGTCTCTCTAACTCTCTCTCTCTCTCTCTCTCTCTCTCTCTCTCTCTCTCTCTCTCTCTCTCTCTCTGTCGCGCTCTCTCTCTGTCTCTCTCTCTCTCTCTCTCTCTCTCTCTCTCTCTCTCTCTCTCTCTCTCTCTCTCTGTCTCTCTCTCTCTCTCTATTTCTTCTCTCTCGCCGGTCTCTGTCGTTCTCTCTCTCTCGCTGGCCCTCCGGTGTTCCCTCGTGTAGCGTCGCGAGCCGCGTGTCTTTCATTCAAAGTTTCCCTCAAAGACGTAAACAAAGACGGCGTCATTGTGTAGCTTTGTTTGTTGTGATGCGGTGTCTCTGTGCAACAGGTAGAACTGTCCAGGTGTCACATGTGTGTGTGTGTTTGCTCGCCGGACGCCTGATGCGTCAACACCGCAGGCGTGATTCTTTGTGGTAACTTCTCAAAACATTAGTCTGTTGTGCATTTTTTGAACGAAAGTGAATCTGGAGGATGTTTGTGGTGGTCGTGGTGGTGGTGGTGGTGGTGGTGGGGGTGGGGGGGTCAATCAGACGTGTTTCCTGAAGTGCTGGACGGACTCACACACACACACACACACACACACACACACACACACACACACACACACACACACACACACACACACATGCGGATGTGGTTTGACCAACACCGCGCTGCTCTGTTAAACATATCTCTCCCCACCTCCTCCTCTTAAAACTTTCCTTCCACTGTGATTCCGCTGTTTCTTTCCTCTGCGTCCCCCCCACCACCCACCCCTCTCCCCCGCCCCCACCCACACACCCACCCTCCCCCCCCCCTCCCCTCCCCCGTGCCAGCAGCATCATACTACGTTCTGGTGCAGAATGTAAACTGTGGCTGGCCCGAGACGGGGAGATGGATGCAGCATCTGTACAAGATCACTGCCATCGGCTGCCAATCACAACGCAGTGGTGGAGGAATCGATCCAACAGCAGACTCCCTGGAGGGTCTGGGGGGGTCTGGGAGGGTCTGGGGGGTCTGGGT
>PIJE02000590.1:128808-141559 GCA_002895965.2 Coryphaenoides rupestris | reverse complement strand
TTGTATTGTTCTGATGCACCAAACATCAATCCGCTGGGCATCGCTGGGCATCGCCACTTTTTCATTTCACTGCACATCCTGTATGTGACAAATAAAACCTCTTGAATCTTGAGGGTGTAGCAGTGAAAGTCTCTGAATGACCCAGATGTGATCAGTGTGCAGGGGTTGGCCCTCTCTCTCTCTCTCTCTCTCTCTCTCTCTCTCTCTCTCTCTCTCTCTCTCTCTCTCTCTCTCGCGCGCTCTCGCTCTCTTTCTCTCTCTCTCTCTCTAGGGGCACCCTGGGGACTCGGCAGTATTCATCCTGTACTACTGCGTCATTTTCCTCTGGAAAACTCTTTAAAGATCCATGTGGTTTCAGAGGACGCATGCCGATCTATCTGTGTGGTCTAATGCATCAGTGGTGACCGGCCCATAGGGGCTCCTGGGGCAGGACCCTGGCTCAGATTGGTTCCCCTAAAAAAATCACAAAATGAAAGAGATGAAAATAAAAGAAATAGGAAAAAAGGATCCCAAATGTGTGTTAAACACTCTTAAAAGTGTTCTTTTGGGTGTGGATGTTACCATTTAATCATAAAAAATAATGTTGTTGTTGGTGAAGCCGATGAGACTATACTGCCCCTATACACTAGCAAGGTGGGGCTGGGGGCGCCAAGGAAATATTGCATGGCCAACCATTTTTCAGTTTTTTTTTGGAGAACGTCATTGGTTCTTTATAGACCCTATCGGGGTGGGCAAAGGGGAGCAGCCCGCGCCACTGCGCTACCCCTGGAGGTTGTGATTGGCCGCCCTGCCCCTGGCTGTCGGCAGCGGTGCTGGCCATGTTGACCGTGGAGAATATGGCAGCAGCCAACGCTGGTCGGGTCGCTTTCAGCCACACTTGTGCGAACGTGCTGCTTTTGTCGATCTTTTGCGAGACTTTCCTCTTCTCAGGGAAACCTGCCCCCGCTCTGGCGCTCTCTGTCAGCAGGGCTCCTGCGGCGGAACTGTCCTCTGGCGGCTGATGTTGGGCCTGGCTTGCAACGACGTGTATTTTGCTGCTTGTTCCCGCAGATATCAAGCCATTGTAACAGGGTAGGCCTGAAAAACCATCTCCCTGCACTTAAATCAGCTATAATGCCCTCATATTTTCAGCTCGCACCCGGCGGGTGCTCACATAAATCTATTCCCTCATACCACCAAGTGGGCAGCTCAGGAGCTGGCACTGCTGTAGGTCCACATCTATCTGTCAGTCTAGCTGTCAGTCTATCTGTCTATCTATCTGCGTATTAAACTCTCTATTAAACCTCCTGGTTTTCTGTCCATATAGCTGTCTGTCATCAAGCTAACTAGCTATCTATCGATCGTTCTGTCTAGCCATCTGTTCCTCTGTATATATCTCTGTCTCTCCATTTATATGTCTATTATCTATTGGCTTATCTATCAGCCACACTTTGCAATCGTTCCGTCTACTTATCTATTCATCTATTTGTGTGTCTGCAAATCTGTGTGTGTCCCTAGTGTGTCTGTCTGTCTGTGTCTGGCTATCTGCCTGCAAGGGACAAAGTGCTTTGAAAAGGAAGCAAAGCATTTATTTAATTATATTCTTTCTTCTTTTATATTCATACTTTTAATATTGAAATTGTTCAAAGCCGGAGCCGAGAGTTCAAGCACAGCACAACCACATCCCTCCGCCCAGAGGAAGCTGTTTGTGGAGCTGCTGAGAAGTGGCCATGCTCCCTTCCTCTTCACTTGGGGTCTGTTACCAAAGAAAACCAAACTTGAAAAGAAGCTGGTTAAAGAAATGATCGGAGAATCTCACTATGAATGCTTTGGGGTGTTTAGCGGCTTTATTAGACCATAAAATATCTCAGGCTGTTTATTTTGTCTTCTAAAGGCTACAAAAACCATAGCAAACAAGTTATATAGACTCATGAATACGGGTGACTAACCCACTAACCGAGTGCATGTCTCCCACAGTGTCTTGGCCATCCAAATGCAATGAATGCAGTGCTTCAGGTTCACCAGCAGGGCCTTTTTCCCAGCAGGCCCAAACACAAACACAAGGACAGACCACACAACAAAGATGTAGACGTGTCTTTTAGTGTGTTTTCCCGTGAAGTCCTTTATTGACTGCGTTCCCTCCTAATTCCCCGTAATTCAACCCGAGGATTAATCTGCAATCCGACTGGCTTCCTTCACAACCCTACCTGGATACCAGAGAACTCATTGGCTAGTCGCTAAGTTGTTCCTTTCTTTGTTTGGATTCCCAGTTGCCAGGGTGGGGCAGCATGTCGCTCCGGGATTACCAAATCATTCCCAAACAACGCAGCTGGAGCTGTGCTAACACTCCGCATCTGGAGTTTTCGTCTTTGATTGATTAACCGTCGTCAGGCAAGCCAGGTGATCGGGCCGAGAGACGGCAGGGAGCTCCTCCGCACTCCGCCCTCGGCTCTCTGGACCTCTGGAGGAGGGTAGCCAGTCCTCTGCGGAGGGAACGCAGCCCCGGCGCGGGACATCGGAGCCGGGCAGCAACGGCCCGCCATGGGCAGCCATCCCCTCCAAAAGGAAAGCTCTGCCGTCATGAGTAATTCATCTTTTGTGAAAGGACGAAGGGAGCTAGCTCAACTTTCTCCACGGGGTGGGTGGGGGGGTTGGGTGGATGTCTTTTTTTATCACGCGAGGAAGAAGGAACAGAAAGTGCTGGGCAAAGCTCTCTCCTACCACAGAGAGAGAGAGAGAGAGAGAGAGAGAGAGAGAGAGAGAGAGAGAGAGAGAGAGAGAGCGAGTGAGGGACACTGGGTGGATTTGCAACGGACCCCGCCGTGAACCCGGACTGTGCCGCCGGTTCCCCCGCTAAGAGGCTATCCCCGTTTGAGAGGAGTCTGGTGGTGTGTCTGATAAACAGTGAGAGTGAAGGTGAGCTGGGGTAACGACATGGAGATGGAAAACAGGGCACTGGCGCTTTTACACAGCAGCAGCAGCAGCAGGTTTATGTGAGGCTGTGCCAGGGAGTTGTTTTGGAAGGTGGGCACGGCTGTCTAAATCCTCTTCAGACAGGAGGCTGGGAGGAGGCCACTCTCTCTCTCTCTCTCTCTCTCTCTCTCTCTCTCTCTGCCTCGCTCTCTTTTGCTCTCTCTCTCTCTTGCTTCATGTGGTTTTCCTGGACGGTCCAGTAGATAGAGGAGGCGGGAGGAGGAATCAGATTATGGAGCTCCGTGGATGGCAGGCTGATGGAGCAGCAGAGGAGGAGGAGGAGGGAGGAGGAGGAGGAGGAGGAGGAAGAGGAGGAGGAGGAGGCGCCTGGGAACGATTTGCGCGGCCATTGGCACGGTCCGCGACAGCGCGGCATACCTCCGACGCTCCGTTAGCCAGATGGATCAGGAGGAACACTGATGTGCTTGGGTTTCTGGAGCAGCCTCTCCTCTCTGCTCCTCCTCCTCCTCTTCCTGTTCCATCTTCCTCTCTCCTCTCTCCTCACACGCTTCACACATTCAATTTTGTCAGCAACATGATGTTATTTAATAAGAGCAATATTAGATCATCTCTGATTCCTTTTGTTTGTCAATGCGTGTGTCTGTGCATGAGCTTGTGTTTGTGTGTCTGTGCATGCGTGTATGTGTTTACATACGTGTGTGTGCTTGTGTGTGTGCGATTCTGCAGTGTGTGTGTGTGTGTGTATGTGTGTGCGCGCAAATGTGAACACAACACACACATACTGCAGAATCGCTGTGTCTTCATACAGCATTGTTTCTCCCCACAGGAAATTGATCCAAAATCAGCTCAGGACTTGATATTACTGTTACTGAGCTGTTTGTTGAGTCAGAAAATATTATGATAGATATTGATGCCTGGAACCAGCGTAAATGCAGGGTTAGTTACCATGAAGCACCACATATATTTAAAATTGGTTTTATTTGGAGGCGGACGAATGAACTTTGGTATCTGAAGGGCTTCGCATGGTACTCAGATATCCTCTGACCAATGAAACGAAAACATAATCCCAGCGAAACCACAGCATTTGCTTGCTTTGTTTTAGGAAGAAAAAAAAATAGTATTTTGTAATACTCCGAGCTGATCTTCATTTATCGAAGGTATTGTGTGATATTTGTAGTCCTACTTGGATGTATTACTGTACAAAAACCAAAAACCACCGACAACGCCGTTGTGTTTGACTCAAAAGCGAAAACGCAGCCGTTGCTTAAGGAAATCCAACGGAGGTCATTGGATCTGCTCTTTTTAACCAATGAACTGCTGCGGGCTCGCACAGCAAAACCAGAGAGGAGGAAAAGAGCAGCGAGGGAAATCTGAACTCCATTAAAGGTTATTGTTTGACACTGCAGTACCTGTTTAAAACCGTAGACCTACACCAACCATATCAAATGTTAACTGTCCACATCCTAGTAAAACACGGCCAGGCCCGGGGGGTGGGGGGTGGCGGCTCCTCCGCACAGATACACGTCTGAAGGAGGAACTTATTATTATTCTTTTTAAATGCAAAATATTACATTTCCCCCCAAAAAAAAAAAAATTAGAGGTGATTTGTGAGCCGCACATCCTGCCCGGGCCATGACGAGGCATCCCTGGGATCAGATAGGATACTGTTGATGTGATACGGTGAGTCAGACTCAGATCCCCTCCTCGCTGCACCGGAGCTCCACAAGGCTCTTTGTAGTCCGGGGACGCTTCGGCGCGGGTCCAACTTGGCATGGGGACAGGACGGGTCTTTGAACGTTGGGGCTCGTCATGTGTTTACGACGTCATAAACAACGGATAAGGGGGAGGAGGGAAGCATGGAAGGTGGGGGAGGAACTGAGTAAAAAGGCCCGGCGGACGCTGGAGGATGGAAAGGGATTGACGTCGGTTTTTAGATTCGGGGGGGGCCGTGGTGGTGGTGGTGGTGGTGGTGGTGGGGCGGGGGGGGGGGGGATGTTTATGCCATCAGAAAACAAACGACCCTTTAAACCGCTCCTCTCTGTCAGTTATATTGCTGGTAGATTAACGTCTGCAAGTGGATCGGTGTCATAATAAAATGAAAAAAGGTTGTAATATGGCTTCTAAACGTGAAGGTGGGGGGGGGGGTTGGGGGGTGGAAGCGGACGTATGGCGAGGAGCGAGGTTGAACGCGTCACGGAAAAGGTTGACGCCGGTGGAGTCACGTCGGGTTACAAAACATGAAACATCCCGGGGGCTAGCGAAGGTGTTGAATACTTGTTTTATTATCCTCGCCATCCTGCTGTTGTTATCCTCGCTATCATCTTATCTTAGAATGTTAAACTCGCTGTCTCGCCGTTCTTATCCCAGCAATCATCTCACCCTAGCGTCTTATTGACCCATTTCTGTTTAACCGAGCAATTATGTGTGCGTACAACTTTTTCTGTTCAAATCTTACTGTGCCGTCAGCTATATATATTGTTGTTTCACTCTGTCAACAAATGAACTTATTGTAAGTCGTTGGGGGCAAAAGCGTCTGCCAAAGGCCCTAAATATAAATCTATTTCCAAAAAAGCGGACCTCAATGTTGCATTACATGTTCATTTCAAGCACACACAACGCATAATTACACATCTGGCGCGCCTCGCCGAAGCTAGAAACAGTGTCAAACTATGGGGGCTCACAATATGGCAGCGTTGTTAGCTCTGGAATTCACTGTTAGGGAAGTATAAGTAGGCGCCAACGTTTTAATGGCAGCGGAGGCCTCACGCCGTCAGGCTTGTCAATCAAGCTTGTCGCACAGGGCTTAAAGTAAGTGGGCTGATGTCAACGGTGCTCAAGTAGTAAAACACATTGTAAAGTCACCTCGGCCTGCCTTGTTTATAAATGTTTTATATGTGTTGTAAATGTCTTTATACATGTTTTGTAAGGGGTGGGGGGGGGGGCAGGATAGTGTAGATGATTGACTTCTAGAAGGATCCTCTATGTCCACACCTATATCTACCTGTAGTAGGCATTGTTGCCAAATGCCAAACACCCTACCCGCTCTTCCACAAACCTATATCTGATGTTGCCGTTGGTTGCTTTGGATGGATGGATTCGTATCTGCGAAAAACCCCCAAAAAAAACCAAACAGTCAATAGAAGTACAATCCATCTTGGTTTGAACGTGGACTTTCCACGGGTGGAAAGCGCTGGGGCGGTGTAAGCTGCCCTGTGGCGTGTGAAACAAGGTATTTCTGTATTTCCCTGAAACCGTTCGCACGAGAGCGTGCCTCGTGACTCACTTCAGCTCCCCAGGAACGTGTCTCTGTATCCAGTCCAGCAATTTCTATCCAAGTGTCCACTAAATAATTTTGACCGACGCCATATCATAAACAAACCCCAAAATGGAATTTGAGTCTCGAGTGGAACGTGTTAACAGGTGTTTTAATGTTGAAACCCGTGTATTTACACAGCAGCTCAGACTACAATGGGCTAAGAATGAACACGATCTGCCTTTCTCCCGTGAGCTTAATGCTGGATAGAATAGCGAGACTACGTCACTCCATCACTGACATAACTATTCTTTGTTTGTTTAACCCGCTAGACAAACCGCTCAAAAGAGATGTAAGCTAATTTAATTCCGTTCATTTTCAATAAGGGATGTTTTGGTGTCATTTTTTCGCCCGCTTACTGAGTTTCTTTGGACTTGACCTGTTGACACTGTCAACAGAAGAAGGCTTATTTTTTCTCCTCCTGCAGCGGCACACATGGTTCTGCTTCACAGTGGTCAGCATATTTTACATTAAGCAGATTTGACATATTTTAAGCCTTTTTTTACGACATCCCGTCAGTGACTGTGACTCAGTCCCGGTTTCAAATGAGTTCAAACATTCGGGGCTTGCTTACATAATTTATTTTGTCCGTCATATATTTTTTTTAATAATTTGTTGTTTATGGTCACCTGGCCGGAGTTGTGATATTTGCGACCTTCTGATGTGTGTGGTGGTGGTGGCGGTGGCGGTGGTGGCGGTGGTGGCGGTGGTGACTAAATTAGACACTTGCAGCGTGCGCAGTTATTTCAGCCGGTGCACAGTGCGGTCACTTGCGGGTTATACTCCGGCCTTGTGTCTGCCGAACGGCTCAATAGCGATACAGTCAAAGAGTAGAGAACGTCGCCCACGGCGCCCCTGTCTCCCGCTTGATGGAGAGCCACAGGTCGCCCCGCTGATGTTCCGAGCAGTCAGGTCCTTTCACCTTGGGCCTCCATCATCCCACTTGTCTGCTCCCACTGAGAGACGTCTCTGGCCGGGGCGGCTGCAGGAGCTGCTCTCACGACAATCGGTTGGCTCAATCAGGCTTGTTATTCATCAATCACGCTGTTTTCTCTCTGCTTCCCCATGAAGGATCACAGGGCTGGAACTTCCATTACACAGCGCTGCTCACACGCGTTGGAGAGAGGCTGCTGTGTGTGTGTGCGCGTATTTTGTGTGTGTGTGTGTGCGTGTGTGTGTGTGTGTACATATGTGCGAGTCTATCTTTATCTGTCTGTGTGTGTGAGTCTATCTGTATATGTCTATGTGTGTTCCTGTGCTCTCTCTCCCTCTCTCTCTCTCTCTCTCTCTCCTCTCTCTCTCTCTCTCTCTCTCTCTCTCTCTCTCTCTCTCTCTCTCTCTCTCTCTCTCTCTCTCTCTCTCTCTCTCTCTCTCTCTCTCTGTGTCTCGACTCCGCAGATGAATCATTCATGCAACTCTTTATTCCCCAGCGCGCAGGACTGATGAAGTGGTGATCTGAACGATTTGACGTTACCTTCGATGCAAGTTCAAACGCCAGTGAGGGAGCAGAGAGGGGTGAACCTCGTAAAAACGGGTGCGTTGTGTGTGTCTCTGCATTTACACATTTCTGATTCCCATCAAAGGAGTCGCGTGGACTCTTGAACTTACAACACAAAGGCTTAAAAGGAAATCTAAGATCAATGGGAACGAGTGGGCCTGACAGTTCTCAGTGAGCCGGTCTTTTTAAAGAGCACTACGTATGTCAACAGAACCTGCACTGACCTCCCCAGCTCTGAGCTCTGAGAGGTAAATGATGGTTTGGAAGCGGCGCTGTAAATGTTTTCATTGTTTTCTCGACAGTTTCAAATGTGCTGGTGAATAATCAAATTACTGCGCGTTTGGAAGAAGGAGGAGAAGAGGAAAAAAATGACTTTGTCTGACGTTTTTTTTTTGTTGTGTCTGTGTTTACATGCAGTCTGTTGTTTGGAGTTAAAAGCTAACAAGCTAAGGCTTATATAACAAAATACTATCTCGATTGTTATAGAAGTCCGATATATTACTTTATAGGTTCTACAGAACTGCACACAGAACTCTATAGAATACGATGGAATTGCAGCTTTGCAAAAGGCAACCTTTTTTTGTCTTGATTTTATTCTTCACAGCTGGTAAAGAAAAAAAAACAACAACCCCAAATCCAATAATCTGCAGCATATAACAAGAATACTTTCATGATTCGATCAGCGAGATTGCAGCCGCTTTGAACCGCAAACAGGCCGTAATATGAAGATTCTGGTTGTCTAAGTGTGTGTTGATGCTCACCAGACATTTCACAATTACCCAGAAAGCTGGCTTCATAAACAAGTAGTAAAGTGGAAAAGCTTGTTTTTTAACAAAAGGGGGGGTCCGAAAGTTAAGGCATAGCATGTGCATAGCATGTGTTTACCTTCCTGTTGATCCCCAGTAGTTGTGGTTGTATTTAAGCCATTAGTTTGATATAAATATCGGTGCGGTCTTTCCGTAGGACTTCCATACCTTGACTGGAGATACCTTTGGCCCAGGACACACCAGCTGCAGTAAAATAAGCAGGATACTCCCAAAAAAGTTAGATGATGAATATTTATCCATGTATTTTGATCCTCAATACAGTATTCTCCTTCAAACATGCGTTCAGGCATTGTGGGCATGATTGTACATATGTTTGTGCACAATATTGTATTGTGTTTTTTTTAATTAAAATGTTAACTTTGGCCATTCGCAAGCCACTTCATTCACCAATTATGGGTCGCAACCCACAGTTTGAAAGCCTCCACTGGAGACGTTTTCAACATGGGCCCCTGGTTTCTGGCGCTCCCGGAGTTACCGCTAAATACTTGTAGCGCCATGTAAGACAGGTCAGCATTAGGAACATTTTTTCAGACGGATCCTTTCCTCCGGATCCCCTGCCAAAACACCCAAAAAACGGTGTATTTATAGAGCAGTGCGTTAATAAAACTCAAACCTCCCGGCGTAACATAGCCGCCACTGTTCCAGCGCGGCTATTTGTCTTTGACACGCCAGAAAAACCAATCGCATTCTTGTCACCGGCCCTTACTTCCTATCTCTCCTCCAATCACGGACGAGGAGGACGAGAATAGCGTCTGATTCATTTATTTGGCGCGCAGATTTTTATGTACACTTTCCTTTCTTTTTTCGTTCCCTTCTTTCTCTTCTCCCTTTCTTTCTTTGCCGCCGACCGGAACGATCTGCCCGTCCCCTCGCCGAACGCTCCAAAATGTTGAGATAAAATCAACAAGCGCGGCCTGAGGGTGAGGTGCTTTTGGCGGGCCGGGCCGGGCCGGGGCCGGGGATGGGAGGGGAAGGGGCGGTGGATGTCACGCAAGAAAACTCTGCTGCTTCTCATAGTGTGTGGGTTTCCTTAAGGCAGAACGATAGTTTCTTCTTCTTCTTCTTCTTCTTCTTCTTCTTTTTTATACAAACCGTCTAAAAATAGTTTGGCTCCCGCGCCCCCCCACCCCCCCACCCCCCCCCGCCCTACTCCCCATCCAACTCCCATTTCATATGTTCACATGCTTCTTGTATTCTAGCTATATATTCTGACCCAGATCATATACACGTTTCCCGGTAAGATTACTATAACGATTTTTTTACTGCTACCACTGGTTTGAACTGGTTTCCAAGTGTTTTTCGGGAAATGACTTTCCCTTGCCGAAAAGTCAGTAAATAGTAAGTATTGGAGTATATGTTCTACCACTGCAGTACTTCTACTACTACAGAGCTGAGAAGTTAACACCAACAATAGATACACTGTGGACACATTTCTACTCATACTCCTGTGTGCTGTGTCTAAACCTTCTAGACCGTGTTCATTCGATGACCTGAAATCTGACCAGATCACACATTAGTTTACATTCACATTTAGATTCGTCCAAAGAGAGTGAAACTATTTATCGCTGACGGTGCAGTAAGACTTGAATAGAATTTGAATTTACATTAAAGATGGACCATTTCTACATGAACATATACTTCTCACTGTACTCAACCAACACACACACACACACGCACACACACACACACACACACACACACACATTACCAACCATGCATAGGGTCGACCAGATGCTTTGCTTGTTGGAGTGCGCTTCCATCCAAGATATTCAGACCAATATGTTCACATGCTGTTGGTACAGTTTTATATTCTGACCCCTATCATATATGTATCCTTGTGTCAGGAAATATAGTGAAATAGGCTGACATTTTTGGTTCAAAGTACTTAATATTCATAAACTTCGTTGATGCAGTGTGTGGCGAAAACTTATTTCTTGTTGTTTGAACTCACTGTACTCAATGTTTTGCATGTAAACACGTGACCGGCCAGATGTTTGGCCTCTTGTGCGTGCGTGTGTATATGTTTGTGTGTGTGTGTGTGTGTGTGTGTGTGTGTGTGTGTGTGTGTGTGTGTGCATCAGATATTTTTACCGACATGATCGGCGGCCGTCATGAGCTGTATTATTACTGCAGCGAGCAGAGACGGTGCCAAGGCCACAAGCCCAACCTGTCATATGCTCAGAGTGCCGGGCTCCTTGTACGGTGTGGTGCACGCACAGAGGGAGAGGGAGGGAGAGAGGGAGAGAAAAAAGGGAGGGAGAGAGGGAGAGAAAAAAGGGAGGGAGAGAGAGAGAGAGGGGGCTAGAATAGAGAGGAAGGGAGATAGACTGAGGGGGAAGGAGGGAGGGCGAAAGAGAGGGAGAAAGAGAGCTATCGCTTGGGAGGGGAGGGAGGAAGGGAGGGAGAGAGGGTGAGAAAAAAGGGAGGGAGAGAGAGAGGGGGCTAGGGAGAGAGAGAAAGGGAGATAGACTGACAGAGAGAGGGAGGGAGGGAGAAAGAGACGGAGAGAGAGAGCTATCGCTTGGGAGGGGAGGAAGAGAGGGAGAGAGCGCGAGGGAGAGAGGGAGAGAAAAAAGGGCGGGAGGGAGAGAGAGAGGGGGCTAGGGAGAGAGAAGAAGGGAGATAGACAGAGAGAGAGGGAGGGAGGGAGAAAGAGAGGGAGAGAGAGCTATAGCTTGGGACGGGAGGAAGGGAGGGAGAGAGGGAGCGAAAAAAGGGAGGGAGGGAGAGAGGGGGCTAGGGAGAGAGAGGGAGGGAGGGAGAAAGAGAGGGACAGAGAGGGAGGGAGGGCGGGAGGGAGGGTGAATGGGAGGGAGAGAGAGAGCTATAGCTCGGGATGGGAGGGAGGGAGAGAGGTAAGGAGAAGGAGGGGGAGAGAGAGCATGTCGACTTGGCGGGGGTGCATATGTTTGCGTGTGAGTGTGTCTGCGTTCGCGCGTGTGTGTGTGTGTGTGTGTGTGTGTGTGTGTGCGTGTATATGTGGCTGTGTGTGCGTGTGTGTGTGTGTGTGTGCGCGGCTGCACGCACACACACTTTTAAGTGTTTATTAGGTTGGGGCCTACAATTTTAGGCCTCGCTTCTCGTCAATTATTCTGGCGCAGGGCATGTCATTTAAAAATATATGACCAGGTCTCAATCTAGCATGTGCTTTAAAAAGTCCTTTTTTGCCATAAATTAGATGCTAGCTAGAAGCATGCCAACGGAGTCTGTTTTTAAGCGCTCCGACCCTGGGTGGATTTAACAAGGTGCTACGAATATGAATACCCCCTTTTTTGTACACGAGTGGAAGACACACAGAGCCACATTTGCACCCAGGAGACTTTATTTACAAGAACAAGACGATCTGTGCCTTGTTGTTGTTACGTTGTTGTTGTTGTTATGTTGAGTGCGATTGGCATTCCGTAACACAACTTTTCACGCAATGATTTGGGAACGTTGTGTTAGTGTCATGATTAAAATCTATGTCAAGTTACAGCAGGTCGTGTGAACATTCATTTAAAATGACAACTCGAAATTACCGGCGTAATTACCTCTCGTACAAGATGAGCTGAAGCTAAATCATTATGCCACAAACACAGCGTTGCGCAATATGTAAACTGATAAATGACGCCGTGTACGATGTACGTAACGAGACCGCCAGGCAATCAATCGACTTTGTTTACGTCACCTTTGTCGCGGGGCGTTTAGCAAGCACACGCTGTCTTTCCATTGTTATCCGCGCCAAAGCCGGCGTTCATATCCAACATAGTTTTGAAATTGCAAAGGGCAGCGTTCTGCGTTAAACCCCCCCTTCCAAGTATTTTGACTTAATCTCTTGATGACGCCGGAGTCAGCTTCGATGCACACTCTCAGGATCCGCTGTCTTCTCTCTGTCTAGACCGCTGTCATAATAACCGAAAGTCAAACTGCACAGCGAAGGTGTGTGTGTGTGTGTGTGTGTGTGTGTGTGTGTGTGTGTGTGTGTCTCTGAATGGAACGGCAACATTCATTGGAACACTGGGGGTGTGAAAGTGTGCATAACTCGCGCAAAGCACTGCGAACAAAGGAACGGATTGTCATCTGCGAATGGTAACATATTTCCGTCTGTTGTTGTCCGCCGTACACAGAGGAGGGAGGCAGGAACCGCATGCAAGTGTTTTTGTTTTAATTTGTTTTTACGGTATATTATTCAGGACAGGTTTCCAGGAATTGTTTGTGTCA
>PIJE02000590.1:116308-123808 GCA_002895965.2 Coryphaenoides rupestris | reverse complement strand
CCGGTCGATAGGTCCCCCCCTACCCCCTCGCAACCTACTGGTTTCCACTCCAACGTGAACCTTTCAACTTCAAAGACGTGCCCCGACGGGGCGTTCCACGTGCGCTGTCATGAAAGGGGGGGGTGGGGGGGAGACACACACATGGAACTCATTCTGCTTCAACTCCGAGGGGCTTGGTGCGAGAGCCCCGCGCCCTCGTCCCCGCCGCTCCCGCCGCCACTGCCGCGCAGCACATGAAAGGGGTGGTCCGCGCAAGCTAGCTAGCTCGCTAGCTCGGCTCACCCCCCGCTCGCTCGTGGTGTGCCACGAGCTAACAAGACACCGTTGTTTGTGTGTAATGTCAACCGCGGCTTGGACCTTATGTGCGGAGACAGGTGCCGTTTGAACGGGGGTGAGGGGTCGATGCCTGTACACGTGCATGTTCTTTGTCGCGCGATCTCACGCTCTCGTTCTCTCTCTCTCTCCACACGCTGCTACGGCTAACGCCGATATTCGTCACTGCGGTCAATGTGTCAACTCCCCAGATTAACCGGGAGCACCAGACTTGTGTTTAGCTAGCGTTTTTGTTTGCCAAGTTTATCCGTGGGACGATTATATAAAAAAAGATATATAAATAAATGCGATTTGATGGTCGGAGTTGTGCAACACGCTCGTATTTGTGACTGAAAGCTAAACAAAGGTACGCCTGTTGGGCCCAGAGACGGCCACAGGGGAATAAACTGCAGTCATCTGACTTTAAAACAATTCCCTTTGATATGAATCATAATATTCATGTTTAGACTCTGCTGCAGCGCTGAAAGGCGGAAGCAAGGAGCCTCAACAGAGCACGGGTTACATACACAGACACACACACACACGCATACAAACATACACACACTCTCCACACCCCACACACACACACACACCACACACACACACACACACACACACACATACAAAATACACTTTCCCCATACAAACACATGCAAACATACACACACTCTCCCTTACACACACACACCCACACTCTCCCTTACACAAACACACACACTCTCTCTCTCTCTCTCACACACACACACACACACACACACACACACACACACACACACACAGGAATGTACAGTAGTGCAGTGTCCGCAGACAGACAAGTCCTCCTACACACACACACACACACACACACACACACACACACACACACACACACGCACACGCACACTCACACACTGAGCAACAAGGCAGACTCTCAGCATCTGTGTGATGGGTAGCAGGGGAGCCTGGCCTTGTCGGCAGCACAGCAGGGTGTGGTAGGTCTTACACTCTTATGTACCACTCCCCCTGCACTCCCCCTGCACTCCCCACAGCGGGAGCTGGGCGGAGTGAGAGAGAGAGAGAGAGAGAGAGAGAGAGAGAGAGAGAGAGAGCGAGAGAGAGATAAACACACTAGCTCACATTCATTGTTGATTTGTAACCCGTGGCTAATTGAGTATTTTCCAATAATTTCATCTTGCCGAAATTGTGTCAGCTGCCGTTATGCTACCGTTGTGTCTGAGCGTCGTTGGGCATCACCTACCTTGCACTCTCCACACCGCAGGCCTCTTCTGGTTGGTTCCTCCTCAAGGTTTCTGCCCGTCCCCTCTGGGTTTAGGGAGTTTCTCCTTTTAGAGCCCTTAAGGGTGTGTTGGCGGGAGTGTAGTGGAGGGCTGGGGTAGAGGAGTGAGCAGACCGGGAGAGAGGAGTGAGACATCTGAGAGGGAGGAGTGAGACATCTGAGAGGGAGGAGTGAGATGGAGGGAGGAGTGAGACATCTGAGAGAGAGGAGTGAGAGGGAAAGAGGAGGAAAGAAGGTTGGGAGAAAGGAAGGAGAGGGCCTCATGGGGAGAGGAGCAAGGGGGAACTGGGTGAGAGGAGTGAGACGGAGAGAGGAGAGTGAGACGTCTGAGATAGAGGAGTGAGAGGGTGTGAGACATCTGAGAGAGAGGAGTGAGAGGGAGTGAGGAGTGAGACATCTGAGAGAGAGGAGTGAGAGGGCGTGAGGAGTGAGACGTCTGAGAGAGATGTCTGAGAGAGAGGAGTGAGACGTCTGAGAGAGAGGAGTGAGAGGGCGTGAGGAGTGAGATGCCTGGGAGAGAGGAGTGAGCCTTCTGAGAGAGAGAAGTGAAAGGGAGTGAGGATGGAGGAAGGAGAGGGTTTGGGAGAGAGGAGTGGTGTAGGTTGGGGGGGAGTGGGTGAGAGGGAGGTTTGGGAGAGGAGTGCTCGGTCTCAGCCGTTGGATGCACTTGCGATGCCACTGTTCCTGTAAGACACACACTCACACACACTCACACACACAAATACACACTCACACACACTCACACACACAAATACACACTCACACACACTCACACACACAAATACACACTCACACACACATCACAGCTGGAGGTTGTGGGAGGAGGAGAGAGAAATATTGAGAGGAACATTTGGTGTGTGTGTGTGTGTGTGTGTGTGTGTGTGTGTGTGTGTGTGTGTGTGTGTGTGGGTGTTTTTTTTTTGAGTGGGGGGGTGTTCAGCCTTGAATATTCCGGGTGGGTGACTCTTCTCTCCAGAGATAAGGTGAGATACTTCAAACCTAACAACACCTCACATTCCCTCCTCCACCCTCCCAGAGTCGGAGCCCTTCATTTCCTTTCCGAGGTTGGGAATTAATGAGCATGATGTGGCGACAGGGTGGGGAACGCCGCGAGACGGACAACACCCATCGTCGGGATTCCCGACATTCCAGGTGCCAGTCGAGGAATATTTGATGGACTCTGGAAAAATCGGGAGCGCATGTAACCTGTCAACTTTGACATCACAAATGGGCCCTTAACGAAAACTGTGAAAGTCTTCTGTTTTTTTTCCTCCCCGTTCCCGGCCAAACAGAGGAACTCCCACTGAGATGAAATTCTTTCCTAAAAAGAGTAGTGCTCCGGATTGGTAGCACATTTGCTAACACATGGAGTAAAAATATATTTCGACAAAGAACACAAATTTTAGTTCCTTAAACTTTAAATTATCGCCTAACAATAACCTGGTCCGATTCACAGGGGATTGAATGTGACTGGAGACTCCGTCCTATCCATACTTGTCTAAAATCGTCCATGCAGCAGTGATGGATGGTCGGATGATCTGGAGGCTGGACGTGTCCCAGGCTAGTCCCACACCGCTGTGACCCGGGCTAGTCCCACACCGCTGTGTCCCGGGCTAGTCCCACACCGCTGTGACCCGGGCTAGTCCCACACCGCTGTGACCCGGGCTAGTCCCACACCGCTGTGTCCCGGGCTAGTCCCACACCGCTGTGTCCCGGGCTAGTCCCACACCGCTGTGTCCCGGGCTAGTCCCACACCGCTGTGTCCCGGGCTAGTCCCACACCGCTGTGTCCCGGGCTAGTCCCACACCGCTGTGACCCGGGCTAGTCCCACACCGCTGTGACCCGGGCTAGTCCCACACCGCTGTGTCCCGGTCTAGTCCCACACCGCTGTGTCCCGGGCTAGTCCCACACCGCTGTGACCCGGGCTAGTCCCACACCGCTGTGTCCCGGGCTAGTCCCACACCGCTGTGTCCCGGGCTAGTCCCACACCGCTGTGTCCCGGGCTAGTCCCACACCGCCTGTGTCCCGGTTCTAGTCCCACACCGCTGTGGTCCCGGGCTAGTCCCACACCGCTGTGTCCCGGGCCCCGGGCCGCTAGTCCCCACACCGCTGTCGTCCCGGGGGCCTAGTCCCACCCACCGCCTGTGTCCCGGGCTAGTCCCACACCGCTGTGTCCCGGGCTAGTCCCACACCGCTGGGCCTCTGGAGCCACCAGGAGGCTAACAAGCCCTCTGACTTTCCCAGGCTTCAGCTACCATGGAGAGTGTGTGTGTTTGTGTATGCAAGTCTCTGTGTGTTTTGTCTGTGTATGGGAGATTGCGTGTGTGTGTGTGTGTGTGTGTGTGTGTGTGTGTGTGTGTGTGTGTGTGTGTGTGTGTGTGTGTGTGTGTGTGTGTGTGTGTGTGTGTGTGTGTGGTGTGTGTGTGTGTGTGTGTGGTTGGTGTGTGTGTGTGTGTGTTGTGTGTGTGTGTGTGTGTGTGTGTGTGCATCTACTGTATATGTACTTGTTTCTGTGTGCATTTGTGTGTGTGTGTTTGGGAGTGCATGTATGAGTGTGTGTGTGTGTGTGTGTGTGTGTATGAGTGTGTGTGTGTGTGTGTGTGTGTGGTGTGTTGTGTGTATGTTTGTGTGTCTCTGTGAGTGCATTTGTGTGTGTGTGTGTGTGTGTGTGTGTGTGTGTGTGTGTGTGTGTGTGTGTGTGTGTGTGTGTGTGTGCTATAGTGGATAAATGAAGAGCACAACAGTGTCAAAGAGCAATGCAATACATTGATTGGTATTATTTGGATATTTAGATTTGGGATCTAAATGTATTTACTGTATATCTGAATTATTGTTGTAAATATTGTTTAAGGAAATGTTTATATTTACTGTAGTTGTATGTATAGGCATTACTGATTTCCAACATTATCATTTGTGTGATTTCTTAAGGCCTATGGAGAGGTGAGGTCATCCATCTACTATGTAGGAGACAGCAAATAGAGCTTGTTTTGTCTGTCCACTTTGTTTTTGTTGTTCATGCTGAATACTTTCAGAAAGGCAGCAATAGAAGTAGAAATAAAGTTCCTATTCCCTTTCATTATTATATTTATATTAATATGATGTGAGGTTCTGTTAGCTTTGAACAAAAACAGACGAAAAAAGTTACTTTTTACTTTTTACTTTGAGTACATTTCAGAGCCTGTACTTTTTTACTTTTACTTGAGTTAAAAGTTGAATCAGTACTTCTACTTTTATCAAAGTATTTTTTTCCACAAGTATCTGTACTTTTACTTAAGTACAGAATGTGTGTACTTTGGCCACCTCCGCCTCTCAGAGGCCAACATCAACTCCCGTCAGAGGGCCCACCGGGACCAGCATCCCACCGTCTCCGTGGTGATCCAGTATGTTGTGCCAGGAAACCTGCCAGACGGCAGTTTTAGTCATGTTTAGAGTGGTTCCCAGCCGTCGTTTCATCACAGACACGCAGCACACACGGTCAATGACGTCTCTGTCTGTCAGCATCCAAACACAAATGCACTTTTACTACAGAATGATCACAGCCCTATTTCAGCATGAGACTCATTTGCTGGTGTACAGTACAGACAACCAACCACAGGCAGACACCCTGCTGTTTCATCCGCCTGCTACCCAAAGCTGCGCATGTAATTAGACAGGAAGTGAGCTATTATAGCCTTATATGGATGGCCTTTTATAAAGTGCTATATCCTGTATGATTAATTATTTAAACTTGAATCCGTGCTGCAGTGTATTCTGCGGGGTTGCTTGGGAGGCAGCATATGTTGTTTTGATTCACGGGTTCAATTCCCATTGTCCACCGCTGCTATATGTATGCATCCTTGAGAAACTCCTACTTGCTTCTGAAAGACAAATATCTAAAATGCAGCAGTAAGCAACTAAACAGTAGATGATGAGACGATGTGGCAACCTATCAATTTCCTTGCATAATTTCAGAAAAATGTAATTGCTGTTTACCGATTTTGGTAAAGAATGGGAATCGTTCCCGTGTTGGAAATGACACAATTGCAGTCATTTGGTGAAAAATACAGTTTTTGACAATTGGAGATCTAACGACTAAATCAAAAGCTTTTCCTGAACATGAAGACAGTGCTTCCTGAGCTCCCTTCCTGAGGAAGACTCCCTCCTCCCCTCCCCTCCCTTTGGGAATGTCCGGGAATGTATATAGAAGTCATCAGCTGAGCTTGTCAGGCTTAAAGAGATGTATTGTTTGCGTCAGAACGTAGCAGACACGTTCAGTGCACTTGTCTGGTCCTGGACAGAAGACAGAACACTGTTTATTCTCTCTCTATTGCTCTCTCTCTCTCCCTGCTCTCTATCTCCCTCTCTCTCTCTCTCTCTGCTCTCTATCTCTCTCACTCTCCTTGCGCTCTCTCTCTCTCTCTCTCTCTCTCTCTACGCTCTGTCTCTCCCACTCTCATTGCACTCTCTCTCCTTGCTCTATAACTCTCTGTCTCTCTTTTTATATCTCTCTGCACTCTATCTATCTCTCTCTCCCTGCTCTTTATCTATCTCCATCTCCCTCCTCTCTATCTCTCTCTCTCTCTCTCTCTCTCTCTCTCTCTCTCTCTACGCTCTGTCTCTCTCACTCTCATTGCGCTCTCTCTCCTTGCTCTCTATATCGCTCACTCTCCTCACTCTCTCTCCCTGCTCTATAACTCTCTCTCTCTTTTTATATCTCTCTGCACTCTATCTCTCTCTCTCTCTCTCTCTCTCTCTCTCTCTCTCTCTCTCTCTCTCTCTCTCTCTCTCTACGCTCTGTCTCTCTCTCTCCTTGCTCTCTATATCGCTCACTCTCTTCACTCCTCTCTCCCTGCTCTATAACTCTCTCTCTTTTTATATCTCTCTGCACTCTATCTATCTCTCTCTCCCTGCTCTTTATCTATCTCCATCTCCCTCCTCTCTGCTCTCTCTCTGCTCTCTCTCTCTCTCCTCTTCTCTCTCTCTCTCTCTCCTCCTCTCCTCTCTCTCTCTCTCTCATCTCTCTCTCTCTCTCTCTCTTCTCTCTCTCTCTCTCTCCTCTCTGCACTCATTCTCTCCCTGTTATCTATCGACCTGCCTCTCTATCTCTTCTTACTCTCTCTGATGCTTCTTCTCTCCCTCCCCCTTCTTACTCTCTCTCTCTCTCATTCTCCGTTTTATCTCCCTTGTCCCTCTACCCTCTCCCTCCATCCCCCCTCCATCTCGTCATTCTCTCTCTCTCCTCCTCTCCTCTCTCTCTCTCTCTCTTCTCCATCTCTCTCTCTCCATCTCTCTCTCTCTCTCTCTCTCTCTCTGGCTTCTCTCTCTCTCTCGTCTGTATCTCTCTCTCCCTCAGAGGAACGCTAGCCTTGGACATGATTTGGCATTGACGTTACTCTCTGACAAATGAGCACATGCCTTTTGAGGATTATTTTATCTAAAGGGAGGTTCTTCCCCACAGAACTATCCACAACTGCCAGGTTTTTAATGTGAAAAGTTGCAATTAGGCCAGACGCTTACGCAGGGGCCTGAAACCAGAGAAAGAAACTTCTCTGGAATGACTTGTAAGTTGTATAACTTCTAAGCTTCTCAATAAGGTTCTTAAACGTCACAGAGGATTAACAAAGTTAGAGTCCAGTGGTCACAACTTTGCTGAGTCTGTGTTGGTTTTTTATCTGGAATGTGTCATAAAAAATCCTCCCTAATCACCCAAGGTTGCGTTGTCATGCCGTCGGGCAACTACACATTTTAATTGCCGCAGCCCCGACCGAAAGTTTTCCAAAACCACCAGATATGAGTGCTAGCGCTTAGCCGTATTGTTCAACACCCAGGTTTGTGTATACTGTACATACTATCGGTGAGATATTGCACAGGAAGTTATTTGGAGAATGCAATGTGTACTGGGAAGTACACCAGTGTTAAATGTTTTTCTTTGT
>PIJE02000590.1:109869-113355 GCA_002895965.2 Coryphaenoides rupestris | reverse complement strand
GGAGAGAGAGAGAGAGAGAGAGAGAGAGAGGGAGAGATGGAGGGGGGAGAGGGGGAGAGGGACAAGGGAGATAAAACGGAGAATGAGAGAGAGAGAGAGTAAGAAGGGGAGGGAGAGAAGAAGCATCAGAGAGAGTAAGAAGGAGATAGAGAGCAGGTCGATAGATAACAGGGAGAGAATGAGTGCAGAGAGGAGAGAGAGAGAGAGAGAGAGAGAGAGAGAGAGAGAGAGAGAGAGAGAGAGAGAGAGAGAGAGAGAGAGAGAGAGAGAGAGAGAGAGAGAGAGAGAGAGAGAGAGAGAGAGAGCAGAGAGGAGGGAGATGGAGATAGATAAAGAGCAGGGAGAGAGAGAGAGATAGAGTGCAGAGAGATATAAAAAGAGAGAGAGAGTTATAGAGCAGGGAGAGAGAGTGAGGAGAGTGAGCGATATAGAGAGCAACGCCCCCAACTGACACTTACACACACATTGACACACACACACACACCTGCACCGACCCACACACACACACACAAACATGTCCTGAATTCCAACAGCGGCCCACGCACACAGAACATGGTAGAAATGTACAAGTAGGATTATGGGCAACGTGGAGGCATGAGTCAAAATAAACCGAGAGCAATCTTTTGCTGCCACTGGCGAGGAAAGTACCTTCGTGTAGTGTTTCAGGAATTCACTTCAAACCCCATCCATTGGCTGTTCATTGACCTCGTCGCAGGCGTTCTGCTAAATAAACGTGATCGACTGGCGTCTTTACGGCGATCTTCATCGGGGCGGGTTAAAAGGTGCCTCGGATAATGATCGAGTGTGGGCGAACGAGGGAGTGGGTGGGGAGGCGGGATGCTTTGGGTCGAAGGGGTTGGATTACAAAAACCCCATTCTCACCTTGTTCTGTAACCCAAAACCTGAAGTTTACGCAGAGAAATGTGGTGCTGGCACAAACAGATTATGCCCCATTCTGTTACCACAAGCCACACGCTGGCAGCGCTCAGGAACACATGCCTCACTCTGCTTCACTTGAAGCCAGAGAGCATCAGCATGTCTCACCACTTCCCGCCACTAAACAAGAGAAGCAATTACACAAAACCGGCATTATGTGGGACCCGAGTCATTTACAACCATGATGGATATTAAAACGGAGGCCTAATCTCAGTAAAAAGACGACGTTATTCAAGCCTGCTCCTCCCTCACGGCTGGTTAAAATATAACAATCCGTATTGGGTTTCGCTACAGTCCATTGTGTGCTGAGATTGGTATCTTTGAAGACACAGGGGTAATCCTAGCTAGGGAATTAGCGACGCTCACATAGCTGGGAGGGCCGGGAGGAATTGGAGAGGTCAACCTGAGGTCAAGCCAAGAGAGGCCCCTGTGAATTTGTCATTCATCAGTTTTATTGTGTAGCACTTGTCATCCGTTTTTTTTTTGGCCTTGGTCTCGGTGAAGCGATTCCCTGTCTCGGTGTGGCCACAGTGATTGGATCTCGGCCCGGCCAGAAAGCCGCAGAATGACTCGGAGTGCTGTTAATTCCTGCTCTCATTTTGTGGACAGGTCTTACTCCTTAGGATAGTGCTCGGGGAACGAAGGCCCCCGTAAATCACAGAGACCGTTCATCACCGTGAAGTAATAGTATCAGTCGCGATTCTGAGAACGCCTGAACGTTGAATTGTACTTATGCTCAGAGTAGCAACCGTAGGTGGTTATGTCACCACCTCGGCCCACAGAGGCCTCAGACTGCATGTGCAAAAATGAAACTGTACGCCAGGACAACGGGCGGCCCACTCCGTTTCCATTTCTCCCTGTTGAGGAGGCGTGCGTATATATATATATACTGTATATATGTTCCTTTGGACAACGCATCATCGTTCGCATTATGAAGATCATGAGATGTCACCGAACGAGTGACTTTACCCCGCGAACAGAGACTAATGGCGGACTTATAATTCAACCGTAGTAGGAGCTACTGGTGGAACACTCCTAAACCTCAGCCAGGTGAACAACGTAGATGTGGAGATAAGAAGGTCCTCTGGGTGGCTTTCTGGCCCGTGGAGCTCTGGGATTCCAGCTGCTGTTTCATTTCAAAATCTCGCAATCACAGTCATAATATAACGTTTGTCCGAGATTTAAATGATGTTTGAGTTTGGTGAAATCCAGCAGCGAGACCAAAGGCAAGTTATAAAATCCTTTTTTCGAAATTCGGTTTCAGGAGTTGTTTTTCTTTTGCCTGGGAGGCAAGCAAAGTCCATCCAAATTCACATTTCTTCACTGACGTTGAAATAAATGATTTGGATCTTTAACTGGAAGCTCGCCTACCATTCGTTGAACCGCGTCCAAGGTTTTACTCCACCGCTTGGTGTGTGGATAAATCACAGGTGACCTAGAAATCTTCAAACTCTGTTCTAAGTACCAAATTCGGTAAATGATAAGCAAGCAGCTGGTTCAATGTATGTTTGATTTAATTGAGTTCATTTAATATCATTTAAGTCCCATCCCATCCTAAAGGAACAACAAACTTTAAACTTCCATAACAATGAGATATACAGTATTCTGCACATTTACATGCAATTTTGTTTTTGGAAAAATAATACTCAAACAACAGGCTGAGATAATAAATAGTACATTCCCATTTCCTTCTTGGCCGTTTTGCTTTCTATGAATTGAACCCCCAACCCAACCATAATAATCTGGTTGTATCATAAACTACTGGCAGTGTCTAGTCTCTGTGTGTGTGTGTGTGTGTGTGTGTGTATGTGTGTGAGAGTGTGTTTGCATTGCAATGTGTGTGCATTGAACTTTCATTACTTGTATACTTCATTTTACAGCAGTCAGTGTAAAAGCTGTCTGCAGTCCTGTTACGTAATCATTCTTTACAAAGAAAAGAAATACAGCACGATTTGCAGGTCCCAACTCGGTAAATCTGTTTTGGGGTTTGTTTTTTTTGCGATTTATTTATTCAGGTTGAGTAAGGCTGTCCGGAGCAACAAGGGAAATAATATCTGAACCAAATGCAAAATAAACCTCAAATTCTCAGAAACGTAGGCACCAGGGGAGGTCTGTGTGATTTAATTTACTGTCAAGCCTGCCCGCTTTGGGAGTAAACGTTAAACGCGATATTTTGCGAAGCATCTCTACTCTCAATGGTAGGAAACAAGCGAAAGACACCAAAATGTCCAAAGAGAGAGCGAGAGACACACACACACACACACACGCGTTAAGGCAAACAAAGGGAGGGAAAACCTATCAGTGTCTCTCGTTCTCGTCGTCGAGTGTTTGCGGCGAGGAATGCTGCAGTGGAGATTATCGTTGCGTGCCGTTTGCCGTGTTTGATGTTTTTTCCGCCGGTGTTTGGATACGCGATGGCCAATGCCGAGAGCTCTCGTGATGTTCCTCCGGCCTCCTGCACGCCGTGAAAACGCTCCCACGAAAAACCGTCCCACGGGGGAAAAGCCGGTGACCCACCTTTCAACAGAGTTGCTTTCATCTTGTTACTTT
>PIJE02000590.1:87369-104869 GCA_002895965.2 Coryphaenoides rupestris | reverse complement strand
ACTGATGGCTATGCCATTGTGTGTCCAGCTGTGGAAGATGAGGAAGAAAAGGTGGCAATAGCATTTGTCCCCACGCCCTGGAGCCCCTTCCCTTCCTCCTGGTAACAATCACCACAATCATCATCATCATCATCATCATCATCAGCAGCTGGATTTGACTGGTCCTAGATAGGCTCGGCCTGTCAAACACTCACATCAAACATGTGATCTCATGTTCTAGGCACGTTGTTGCCTAGGTGACACGTGCTGTGTGTATGTGCATGTTGATGTTGTTGTTGTGTTGTGTTGTGTGTGTTGTGTGTGTGTGTGTGTGTGTGTGTGTGTGTGTGTGTGTGTGTGTGTGTGTTTATGTGAGTGTGAGTGTCTGTGCGCGTGTGTGTATTACGTGGGCATGTGAGAGAGCATGTGTGCAAGATCTGGATAGATCTCCAAAGATCTTGGGCAGCCCATGAAAAGTCCCCTGCCTGAGTTCCCCTCTGTTGGTCCATATGTGGAAATCTATCTCAAGTTAAAATCTGTCTCGAGTTACGGAACAAATTGCGAAGCCTTAGAAGAAGTGGCTTGCCCATTTAACTTCAGCATTGGCAGGTACAACTGTTACTTGATACACCTTTAAGAAACATCTATTATTGTCTGTTTTCGCACTTTTTGGTTCGGTTCAGAGTATAATAAACAACGGCAATTTTGCTAAACGATTACCATTTGTTTCTACTATGTGGGATGATTGACAGGCAGTCGTGGAAACAAGGGAAAAAGGGCTCTGTACTTTTCCTTGCAATAAAGGAAACAATTACAGGCAGAAAGAGAAACAGGAGATAATGACCGAATCATTCCATTTTCCCCACCCCGGTGGAATGGGGCGCTTATTTTATAATAAAGAAAACATCTCGGCTCAGAGTAAAATATGAATCTGCGTGCACCTTTAGCCTTTTACTTAGTGGACTGGATCATTTAATTGTGGTTCGTGGTTTAAATCACTGGAGATTTATAGAAGTGGGCAATTTGTGTGTAAAGTGTTCCAGTGCCCCAGCGATACTTAACATGAAGTGGGATCAGAAAAGTTTAAATACATAAATACGTGAGCAATCGATCAATCAATCAATTAATCAATGTTGGCGACGGTACAAGCACGCACAAAAAGAAAAAGCATTTAATCAGACTCTCTCTCCCCGGCGTCTATTTGAATAAACGCTGAATCAGACTAGTTGATGGCACAGATACTATGATGCGGTTCCCGGTTTACCTCTTATTCCTGGCTTGTGCGTTCACATGTCTGTTCCCCCCCCCCCCCCCCACCCGTTTGTTGTGTGTGTGTGTGTGTGTGTGTGTGTGGTGTGTGTGTGTGTGTGTGTGTGTGTGTGTGTGTGTGTGTTGTGTGTGTGTGTGTGTGTGAGTATGTGTGTCATTTCTCCTTACCTCTGACTTAAGGACAGACTCGGCTCGGTTAGTTAAGAGTTCCCAAAAGGCATGTAGGAGGAGGTTGTGACCGTTGGAGAAACTCCTACCTTCTGCACGGTTGCATGGAAGATCCAGGAAACACACCGGAATAGAATAAGTGGACCGAGAGCAGTCCTACCAGGACCAGGCCCAAACAGACCCAGACTAGAACAGACATAGCCCGGTTGAGCAGGCCCAATCAGACTAGACCCAGTGAAGCAGGCCCAACCAGACGAACCCGGACTAGACCAATACCAGACTAAGACCAGGCCAGAAAGGGATTCCCAAACAGATCCAGACTAGCCCAAGACGAGACTAGGTCGAGACCAGTGAAGCAGATCCAACAAGACCCAGACTAGACCAAGACCAGGCTGAGACCAGGCCAGAGAGGTAGGCCCAACCAGACCGGACCAGAAAGGAAGAAGCAGACCAAGACTAGACCAAAACCAGCAGACCAGACCAAACCAGACCAGACTAGAAGAAGCAGATAATGAAAGAAGATGACAGAATGCACATTTCTTATCCATAATTAGCTTCAGTTCAGTACACAATATCCACTGACTGCTGACTACCACATACCCCAAACACATAGTGCGCCAAGAGTGCTTACTCACAGTGTCAATGTCCAGCACTGTCATGGTTTCTATCAATAAAATTTAAGAAAAAAGCACTAAAGTCCAAGCAACACTAAACCATTCGAAATTCAGAGTCTAAATGAAGCATTGCAACGGACACTGTTGTATGCCAAATTCTGATTGTTAATGGTCGGAAAGTATTTCCCAAAGTCGTAAATCCACCGTCTACGTTTTTTTTGTGTTGCACATGTTACACTTTCCAAAACATAAGTCATGAACCAAGAGGGAATTGAATAAGTATTGTTACGTGGGAGAGTTTACATTTGGGCCGAGAAGCACTCTGCAAATGTGTTTTTAACAAGCCTCTAACAGCTCGGTATCGGCCAGAAGTGTGTTCGCCATCGCAAGTCCCATGACCTGAAGTTACAGAGCGGGTTCGCCTGACCTCTCAGGGAATCAACACTGAAAGCGGGAAAACTGCGCTGATGCATTTTGACATTCATTGGGAATATAAAAAAAAACAGCCCTTCCGAGAAAATGAAAAATCAAATCG
The DNA here is from genome assembly GCA_002895965.2 of Coryphaenoides rupestris. NCBI lineage: Eukaryota > Metazoa > Chordata > Actinopteri > Gadiformes > Macrouridae > Coryphaenoides > Coryphaenoides rupestris. Next base: position 102,304 of record PIJE02000590.1, on the reverse strand, counting down.
AATTGCGGTCAGTTTTTTTCGTGCCGTGTGAAAAGAGCGCATACATTTTGAAATGGTAATTTGGCCTCCGCTCGGCAAGTGTGTGTTCTTAATCTAACCCTGATGTTTATTTTTTAAAACAACTCAAGGAGGTCTTTATGAACCCCCTGAAAACCCCAGATCTGTGTGCGAGGAAGTTGTTTATTTGCTAAACTACACCCCACTGTCTCTTAATCCCTCACCTCTTCAATTAACTATACTGTGTGTGATACGTGTGTCTGGAACCTCAGCCCTCACATGTGATTGATCATATTGTATGTTTTTATTACATCGTCGCATCCTAGCCCAGGCACCACAGAGGAAAAACGTTAGTGTGAAGTTAATTGCTGTGCAATTGTGAATTGTGCGTGGTCCCCGATAAATAAACAAACAATAAACTAAGATAAACACATACTTATGAGAAGAATGTACTCCTAGCGGAAAAGGTATCTTTGTGGTGCATTGGCCTGTTACTAGGCAGGTAATATAAGTGGGATTCAAAAGAATCATTGTCACCTTTTGGTTGTTTAATTTGGGATGTGGACAGTAAGAAAAACACTCCACGGGCCTTCTTCAACATTGATTAAAACGTAGTAAAATATAATTATTGAAAGAACTTCAAACGGGGCATAAAAGCTGAAAGGTAAGCTAAGACTTGGTTGGCAATAAGGCCGGCGCCATAAAAACAGAGCTGAATCCTTAAGGTACACTTTGAAGCGCAAATACAGAAGTAAAAGTCGTTGTTTTTATATCTAATGGACTCTGACATCTTAAAGGCATTTACTGGTACGTGCGTGACACACGTTTCAAGGAATTGACTCGTGAGTGCGTAAAAAAAACAAAACAAGAGGTGAAATAGGATGTAAAGACTTGACACCGCACCCTTGGCATACTTTGAAAGACTAGATTAAAGACCATGGGTGTGTCTCCCCTAATAGAGTCTATTGATCAATTGTGTTTGCCCAGAGTCTTTCATATTCTGCGAATTGGAAACAGCTGCAAGTGTGTCCCCACTGCCAACAAATCTATACAAAGATGTGCGTATGAGAGAGGGGTCTACTTTTCTGCACACGGGCAGCTTTCTCTAGCCTCTTTCATTAAAGGAAGCTCGGTCTCTTTTTCTAAGAGTCTTCCAAGATAAATATCAGCCCAATCCATGTTTGCCTCCCCTTTTTTGTATCGTTTTTACTTTTTAGCTTTGACTGTAGCTTCAGACTAACAGGTCTACCTGTAGGACTCATACTATATGAGACTATTACTACACTACACTGCACTGTGTACAACTACACTACACTACACTACGTACTATACGACTACAGAATGTATAAGACTGCACAATACTGCTATGTAGCAGAGGTTCTAGTAGTGGATGTTAGCACATCATTGGACCAAGCCCATGCTGTATGAGCAGACCCTGACCCAGTATACCACAGGGCCTCACCAGTCAGTCATGGTTCTGAAGTCCACGGTCGGCGTCTTCCAGGGACGCTACGATGTGGAACAAGCTGCGTCTCTTCAGAAGAAGTCGGAATTTTTGCGGCTGGCCGAGACCGATGAAGTTCTTTGCGGACAAGCTTCTTTTATGCGCAATACAGCTTCGGGTTGATCAACAAACCTTCCGTTACTACGGAGGAGTGGGTCGGTCGGGTCTTCATGGAGATGGGAAATCAGAATTCCGATTGTGGAAATAAAACAAAGTACACCGTGGCGCCCTTGACTTCCTGACCAATCGCACGCAATGTTCAAATTGCCGCTATCTTCTGAGATTTCAACAAGTTGCGAAAATGAATTGCAGGGAGGTTGATGAACGATAAATCCGTTCATTTTTTCCCCATCATTTTGTTCTTGAGACCTCGCCAAACTTCTTCCCCGCAAGAAGTATGCTTCAGAAGAGAGAGACACGTGTATATACACCCCCCACTGGAGCGCCGTGCTGCACAGCACCAGATCGTCAGCACCGGAGATCCAGCCAATAGAAGCAGCTCCTAGCATCAACCTTGTCTTGCTGTCTGTTTAGACGTGGAGAGAGAGAGCGAGCGAGCGAGCGAGCGAGCGAGAGCAAAGAACGCTTCAGAACGCTCCTCACTCAGAAAGGACCCATCACAGATCGCTCCTGCCGTTGTTATGACGGTTTCACTGCCTTGGCAGGTCCCAACCTGGCCCTCGAATATATGGAGTTAGAGTTGAGAGAGAGAGAGAGAGAGAGAGAGAGAGAGAGAGAGAGAGCGGGAAAGAGAGAGAGAAAACGGCAGTTGACTTCAAAGCCATGGGGCAAATTAAATATCAGATTATTTTTTTGGCACTTGGGGGATTGCTGAGTCGTGTGGCTCGGGGGTAGGATCCCATGACTGCCAATGAGAGCATGAAGACAAACAGCAGAGGAAAGGACAGGCTGGAATATTAACGCTTCCTTAGTCAGGGCTTTCTGTGAGAGCTGAACGTAAGGGCCGATCATTTCTCTTTTTCGATGTCTTGGAAGATGAAAACACAAACCAGACTAATCCATAAATGTGTGTTGTTTTTTAATTATAGAACATCATTGGCAATATAAAACTGGCATCAGGTGAAAATAATTTTTCCAAAGGAATGAAAGAGAGGGAAAGACGGATGGGTAATATGCTACATCTTGTCAGTGGATACAGTTGGGCAAAAAAAATGTTACATTATGCTGCCATAGTGGAATGAAAAGCAATATAAACCAGATATTGTCAATATAAATCTTTTCCCATTTATTTAGCCCTCACCCGTCAAAGAAAGTTTCACCTCATCAGTTTCAGTCATAGACTGTATAAAATAGGTTTCAACATCACATTTTGCTTACATTGCTATGATAATCTAAAACTAAATAGATTTAATTCGGACACAAAGTACTTTTATTCTCCAACTCCATCCCCAAACTATTAGTTAATAGATTTGCCAAACATTTTCTAAGCAAAATAAAAAAAATATATATATACCTTAACGATAAATTACTGAACTAGAGAAAGACTGAGCAAGAGGGAAAGAGAGAGGATGAGACAGCATGATAACTCATCAATAGAGGACGAGAGATGGAGAGATGGAGAGAGAGAGAGCGAGAGAGAGAGAGAGAGAGAGAGAGAGAGAGAGAGAGAGAGCATAAGCACATCTAGAGAGATAGAGAGAGAGCTGGTCTATGAAGTGAAAAGAGAGAGAGAGACAGACAGACAGACAGAGAGAGGGAGCGCCAGTCTAGGACACTAAGACTTCAGAGAGATGCTGAGATTTACAAAAACAGAAAGGTTTAGGGGCCCGAAACAACAACAGGCGCTCCGGTGTCTAAATGAGGCGGTGAGGCGCACGCCAAAGAATGAAAAGAATGCTGATGAGGCAGATTATATGGTGGTTAAGTAGAGAGAGATGTCCACGCCTGGAGGAGAAAATGAAAGCCGTTCATTGGTTAACTACAAGGCCAAGGCTCAAATAACCTGTGCCAAACTGACAAATCCTGAAAGCAAGAAAGAAGAAAGGAAGAAAAAAAAAAAATCCAGAGGCAATTATAGATGAAGCCAACTCTCTGGGTGAATTGACCTTCAGAAATATGGAACACATTTATTTATTTATTTTAGGAGACTGTGTGGTGTGTTCGCGCCGCTGCCGTCGTCGTCCAAAGTCACCCTGACATGAACGGATCGGTTTGAAAAAAAAAAAAAAAAGAGGCGAAAATGTACGAGAAAGAAGGTTCCCGGGCAACGTAACAGGATGCTTTCAGAGATGGGCTGCAGATGAGATGGGATGATGTGAGTGCGGAGGCATTCGGCGGGGAGAGATATTGTCTTGCAGGAGGTAGCTTTCAGCCCAGATTGTCGCCTGGCTAAATCGGTAATGACAAAACCAGGCACACGTGGTCGCTTCAAGTGACAACGATTTTTTCCGACGGCCCCGGCTCTTCCCTTGAATCTGAACCAAAATAGTCCTCAGAAATATTTTAAACATGGTCATTTGAATCTTCCTGAACAGGTTTATCTTTGCGTACGATTAGCATACCAAGGTCTGCTAAAGCCGTTAGCATATCAGCTTCTGCTGTGACCATTAGCCTACTAGACCCACTTCTGCTAATACGATTACTAATACCAACATCTGCTAACTGCAGCCTTAACCTCCAAATCCAGGTGTGAATGGGAAAAGCCAAGTAAACACTGCTCATTCATAATTAATAGTACGTTCCCCCTGGCCATGCTTGATCATAAATGCTAAAACAGCATCAGCATTACTTTGATGAGTAAGAGCTAGTTTGCTTAATAAATCACCAACCACTGCTAGTTGATTATTTCCAGACGTGTTTTTCTCTCTATACCAAAAAAAACGACACAAACATTTTTCGAGAAAAAAATACTTCAAATGTATTCTTTTCAATTATTAATGATGCTTTCTCAGCTTGCTCCTTGTCCCAGACAACTATTTCTGACACACACACACATTTACGTGACATCGGTGGTAACTTTATTAGAATCAGTTTTGACCGCTGACAACCGATTTATTTTGGTGTTCTAAGCCACGCGTCCAAACAAGACATTTCTTAGCGTTCGTGAATAATGCTGGTGAGAGTATGGACAGAGAGGACATCTGCATAACGTCAAATGATTTGACAATAAACTGGAATCTTTTGTTTATGAACGACACATCGAGTGTTTCTGATGGGATTATTGTTCCACCATTGTTCCAAGTTATTGTCGTGGCCGGGCCGAACCACAGCGGTTCGGACCAATCAAAGTCTTAGGAAGAACTCCTGGCAGCTATGGGCATGGTGGTGACAGACAGATGGTTCATCCAATCACCTGCCAAGTATTTTTTTTACAAACAGTTTCAATGGCCAACTTCCCAGATGGTTCTGTGTAACAAATCATCTGGTGTGTCAGGTTAAAATTTGTACAGCTTAATCACACCCAACCTTATGCCCTCTAAAGGCCAAGGGAAAACTCCCCAAATCCAAGGGAAGAAACCTTGAGAAGGAACCCAGAAGATGGATCCCTCCTTCCAGGGACTATTAGGAGTGGAACAGGTGCCGCATGGTAACCCAAACAACTTTCTGTTTGGGTTCTTAAATCAAGCAGTGAAGCTCTGAGGAGCACTAGAATGTGCACAAGGAAAAACCGTCCAACCTGTAGTGCCGTGACCCACCTGCGCAGGTACTTTTGACCAAATATTTTGTGCAGGAAAATAAACAATACACTCTCATCACCATGTAAAAGAAAAAGATAATGAACATTTCATATTGTATATGATACTTACATAGAGAAAACCGCATGGTAAAGTAGGCATGAATGACATGTTTATATGTTGTTGTTTTTTTATCATTTATTCCCAAAAAGTAAGTCCTTCCAATGCAGTATTCTCCCTTTTCAGTATTCAAACATCAAATGAAACAGGCAAGCATATAGGCCTTCTGTGGTCCTCTTATGGGTCGAGACCCACAGTTTGGTTCTCAACTGGTCCAGCCTCTGGCCCACATGTGTCAATAGCCATTGAGTCACGACCCAAAAATAAAAAAATGTTTACCAATGTTTCACCATTTACCACTATTGCTGTCATCAACAATGGGTCGTAACCCACTTATGGGTCGTGATTCACCAATTGAGAGTCGGCGCTGTAGAGGATGACATCACAGACACCAGCGAAGGCTGTAATACATATGTAGCTATCTCAAACTGGTGTCAAACTGTTTTCACTAAACAGGAAGAGGTTCTCAGGGAATAAAAACCATAAAAAAAAAGAAAAAAGAAAGAAATTCAACTTTTCAACCCTTCTTTCAAAGTTTGAGAGCCTGATTTCCTGGCTCTGCACAAGAACTGAGAACTGGCTGGGTAGAAACCAAATCCACGTTTATTTTACCCTGAGTATTAGAGGAGGATTGTTTGTGCATTTGCGTGCTGGGAGCTTTGTGGCTTTCTCAGGGGCAGACTGTGAAGCTCACATCTCCACGAGGAAAGAGACCCATAAACGACCCAGCAGGCCCGCGCTTAGCTCCGGCTCCGTGCCTGTTTCCATTGGGATGCTGCTGTGGTTTTATCGCTTATCTATTCCTTGCCCATAGCAAACATTTTCCCAATAATATGATCATGCTCGACCACGTGGTTCCTTTCCCCTTCTTGTTCCCGCGTCTGAAGGCCATGTTTAGGCGGGGCCACAGAAAGACAAAGCTTTTTCTAGCTGATTTACACTTTAAGCATTGCAGTAATTGTCAAAATAATGCCAGATGTATTTTTCCATGGGGAGCAATATTGCTACAAGTCTATAAAGCAGTGTGTGTGTGTGTGTGTGTGTGTGTGTGTGTGTGTGTGTGTGTGTGTGTGTGTGTGTGTGTGTGTGTGTGTGTGTGTCTGCGTGTGTGTGTGTGTGTGTGTGTTGAATATGTAATTCTTATTCACTGAAGATCTGCCGTTGGCTTGTTGCTGTACCACATTTCCATGCAACATTGATTGATTATGTGTGAGTGTAACTACAGCATTAACCAAAGAAACATGAGGCTATTTGATTATACTGTTCTCTGAACAATGTCAAGACATCAAAAGCTGTCCGATGACGATCACTTTGCTCTGGTAAACACCTTTGTCGAAAGGTGTTGTTTACGAACGTCATTCTTGATTTTTTTTTTCTCCAAAAAGTAAGCCAGTCCAAAAGTCAGAGGAACATACAGCTTTAGCTGAAACATAGATGACTCACACAGTGGATGTACAGTACAACCTATGTATGGTCCATAGATCTGTATGATGTAGTCCCTCACTAAGAAAGTCCTAAGAAAGTCTTAAGGTTCGCAGCAGCTACAGCTCACACAATCCCCACTACCTTCTAAGTCCCGGAAATGTCTGGAACATTTTGGGGACTTTTTTGTAATTTTTTTTTTTCCCTGTGCCATGAATTTATAGTTCATGATCTGAACTCCGCCTTTATTAATTGGTCACAGACACTCCGAAAACAACACTGTGGCATGTAGCGCACGGGCGAGGCGCAGACATCAAGGTATGCGGTTATGTAAAGCAAATGTCATTTTTAATTCTGTATCCACTCTGAGAATCCAAACACATTCTGATTCATCCCCTCTAGGCTCGTGTTTCCAAAAAGGTGTGTTCATCGAATACAAACCGCTCCACGCCACCAGTACATTGATTTTAATTCATGATTTATTAAAAAACATTTTGTTTTACTAACTCTACGAGCTCATTTCCAGCCGGAAGATTCCCCTTTAACGGCCTTTGCCCCTTGTATTTTCTTTTTTTAAACAATTTTCTTTTTTTGAAACCAATAAAAGTTAAAACACTCGGGTGCACTTTCAACTTGGGCTTCGACGCTGACTTTAATATGTCAATGAAAAGAGGGGTGTGTCGCGACGGGCGCAGAGGAAGCCCACAGGAAGTGGAAACTACACGGACCGTGCACGGCTTGGCGGTGGCTGCGCGTCCCGGGACCCGGGGCCCGGGGCCCGGGGCCTATGCAGGATCAATGGGGTATGGTGCGCTCCGGGGCAGAGGAAACATAATGCGCGAGGCCTCCTTTTAGAGATTGGCCCCCGGCTTTATGATTGACGGTAGGCTAACCTCGGGAGAGAGAGAGCGCGCTACGGCGGAGACTTTGGCCAGTCAAAACACCAGCCTGTGATTATGAAGAAAATGGCAGAGAGAGAGAGAGAGGAAGGGAAAGAGGATATAGAGCGCGCCATATAGTTAGAGCAAATAAAATGTCTACATTTATTGTAACAAGAGAGGCCCGTTTGAACGCGCGTTTGTCTTTTCTTTTCCTTCTTTTGTTCTTTATTTGTTTTTTGTTTTTTAAATCCGTCTCTCTCTGCTCATGTGGCTCTTCGGTTGTTCCGCTCCAGAGCAGAAGATACACGGGGAGCGTCCGCTGCAATGTAGTCCCTGTCAAACACGGAACAACCTGCATGGTTCCAAAGCAAGAACACTGTCAGAACATGCAGGCTCGCATCTACCGGCTTTGTGTGTGTGGTTTGGAAGACATGTGTTCACATGAGAAGCAGTTGTTAGGGTTTGATTTTGGACCTGCGTGAAACACTTCTCACCTGCATGCTCAACAACTGTTCTTTCCTGGTCCAGGTGCCAAAACTTAAATTACACATTACAAGCTATTGCGCTCTGGCATGTGGTGTGTGTGTGTTGTGTGTGTGTGTGTGTGTGTTGCACCTGTGCCTGTGTGTGGTGTGTGTGCACATGTGCCTTTATGTATGTTGCATGTGTGTGTGTGTGTGTTTGGTGTCACTTCAAAACTGCCTCTTTGGTTAAAACATCAAAATGAAATCTTCATTGCCTCATCCCTTCAAGTGAAGCTGTATCCAGGCAGAATATCTATCCAGATAAGCTCTCTCTTAAAACCTCCATCCAGATGTGGACACCCCACCGATTAATGACCACGTGTAAGAATGAATGCGTGCCAACCCTATAAAGGTTACGTTCCTATTCAGCCCAAGCCAAACCTGTGGGCGGGGGCTTCGCGTTTTTTTTCTGCCGTGGTGTTAACCATGTGAAACTGCTGCCCTCGAGACAGAAAATACGAGTTTAAAGAAATACTGTCAAAACAATAGGGTTTTTTATTATTCTTTGACTGCCTTAAAAATGTATCGTCGAACGCTCTCATCTCAAGTTAAGTTAACACTTATTTAATCATTTGTTTCCCAAAGATACAGATGTTTCTGTGTCCCAGGACGTCGTCAGGTTGGTAAATCACAGGCTAGGAGTTGAGCGAGAATCACAATGTTTTCCAACAATTAGGCGCAGTCTTTCTCACGGAGGAAGAGTTTTTAAATGTTAATAGTCCAACGTTCTCCGGTGTCTGATTATCATTATTAAGATAAATACACCCTAGATAAAGTAATGTTTAAGGGTAGTTAAGACTTCAAATTCTAAACAGCTTGGACAACATGATGATGATGATGATGATGATGATGATGATGATGATGATGATGATGGCGATGACGATATATGATGATACGATGATGATAGTAGGCTGAGGCTTAATCCTATTGTTTTGCTTTTGTTCTTGAATGACGCCGTGCAACACTTTTCCGAGACACATTGTTGTATCGTTTGACATACGCAGTGTTGATTTAATTGATTGACATACAGTGTTGATTGGGGCATGCTGGTTCTATCCCCAGGCTCCACCTAGATAAGTGTCCCTGAGCAAGACGCCACCTAACCCTAACTGCTCCTGACGTGTTGGTTGTTTGCATGGTTGACACCGTCGTCGATTTATGAATTCAGGCAACTCCAAAGCACGCTATAAAATGCAATCCATTTATTATTTACCATTTAAATGGGCTACTTGATGTTGTTATTATAATACAACACGAGCAGTCTGCGCAACACTTCCTTGACTGGCTCCTCCCAGTTTCCCAGTGGTAACCACTGACAATGTACACCTGGAAAAGCACACACACGCACACACACACACACACACCCCAACTCATTCAGTCCTCATCCTTTACTGGCATCACTGCCCATATCGACATCAGTGATAACAGTGGCACTTTGCAATAATGTTAATAATGTCAATAATAATCCTAATAAATAATAATAATAATAATACCAACACCCACTTGGAGTGCAGAGCTGCCTGACAGTCCTTTTCCCCGTGCTGAATATTAGATGTAGTGAGCTGTTTCCTGGGTGTCGTCTGTGTAAACAAGCCGGCCCGAGTGCTAGATTAGCACGACGCCTCGGAACTAGCATGGCTAGTTCCACCTTCTACTCTCTTTCCAAACTCCTTTTCTCCTCACATCTGATTGGCTCTTTGAATTTGGGCTCCGTATTAGTTGACTGGTAATTGATATGGTTTTATAAATGATACGTGGTGACCATTAGAACTTTCTCAGTAGGGATGTTCAAATTTACCTGTGTGTGTGTGTGTGTGTGTGTGTGTGTGTGCGTGCGTGCATGTGTGTGTGTGTGTGTGTGTCTGTGTAAGAGTCTGCATGCATGCATTCCAGTGTGCATATGTGTTGTTAAGGTGTTGTTGTTTGGTCTAGAAACGACAAAGATGAAAACATAACCTTGTGCATCAGTGTATACGTGTGTGTGTGTGTGTAGTGTGCTCATTTGTGTCTATGTATGTCAATGTATATGCCTGTGTGTGTCTATGTGTGTGTGTGTGTGTGTGTGTGTGTGTGTGTGTGTGTGTGTGTGTGTGTGTGTGTGTGTGAAAAAGACAGAGATAGGAGGCACAAAGGCTAAGCATTATTAATCGGGGGATCAGTTAGACAATAATTGTGGCGTCTTGGGTGTCTGACCTTTGCGTAAGAGGTGAGCAAGACTCCGGATCCGGTGACGGTCAACCGGGTCACGGTGAGCATCCCCGTCAGCCGATACGTCAACCGACCCGACCCTTCGTATCGAGGCGCTGCCGATCTGTGCCTTGTTGAGAGTGCCGTTTCGCCTCTATCATTTAGCGAGTCGCAGTTATTTGCTGATGTCAATTCTGATCGGTAAATTCAGATTCGTGCTAGGATACAGGTAGGCGGTGGACACTGGGGGTCGAACACAGTCCTCTCCGGCCTGGGAGATGGACATCCTGGTCACTGAACTGTCCTGCCTCCTGCGATATTGATTCGATCGATCATTGTCTTTCGGAATCTTTAACCGTATTAGATAGATAATAGATAACACAAAATGATAATTCAGACTGACTCGGGCCAGGGGAGGCTGCTTAAACAAGCCATCAAACACAAACGCTACAAGGTCATTTTGATGAATTTGGGATTTCTGGTACAAAGTCCAGGTATTGCTCATTTTGTAATCCAGTGCTATAAATGTACTCCAGAGTCAGAGTACAATAACAGACCTGTCCCCTACGGGCCTCCCTAATCACATCTCAATGTAAATGTTAGGCGCTGGGGGGGGGGGGGGGGGGGCACAGCCGCAACAGTAGTCGCTGAAAGGTTTGTGGGAGCGTAGATCCAGCGTATAGAATCCCCTGACAAGCTCTGTGCTCGGGCAGAACCGGAGCCGACAGGGTGGGGCTTTTCCACCCATAGCACGGCTGCCTTCTGAGTGAGACTGAAGGCGACTGGACGGCACGACGGGGCCACCCATGCGGTGCCGTGCCGGGGCATGTATAGTACAGTAAACATGGCAGGGGCCATATTGGATCTGCTTCCCCCCGCTGCCTAGGCCAAGCCGTCTGTGGTCAAGGAGATGCCAAGCAGAGCTGGAGCGGAGGAGGAGGAAGGAGGAGGAGGTGGACAAAGAGAAGGAGGAGGGGAAGGGGGAGGAAAAGTGGTGGTGCGTGGTGCATGGTGGTGGTGTGTGGTGCGTGGTGGGTGGTGGTGGTGGTGTGGTGGTGGTGGGATGGTGTTGGTGGTGGTGGTGGTGGTGGTGGTGGTGGTGGTGGTGGTGGTGGTGGTGGTGGTGGTGGTGGTGGTGGTGGTGGTGGTGGTTGGAGGTGGTGGTGGTGGTGTTGGTGGTGGGGGGGTGGTGGTGGTGGGGTAGGTGGTGGTGGAGGTGGAGGAGGTGGAGGTGGTGGAGGTGGTGGTGGTGGTGGAGGTGGTGGTGGTGGGGTGGTGGTGGTGGTGGTGGTGGTGGTGGTGGTGGTGGTGGAGGTTGATGGTGGTGGGGGTGGTGGTGGTGGTGGAGGTGGTGGTGGTGGTGGTGGAGGTGGAGGTGGTGGTGGTGGTGGAGGTGGTGGTGGTGTTGGTGGTGGTGGTGGTGGTGGCGGCGGTGTCCGTTTTAAACAAAAGATGAGCATTTCAACTATTCTCTGCCCCTTGGCTTGCTAATGGTGCAAGGACCACTGACTGACCAAAATGGTTCTCAGGTGACGCGAGCTATGTGATGTGTAACGTGTGTGTATATGTGTGTGTGTGTGTGTGTGTGTGTGTGTGTGTGTGTGTGTGTGTGTGTGTGTGTGTGTGTGTGTTGGTGTGTGTGTGTTTGTCTGGTTGTGGTGTGTGTGCCGTCATTGTGTGTCTGTGGGTGTTTTTTTTGCGTGCGTGCGTGTGGACCGGTGACAAGAAAGCGAAAAATGAAGACAGTTCTAGCTCGTGAGTGCTAGTGCTGAGAAACAGAGCCAGTGGCAGTGTAATATGTATGTGTGTGTGTGTGTGTGTGTGTGTGTGTGTGTGTGTGTGTGTGTGTGTGTGTGTGTGTGTGTGTGTGTGTGTGTGTCGTCTATGTTTGTGTGCTGCTAACCTTGAGCACCACACACTAGAGCTAACCCGTCCCGTCTTTCATCAGACCTAAGCTAAATAAACGGGGTTTTAGGAACCATCCCAATCGTGTTGGACGACGTGATAAAAGCGGCAAACAGATAATGGAAGGAAAGAAAAAGAAAAAAGGAAAAAAGTCGAAAAGAAAAGCGTAATGTTCCATATTCTTGACAGTAACGTCTCCACTGGCTGTCTCTAAAACAAAATTCTGTGCGCAAAAAAATTTGTACAAAATATACTCCAAACTTCAGTTGCAGTCTGGCAGAAGGCATTGACATTAAGACAACGGGCATTGGTTCAAATCCTTTGTGTCCGGGCAGTCTTGCGTGTCTCCTTCATAATGCAGAAACTTCCACGGAGATCAATGCAAAATGCATGATGTGAAGTTCTGTGGCTCGGTGGCTAATGTGACACATTAGCCAGCTGATCAGGGCCACGGTTGGTGGTGGTGGTGGTGGCAAGGTTTTTTTTTTTTTCTTCTTCTCTCTTTTTTTTAAGGCCACCAAAGGCTAAGCATTATTAATCGGGGGATCAGTTAGACAATAATTGTGGCGTCTTGGGTGTCTGACCTTTGCGTAAGAGGTGAGCAAGACTCCGGATCCGGTGACGGTCAACCGGGTCACGGTGAGCATCCCCGTCAGCCGATACGTCAACCGACCCGACCCTTCGTATCGAGGCGCTGCCGATCTGTGCCTTGTTGAGAGTGCCGTTTCGCCTCTATCATTTAGCGAGTCGCAGTTATTTGCTGATGTCAATTCTGATCGGTAAATTCAGATTCGTGCTAGGATACAGGTAGGCGGTGGACACTGGGGGTCGAACACAGTCCTCTCCGGCCTGGGAGATGGACATCCTGGTCACTGAACTGTCCTGCCTCCTGCGATATTGATTCGATCGATCATTGTCTTTCGGAATCTTTAACCGTATTAGATAGATAATAGATAACACAAAATGATAATTCAGACTGACTCGGGCCAGGGGAGGCTGCTTAAACAAGCCATCAAACACAAACGCTACAAGGTCATTTTGATGAATTTGGGATTTCTGGTACAAAGTCCAGGTATTGCTCATTTTGTAATCCAGTGCTATAAATGTACTCCAGAGTCAGAGTACAATAACAGACCTGTCCCCTACGGGCCTCCCTAATCACATCTCAAGTGTAAACTGTTTAGGGGGCGCTGGGAGGGGAGGGGGGGCGTGGTGGGGGGGCCACTGAGCCGCAACAGGTTAGTCGGCTCGAAACGGTTTGTGGCGAGCCGTAGATCCACGCGCTCATAGACATCCCCTGACACCAAGCCTCGTGCCTCTGGCGGCACGAGCCGGACGCCGACAGGACGTGTGGGGCTTTTGCACCTGATGAGCCACGGGGCTCTGGCCTGTCCTGCAAGATGACGACTGAAGGGCGGAGTGGAGCGCGGGCACCGACGGGCTGGGGGGCCGGGTGAGCCGCATGCGGGAGCTGCCAACGGTGCCGGGGCGATCGTAAATAGTCACACTGGACATGGCAGGGGCTATGCTTGGAAGTATGCCATGACCTTCACGAGCCCCCACAAACGCCACGCACGAGCAGCTGCTAGGCCAGCAGGAGCGGCCGGGTCTGCTGTGTCTGGTCAAGGAGAATTGCGAAGCAGAGCTGGAGCTGGTGGAGGAGCGAGGCAGGAGGAGGAAGGCAAGAGGAAAAAAGGAGAGAGATAGGAGGCAACCAAAGGCTAGAGCAATTATTATCGTTGAAACATCATCTGAGGGCAGCGGGATCATGTTAGACAACTAACTTGTGGCTCTTGGGTGTCTGAACTTTGCGTAAGAGGTGAGCAAGACTCCGGACCGGTGAGGTTAAAACCGGGTCAGGTGAGCAGCCGTCAGCCGATACGCAATCACGACCACCGACCCCTTGTATCGAGGCGCTGCCGAATTGTGCCTTGTTGAGAGCGCCGTTCGCTTTTTCCTCTACTGTAGCGATTCGCAGTTATTTGCTGATGTCAATTCTGATCGGTAAATTTCAGATTGTGCTAGGATACAGCGACCTGGGGTCGAACAGCATCTCTCCGGCCTGGGAGATGACATCCTGGTCACTGACTGTCCTGCCTCTGCGATATTGATTATGATCGATGTCATTGTCTTTCGGAATCTTTACCGTATTAGATAGATAATAGAGAACAAAATGATTAATTCAGACTGAATCGGGCCAAGGGGAGGCTGCTTAAACAAGCCATCAAACACAAACGCTACAAGGTCATTTTGATGAATTTGGGATTTCTGGTACAAAGTCCAGGTATTGCTCATTTTGTAATCCAGTGCTATAAATGTACTCCAGAGTCAGAGTACAAAACAGACTGTCCCTACGGGCTCCCTAATCACATCTCAAGTGTAAAAGTAGGCGCTGGGGGAGGGGGGGGGGTGGGGCACAAGCCGCAACAGTAGTCGCTGAAGAGGTTTGTGAGACGCGTAGATCCAGCGATAAGAATCCCTGACAAAGCTCTGTGCTCAGGAGCGAGAAACGAGCCGAACGGTGGGGCTTTTCCACCCATAGCACGGCTGCCTTCTGAGTGAGACTGAAGGCGAACTGGACGAGCATGACGGGCACCCAGGCGGTGCGTGCCGCGGGAATGTATAAGGGTACAGTAAACATGGCAGGGCCAATATGGATCTGATCTGAATCTAGGACAGTGCAACTTCCCCCGGCGCTGCGCTCCGGGTCCAAGAGTGCTCTGTGGTAAAGGGAAATTGTCACAGCAGCTAAGCTCGGAC
>PIJE02000590.1:69855-87344 GCA_002895965.2 Coryphaenoides rupestris | reverse complement strand
AGGAGGAGGAGGGAGGAGGAGGCGGAGGAGGAGGAGGAGGGGGCTAACGGAGTGTCTGGTAACTTCACCTCTCACCGGGGAGAACAGCGTGTGTGTATTCCACAGGCTCGCCCAAGTGGACGGGATGTGTGCGGCACACCGGCGGTCGCGAGGTAACGAGAGGAAAGTAATTTACTTGTCATGTTGACCGGAGAGAAAGTTGAAGGGCTCCGGAAAAAAAAGACCCTTTTTGAAATATACTAAGATTAAAGCCAGAATGAGGAAGAACATTCCCTCCCTGCTCCACTTTGTTAATTTATTAAATCAATGACATTGGGGGGGGGATAAGTCGTCTTCGGTCGGTGAGGGTGTTTAACTCCACCCCTGGCAGCCCAGAATGTGCTGGGTCATCCCATGTCACACGTCCTGCAAGCATGCCCTACAGATGCCCGCTAACCCTTCCTACCTAAGTAGTGCACTAAGTAATAGAAGTGTCACGGATATCTGCCACAAACAGTAGATGCCATTGTGAAATGGAGAAAAAAAAGTGTAATATTACCCTTTTAATATGCAAACTGACTTTAAGGCAGCAAAACAACAAGCAAGACCAGTCACTTTCCACACCACTTTCCAAGATATGAACACTGTATTCATCCCAAAAGATAAGTGTTACATTTAGCTAGAACTACAAGGGTCCACAATCAGTGATCACTGGAAACACCTTTTGGGACCTGAATGTGACAAATTCTTGGAAGGGACTAAAGATTGGAAGTGACTAAATCTTGGATGTGACTATAACTTGGAAGTGACTAAATCTTGGAAGTGACTAAATGTAGGATGTGACTGAATCCTGGATGTGACTAAATCTTGGAAGTGACTAAAGATTGGACGTGACTAAATCCTGGGCTACATCTTGGATATGACTAAATAAACGAATCGACCCTGACGCAACAGTCTTCCCTCATCCCCAAGCCTTTGTTTGTAAAAGCCTTTCCATGAGTGCTGGACCCTGCTGGCAGACTGTCTGCGTGGGAACACACGAGCTACCACTGTAACATCCTGCATCCTACAAAACACACCATTACCAGCTCAAACTAAACAATGTGTTTTTATATAAACATCCCGGGCACAATAGTGGCAAGGGTTAGCCGAGCGTGGACGGGCTAAGGTTAAACATCGGTCAAAGGGCGACAATGTGCTGCTGCATGAGAAAGGGACGTTGTGGATATTTATAGAGGAATATTAATGTTTCTTTACTATTTGAGATGCATGAGGGACGGAATAGTGTCGTGTCGTACTTGGGCGATTGACTGCCAGCTGGTTTTGTGTTCAAACCCCAATGTCTGCAGAGAAATCCTTGAGCAAACTTTACCAGCAAGTGAATGTAACAACGTGAATAATAATAATAAAAAAAAAACATCTGCTAAATGACTCAATAGTAGCACGAGATATGTACAATTTTGCCAACCAAGAACAATAAAAAATAATTTCACTAGTCTTCACATTTTCAGTCATTTTAATGTTCACTGTTAATGCATTTAGTAGGAACAACTCAGAACCCAGTAGAACTCAGTTCTCAACTTTGTTATCATGTTCTAAGAGCACAAAATAATTTGGAGCGGCCACATTGCACGGAACAAGAAAAATTCTGAGGTCTTAACTTTTTGAGTTGTTGCCATGTGGACAGCTCCGTTCTGACTGATGTTGCCGTTTCTCAGAGTCAATAAAGTTTTCTCGTTATCCTTGCAGTCTTTCTAAATAACAGAGTGGTGACAAGAGAGAGCAACTCGGCCTTGGAACCACCGTGCCTCTGCCAAGTTTGGATCCATTGTCTTGCTTCAGGGAAAAAAAAGCCCTGATGCATGTCCTAATGTGTGTACATAATGTTTGTGTGCGTGTTTATTTTTCATTTTTCATTTTAATTACTAAAGCCAGTCGTGCAGAACACAAGGGAAAATTAAATAACCAGAAGAGGCTATGTTGATGACTGTGCATTCCTGCGTTTTCTACAAGCTTCTGTGCAACTCGTTTGCACTGCGTGAGGTGATTTATGGCTTCTCTTCTGGTAAAAAGCATATTTATATGAATTCAAGTTCCCCAATACTGACCTAGAAATTATTTTAATTGTTGTTTGTGGTTATTTTAAAGTAGGCCTAAACGTCAGGACCCTGGAGACCTGAAAATAAGCAACTTATAATAGTTATGGTATTTTAATTAGAAGTGGAATCTTTTAAATGCATTATCAGTTTTTTACAACATGTGCGGTACCGACTTTTAAAAAGCATGGCATCCATTACAGAGCACTCCAAGTCAATGTCCACCATTGCAAATGACCATAACATATAAAAGCAGCTCATGGAGATATTTGTTTTTATGTAAATTGATTTTAAGAAAGAATCGGCAAGCTTTTGGATGCCAGCCAGCCACTCTCCCACCCTCCACCACTATATACAGTATAAACCCACACATGCAAAATAACATTACATCATAAAACAGGCTGGCTCAGCTCAATAATTTGCGTCATATTATATCACTTGACTAATAGTAATTGACACCGAAATGATTATGTTTATTTACAAATCATCAGCCAAAACCAAGTGGAGACCAAGCAGAGACTAACCAGTGGGTCATCAGGACTTGCCTCAAAAATCCAACACAAACTCAGCCATCACTTTTACCCTCCTGGTGGGAAGAGAAGCTACAACATCCTGTGAGGTTGGTTTGGTTTACCACCACAGTATTAATTAAGATGCACTTATGTGCCATTGACCTGAAGACAATACAAGTGGTGATATGCACGGCACACGAGTCTGTGGATTGAAACAAACAAACAAGTTAAAATGTAAAAAGAATTGTTGACCATTAATCTTACATGAATTACATTGCATGTATCTTGCATGCATCTCCACAAATACACCACCGTTACACTTGTTTGGTTGGATACATTGGCTTAGAATTAGTGGTGGGACTCGATTTAAAAAATTAATCTAATTAATTAGAGGCTTTGTAATTAATTAATCGTAATTAATCGCATTTTAATCGCATATCAATATTTGACACGAGAAGCAACGTTTTTTTCAACTTCAAATGAGATTTTTTGGTATATCAGTGAATCAAATGAATAGACATATACATACGTTTAAGCAGCTAAATCCTGTTTATTTTAGCTACACAGACCAACAGTTTAACATAAAGTGCCATCTCTACCATTTCTACCATCTAAAATGGTAACACCAACAACAACAAAAAACCGGTCAAACGGCGATCTTCTTTCTGGTCCCAACGCGACTTCTTCCGGTCCAACGCGAATCTCTTCCGGTCCCAAAGCCGGGTCTCTTGCCGGTCCGTCCATATGTTGAGGCCTACTAATTTCGTCCACTGAGGAAACGTTCCGTGGTGTTTGGAGTGCAAAAAATTATTTTAACGCGTTATTTAACGCGTCATTAATTAATCATAATTAACGAGCTAAAGTCCCAGCCCTACTTAGAATGGATTTCAGTTTCAGTTTCTTATTTCCTTACAAACACCAACCTGACTCATGTTTGCCAGCCCAAATACTGAACTCTTCCGGCCGAAGTTTGGAGGAAATGGACCAGAGGCACTTCCATTACTTCTCCACCCCTATTTGTACCTTTTTGTTAGTGCCTGCCAGGCCCTAGTGCCCACCTGTCACACAGGTGGACACACTTGTTGAAGTGTGTATTTTGTACTTTTACACTGACACTTGAGTTGCGCAACTCTGTACTGAACAGTGATTTTCTTTCAGAACCGAACAAAGGATAGATTTTTCCATTTGACAACATGAATTCCTAATAAAGATGTATTGCACTCTTGTCAACGTGCACTTCTTGGCTTAGCACACCTGCAATAGCATTTGCATGGGTGACTTCCCGGGTGGACTCAAAAGGCACGTGTACACACACAGGAACACACACACACACACACACACACACATACTTATGTGCATGTCACTCACAGTCACTTTTTTGTTTGTTTTTGGGTGAAGTTAAGATAGGTTTCTGATTTCATAACTCAGATGGTGTGGAAATGGCACACACTTACGCTGTGTGCTTATTAAATTACTGCAAGGCGGGTCTATTTCTGTCACATCCTTATTGGAAATTTCCATCGAAACCCGTGACATATGCGCAATCTCTAAACCCACTCCAGGTGTGTCTTGATCCACACACGCAGTGGGACTTAAAGAATGGATAGCTGCTTGGCATTCGGCTGCTGCCGAAGCTTTGGACCACTCGTGGCACGGAAGGAATAACCAACATCTGAAGCCTTTATCCGCAGGACGCATTAGTCAAGATGGAACACATTGTCTGGTCGCAAATCTTGCAAGCCGTGCTTGTAGCCATATAGAACAGAAGGCATTTGTGACATTCCTCAACAGGCTTCTTCTTCCTGCGTTGGCAGGACACACTCGTTCCAGAGAGTTGGAAGCACAGAGCTCGTCTGAGCTTCACTGACAGAAAATGTTTAAAAAAAAGAAATTGTTTTTTTTCATTCAAACGATACCCTAAAAAGCCCAGACTGCTTCTATTATTCAACCGATATGTTTCTTCTCATCAGTTCCACGTCTTTGGTACTTACACAAGGAAAGAAGAAAAGGCCAAAAGACAGACAAGCACAACAACCTTGATGGATTTTCTAGTTGACGGACGTAATAAAGAGCATTTGAACCGCAGGTTATGGGCTACTCTCCGCAGGCTACCGATGCTATCCAGAACCAAGTTCCATCGATTTTGGAATAAAAAAAAAAACGATCTAGCACCTAACCTGTTAGAAATACTGCATAAATACTCCACCGCCAACAATTTGAAGTAAAAAGTAGTATATTTTTAGATAGAGGCCTATTTTGCTCATCTGCATCCTGTTTTCTTTGTGGTAGTCAATCCCCCTGTACTTGTATGACACGTTATGGAATATGGGCTCCATATGTGACAACCGCTTGCTGTGTATAGGCTTCACGTAATATTCCTGGAGTACTTTCAAGCCGTGCTGGCTGAGGAGATATGATATGATTAAGATGTGATTTAATCAGTGTTCCACGCGTCATATCATCTTTTATATTATGTTATATGGGACTTTCCAATACTTTGATCAGGGAAGAAATGACAAAATATAACAGACATAAGAATTTGGCACGAAACATCCAGGATATAGAGAGATACTGTATATATATATATGCTCTTGTGCTCTTGCGGGACCTCAGCGTGAACCTGAAATAGTCTGAAGAGTCTCAGAGACGATATATCTATTCCCCCACACTCCCTGCCCCCTTCTCCACCCAGAGGTGAAGCACCACCAGTGATGGGTGGGGGTTAGTTAGGTGGGGATGTGGTGGTGGTAGTGGTGGTGAGTTAGAGCAGGGAAGGGCGTCTGCGTGCGGTGGGGGTGGACTAAAGGCCCAGACAGCCGGCGAGAGGGAGCAGGGTTTTGAATTGAGACTCACGGGATCGGATTCAAAGTGGATGGAGCAGGGAGCAGAGGAGGACAGGGTTGGGTAGAGTCCTGCGGGTTGGCAGCCGCCGCCGCCGCCGCCGTCACCGAGCGTTGTGAAAGATCTGGGCCCCCATGGAGCGTGGCCAACGGGAGGGCATCTACGGCCTCCGCTTCCTGGGATCACAAGCCGCCCCGCTTTCGCCAAGTTTTCTCCTTTTTTTGGATTCTGGGTATCGCAATGTTCCTGCTCTCATGCTTGGAGATCAGGGGCGAAAAAACATAGGCCCAGATTTTCATTGGAATGTTGAACAGACGATTCTATTCTGAAAATGGTCAAGCGTAAAGTCGTTTTAATAACTCTGTCGGTTACTTCTGGAGCTGGTGGAGAACAGCGGCGGAAACTTCCATGGAATGTTGAACAGACGATTATATTAAGGAAATCAGGGAAAAACTGGTGTACTTTATCCCTTTTCCTCGATTTTGGAATAAAATATGTCTGAAATGTAATGTATTTTCTCTGACATACTTTCTCGTGTTTTTTAAGCTATTATACATCTTAAAGGCGTAGCCTTTCCTTTGTATTTGTAATACAAAATATGATGAATATCTTCTTATACGTGTCTTCAGTTGATTAGGTCTAAACCATGCGGTTGTATAGGATTGTCGTACCATATATGCCAAAATTGCGAGATACATTTTGCGGCTAACCTTTAGCATGCGTTACACCAGTCAATGGAAACAATACATAACATCCCCCCCGAGCATTAAAACAGTCCCCTGGGCCAATCTGCTCGTGCGTCTGCTGTTTCTAATAAGGCCCCTGCCTAGATTTTATGTGCTGTTTCAGACAGATGAAGACAAGTGAGATTGCACAATTGGCCCGTGGCGAGCGGAGAACACTCCGATGCGCTCTGTTTGGGGAGTGTAAGCCATTAGCTCACTCTCTTCGGTGAAATACTGTGCCCATGCTTCGTTGAAATACTGAAATGCATTGATCATTTGCTGAGTGCTCAATGTTCTGGTGTTCGGGACATTAACCTTTTATTAACCCTCTCAGCTCAACATGGATGCCTTGATATTCCTGCTGTAACCCTATACCGAAATGACCTAAAGGTATAGTCCTAGTTACTAGTACTAAGGAGGAATCTGCTGGTGGACCTTACTATAGTACACCAATAAAACAAACTGTTTCTGTCAATTGAACACCAGCACTGAAGGTGGGATAGCCTCACACTAAATAGCTAACATTGCTTCTTGTGCTGCTAAGCTCTGGCAACCATTGACAGAATAATGTTCATTTTAGGGTGCAAATCGAGCTTCATTTCACGGGTTTAGCCTCAATTATGACCCACTACTGTATTATGTTATGCTGTTTCTGTCACAGAAATGGAAAGCCTTAAGGTAGCAAGTAAACGTGATTTTACCTGATTCCCGGGTTTGCAATGGGCTTTTCTGCATGTATTTAAATTTACCAAATGTTTTTGGTAAATGCTGGTCTCTTCATCGTCATCACAATTCCTTTGTTTTCAAAGATCAAATTGATGAGCCTGTTCGTGTTTTCTTGTTTTCATTTCAAGCACACCTGGAAGCTTTCAGGTTGCAAAAGTATAAGTTAGTATTCAGAGTAGGCATTATATCTACACCGGCCTGTCTTTGGTTAGGCTAAATAGTCGCATCGCCATGTGCAGACCATCTAAATCATAACAAGTCAATGTCATTGCTCGACAATGATGGAGAAGCATGTCAACATCCAATGTATTGAATCTATTTGTCTCATCAGAGTACATGTTACACAGCTTATAGGCACATTGCCTCTGAATGGAGGGAAGTCACAGTACACATCTGATCTCTCACACACACACACACACGCACACACACACATGCACACACACACACACACACGCACACACACACACACACACACACACACACACACACACACAGAACCAATCAAAGAGCTCAAACTCACTCTAACTCGATTCTCCCTCTGAGTGAGTTTTAATCACCATGTAATAGTTTTACTACTTAGTTTCTGTGTAACGATGGACGGTATTTGGGTGGCCCTCAGTTACACATGAAGTGTGTGTGTGTGTGTGTGTGTGTGTGTGTGTGTGTGCGTGTGTTTGCTTTCCACTAATGGCTTGGAATGACTTGGTCACAGGTGTCCGGGGTTGGAGTGGGAGTTTTGGCTTGGCGCGGTCGAGTAAGCAAAAGGCCTGGAGGCCTACCTGGAATAGTTCTAGAGGTTTATATTTAGAAACAGGGTAGTACCTGTTTCCTCTGGCCGCGGCACGCTTCATGTCCGACACACACGCACACACGCACACACACACACACACACACACACACACATATACACACACGACTCGATGAATTACAAGTTGACTGGAAATTATGAAGACGTGGAGAAAATAAGTGCAATTTTCGAGTAATTGCTCCATTGAAGCCGTCGCATTTGGCCTTTGAAGCCCCAGAGTCTCCCCCTCTCTATTCCGGGTGTGGGATCACAGAGGAGGAGGAGGAGGAGGAGGAGGTGGGTGGAGGAGGAGAAGGAGGTGGAGGAGGGATGGAGGGAGATGGAGGAAAGAGGGAGGAAGGTGGAGGTTGGAGGTATTTTTAGAAACCGGCAGTCAAGCACAACATACCTTCTGTGTTGTGTTTTCCTCCTCGAGACAAGTACTTTTCCGCCTCTGTGTTTGTGTGTGTGTGTGTGTGTGTGTGTGCACTAACACGTGTGTGTGTGTGTGTGTGTGTGTGTGTGTGTGTATCCTTGTGTTGTTTGTGTGTGTTTGAGCATGTGTGTGTATGTGCATCCGTGTGTGTGTGTGTGTGGGTGTGTGTGTGTGTGTGTGTGTGTGTGGGGACCGTGTGCCAGTGTCCTGGCTTGGCCGAGGGTCAGTAGGCAGGATCTTTTTATAGGCCAGCCTCTCGCTGCCTTGAGAGAAGACAGAGCCGCGTGGACTCTGGCCGGACGGCCGCTCCCAAACCTCCGGCTCACAGGAAGCAGTTGCTGTTGTTCACATGAAATGTTCCTCATCCCAGCGCCGTCATAACAACACCGCGTTATACTGTCCAATATGTCATGGAGGCGTTTCATTTACAGTAACACGGCGGTTTGCACAATTGTGGGTCGGGTCCCATACCTGCTGTAGGTCCCAGCAGGGCACCGGACGGCTCGTCGGATGACCACAATACACTTGTTTCATTCGTGAAAAAAAACAACCAAAACAAAACGTTTTTTTAAGGGGAGTGGTTTTTGTCAGGGATAATTGTTGAGGGTTAAGACACTCCAGGAGACACCTTGCTCCAGGATGTCTACAGGTAGTTCGTGCGGCGGGGATCAAACACAGATCCTTCGGGGAACAGCTACCCTAACAGCCCTGACACAACCCTGCCGGCACCACCCCACCTTTATGGAAGAAAACACACAGACGTACGAAAATAGAATCTCTATGGCAACACGTTGTGTATGTGTTGCCATATCCATTATGAAACAGAAGACTGGGAATGGGGGCGGGGGAGATATGCGGGTGGGGGTGTTCAAAACAGCGAGACGGTGATGTGGCAGAGAGAATGTCAACAGGTGCGTTTAGAACAGCCAGAGAGAGAGAGAGAGAGAGAGAGAGAGAGAGGGACAGAGAGAGAGAGAGAGAGGGGGGGGAGGGGAGAGGGAGGGAGAGAGAGAGAGAGAGAGAGAGAGATCCTGGATGAGGAATGAGATGGAGGAAGTGGGATGATGGATGGTGGAGGAAACACCGTGCCAGCGGTGCGTTCGGGTTTCAGGTTCAGAATGTACGGATCCTGCCCTTGTTTTTTGATCCACCCATGTCGGCACCCAGCTGATTTATCTCATTAGTTACACCTCTGGGCCCGTGCCCTTTGTGAGCAGATCCAGACGGCTGCCTCTAAAGACTGGCGCGGACTTTCGGTTTGCTTGGATCTGGACCGTGTGACCGTCTACGTTCAAGTGACACAGGTCATTCAGGACCATGACATTCTTTGGTCACATAGTGATTAATGTTAGACTAACATTGACAATGATTTCTCGACAGCCATCTCTACAGTTATCTACAACAAGTCGAGTGAATAGTTTAGTTTAGTTTGTTTAGTTTATTGGTGCTGTTATTGGTAGCTATCAGACGAGGTGTATTCTACTATGAGTTGAGAAGGAAAGTTGAAAAATAAAATGCTGTGTTGGAATTTGAACCCAAAACCACCTCCAGTCCCGACACACACACGCACACACTCACACACACACACACACACACACACACACACACACACACACACACACACACACACACACACACACACACACACACACACACACACACACACACACACACACACACACACACACACAAACATACTCATACCTTGCACCCTCCTGTGCTACAGTTGAGTGTTTGGCACTGTGTCTGAATGCTCTGCAGTGCCCAGAGCCTGAGGAGCTGTCTGTCTGTCTCCAAGGCGATGCTGTCATGTTCGTGATCGGAGGTGACGAGAGCTGACAGTTCGCAGGAGATTAACCGGGCCGTTGTCATGGAAACGTTCATGTTCCTGCACAGCCACTGCTTGCCCCGAAGCCTCACACTCAACACACACACGCAATAAACACACACACGTGCAAAGACACACACACACACACACACACACACACACACACACACACACAAACATAATGAACACATAGACACATGCACAATAAACACATACACACACATGCACACACACATCTACTTGTTCTATGTGCAATGTGAGAGTGTGCACGTGGACGGAGAGCTGCATGTCGTGGTACGAATGAGAGAGCGCACGTTTTGTGTAGGTGTATGGATATGTTGCTCATATATTTTGGTGTGGACGGAGAACAGCTGACTTGCAGTTTGCACGCACCTGTGCACACACAAAAAAATGCCCGCATACACACACACACACATACACACACACACACATAATGAACACGTAGACAAATGCGCAATAAACACACACACACACAGAACAGCTGACTTGCAGTTTGCATGCACACACACACACGCACACACACACACACACACACACACACACACACACACACATGCATGAGTGCATGTATGCACATGCACTCATGCAAACCTCTCGACTTCTCCAGACTACAGACGAATGCATACTTGTGCGCACGCACACACACACACACAATCATTCAAGAGTATTGGTAATTCTGCACAATTCTCCCTTTATCCGCTTTATCTTGACTGACTGTCAGCCAATATCAGCAACGTCAGCAATGCAGAAACGTAAGCCCTCCGTGCGTCTTGCATTGCATAGAGTATCAGGCACAGCTAAATGGCTCAGATCACGTTCAGTACATTTTGCCATAGAGCCTTCTGAATGATGAGGGGCCAATGAGTCTGGGCCAAAAACCAAGCAGTGAATCTTAAAGTGATCTACGACTTGTAAATATTTCCAATAGATTCATAAATAATCATTCGTGACGTTATAGTGATCAATACAGAGAGTGATTAAGCGGAGTTTAGGGATTAAAGTGAAACAATGTATCGGCAATAATTCTCACTTTAAAGCTGGTCTAAACGCTACGACGTAAATCAGGGATCACAGTAATGAATTAAAAGCAGAGTCCATGTTGTGGGCTGGGGGTGGGGGTGGGGGTGGGGGTGGGGTGGGGGTTTGGGTGTGGGGGGGGGGAGAGGAGGGGGGGGCCTTCTGTTGGCGGTGTCACATGGAAGCACTTGGAAGGCCTCCGTCTGGAGAATAGCGCCTGGCTGGCCGGGGCCGGTGACACGGGCACCGCGCCTCCTCCGGGTCCAGCGCGCATGCCTCTGTCACGGGGCCAGCGGGAGCCGGGGGTAGAACAGACCACATCACACGGCACCTCATGCATCCATCCATCAACCTTCTCACATCCAGCCCACATTTCAGGAGACGCACACCCAGCCCCGCGCTGCCAAACAGCATCAGCTTACACATAACGAAGAAAAAAAACACTTGGGAGAGTATTTTATTATTTCAGGGGGTTTTTTGGTTGTTGTTTTTTGGTTGTTTTTTTGTTTGTGTGTGTGTGTGTGTGTGTGAACCAAGGTTCAAGACCCGAGTTACACTTGAAGGTCAGGGACGGCGACGCCATTTTGTGCCTTTTATTTTGGACTCCACTTTGACTGCTGGACGAAAGAGACTTCACGTGTCGTCCCTGCTCACTTAATCACCCACTGCGGACTCCATCTCCATCTCCGTCTTCATTAAAGTTTTTTGTTTGTGTTTTTGCACGTAAAATTGAACAAACGAGGACGCGGTCGCTGCTGCGCGAGGACACTAAACGCTTGAAGTCCCCCCACTCGCTGACGTGTTGAGGCCCCTGGAATCCAAGCGTTTCATTTCGCTCCATTAGTCCCCGCTCCTCAATGCTCATTCAATCTGTATTCAACAATCAACTTGATACTTTAATGGATTTTCAACCCAGCATAAATATACGGGCTCAGGTATTTTGGAAGCAGACCTTCCCTAGACTGACTCTGTAATCAGAGGAGACACATCAACGTCTCTTTAAATGCTGTTCATCTCACGCACAAAATATTACACACACACACACACACACACACACACACACACACACACAATTAAAGAACTTTAACCATTTCAAAGGGATTTGTGGTTCATCACCTGGCCACATACATTGACATACATCTACACACACACACACACACACACACACACACACACACACACACACACACACACACACATCTAAAGACAGGCATGCACAGACACACAGCCCAAACCAGTTCACTCGGCAGAAAAAAAAGACTCAACTTGCAGCTGAAAGTGACTCAGTCTGTGTGTGTGTGTGTGTGTGTGTGTGTGTATGTGTGTGCATGTGTGTGTGTGTGAGAGAGAGAGAACGTGAATGCATATGTGTGCGTGCAAGTTCAAAGTCTTGTGTGTGTGTAGATGTGCATGTATGCGTGTGCATGCATCTGTCTGTCTGTGCGCATGCACAAGTACGTGTGTGTGTGTGTGTGTGCGTGTATGTGTGTGTGGGTGTATGTGTGTGGGTGCGTGTGTGCATTCGTTATCCAATGCCCCGGGGTTGGTATCAACCAAGGAATACGCTGCAATTCCTGGAAGTCTAATTAGTCTGAACAAGCAGTGTCAGAGCTCTGGAGCTGACAAAGTGCCCTGGATTCAGACGCACACCCCCGGAGGACACGAGGACTCAGTCGCCCCCTGCCCTGACCACGACTCACCCCCAGGAGACGCAGGGCAATGCCAAAGTCACATGACTCAACGCTGCGGAACTGCAGCTGTTTTAAAGTCAGCAACAATTAAAATCATCCGTCTAAGTAGATAATAATGCTGTGATATAAATCTGTCACAATTATGATGTCCGCGTTGATAAGTGCCTGCACGCGCAAACTGCAAACGCAGTTTGCAGAACGGATGCACACACACACACACACATCGCACACACACACACACATGCATGCAAACAAACACACACACGCAAGCACACACACACGCGCACACAGACACTCACACACATACCAACCCAACCAGATGGATGTGTTGTCTGTTATGTTTTTTGTGCCGACGGCGAACCGATGTTGCCAATGTTTGTCATGCCGGCTGATTGTGCTTAAGGCCTGAGATCAGGCAGCAGCTGATTGATAAGCCCGGTCTTTAAATAGGTAAGACAAGAATTTGAGTGTTGATTCAAACTTTGGTTTATGATCTGAGATAAGACTAATCGCATGACAAGCGGTGGCCACACTTTTATGAGGTAATCACTTTCCCACAAGTGAAAACTGGTGAGCACTCATTGTGCTTGTAATTTTAGAACAATTGATTATCAGTTGTTATCAATCAATCAAGCACACTCTGTTCATAATTGATTGTGTGAAAAACTGCAAAACAAAATGATTAGCAAGGGAGAGAACATAAGAACAAGAAATATTGTGAAATCAGTTCCAGAGGACGGGAAAAAAAATCACAGATATTAATTTGAGAGGTAGATTTCAGATAGATTAGATTACACACCAGTCAATTAGAAGAACCTCCAACTAAGAAGGTATGTTGAGTTAAGTGAAAAAGGTTTTTTTGTTTCAGACAAAAAGGCTGGAATTCTGGCAGGAGGACTTGGCATTTGCTCTTGGCCTGTCAGCCCCAAGGCAATGGTGCATCAAGGTTTCCAGTAATACGGAATAAAACTCTGTTTCCCAGAATGCCAGAGGGCAGAACTAACCAGGCCTCACACCGTCTCTCGCTGCTACAATTAGAATGGGTGGTGGATGTTTTTCAGCCTTGCTATGCAGGCTCTTATGTTCTGGATGTTTCAAAGTAATTCTACGCCAAGGGAACGCATTCGATATTCCTTCCTTGACACAGTTTCTGCATTCTTGAATACTCACCTTCCATTTGACGAGGCAGTCAAGGCTTTGAACGAAAGGCTCCAGCTGGAGAGACCCAACACTTCAATGAACTTTCCTAAAAACCGCGCCGCTCTGCTCAACATGCACGCATTGCGACCCGCTTTTTTCTCTTCGCTGCCCCGAGTGCGGCCGTAATTGAAACCTAAGTGCACACATGGTTTGCCTTAATCAGTGTCTCCTCTGCGTTCCCTTTCCCACTCCCACAAGGGGAGCTGGCCGTTATGGTGGTGGTGGTGGTGGTGGTGGTGGTGGTTGGTGGCAAAGGGTAGTTGAGTGGGATTCATGGTTAGGGCTCGGGAAAGACAGAGAGAAAGAGAGAGAGAGAGAGAGAGAGTGTGAGAGAGAGAGAGAGAAAGAGAGAGAGTGAGAGGAAGAGGTGAGGGACTCGTCTCTCAACATATGAGAGACTGTGCTCATGGCACACCGGGGTTGAAGGTGCAAACCGCCGCATGCAAAGGCAAAGCAAAGGTAGGTGAGCGTGCATGAAGGATTTGAAGGGGAGAGAGAAAATAGGAACAAGGGCGGGTCTTGGGGAAAAGCAGACAGGTGGACAGACAGAAAGACACACATACACACACACACACACACACACAGACACAGACACAGACAGCCTGTCTGCATGTCTGGATCTATTTGTGCGGGCTTCAGGTTCTTTTATTGGGGTTTCGCTCTGACTTCAACCCCCCCACCCCCCCCTGAGCGTAGACACTGGTCTCATTGAGTGCAGATCATACTACTAGGTGTGGCACAGTGGCAGCGGGGAGGGAAACCTAAACCAGACCAGACCCGGGGCCCCAGGCTCGGCCTCCTGGATCTCCTCTCTCTCTCTCTCTCTCTCTCTCTCTCTTCCCCCAGAGGAGGAGGAGGAGGAGGAAGGGAGGAGAGGAGAGGAGCGTAAATCACACCACACAGGCGTGGTCCACCGCACAGAACCTCGCCACGGAGTAGGCCCGCCACTGGTGCTAGCCTGGCACGGAGACACACGCGAGGGGGGAAGGGAGGAGGCGGAGTGGTGTGTGTGTGTGTGTGTGTGTGTGTGTGTGTGTGTGTGCGTGTGTGTGTGTGTGTGTGTGTGTGTGTGTGTGTGTGTGTGTGTGTGTGCGTGTGTGTGTGTGTGTGTGTGTGTGTGCGTGTGTGTGTGTACGTTAGTGTTTCCAAGGGCTCTCGTAAACATGGAGGGACGTTTCTGGCGGGACCCAAGGTGGTGATCGAGGTCAGGGGTGGGGCAGAAGCCAGGGGATGGTGGCGGAGGATGGGGCCGAAGAAGGAACCAGGAGTCCCAGCTTCTGCCCCACCCCTGCCCTCCTTCACAGAACCGCCCCAGTTCAGAGAGCCCTAGCTGGACTCCAGGGTTTGTTTACTACCTTGTAAGGCGGCTGCAGTCACATGGCTACTGACGGCGCAAGTAAACCTTGGAGGACCCTGCAAACCGTCCCAGGGAGATGTTCGGATATACTGTATGTGGAACAGTCAGTGTACGTGTGCGCATGTGTGCACGTGTGCGTGTGTGTGTGTGTGCACGTGTGTGTGTGTGTGTGTGTGTGTGTGTGTGTGTGTCTGATTGATTCTGTGTGTTGTTAAAAAAGATAGTCAGTGTGCATGAATGTGTGTGTATGTGTGTGATTGCACATTTGTGATTGCACGTGGGTGTGTGTGTGTGTGTGTGTCTTTGTCTGTGTGTGTGTGCATGTGCGTGCATGTGTGCACGTGTTTTCCGTTAAGAAGAAAGAAATGCATTGAACGTGATCGGACAATTAAAGATTGGCCAAGTATACACAGTCTGTCTGTCGGGCATGCAGGCTGAGAGGTGGTTCAGTCAAACTGTTCTGCTCGCTTTGGGACCGTACCAAATGATGTAACCGATTTCAAGTGAAATACATGGGGGAAAAAATGTGAACTGCGAAGTCAGTTTTCGAAATATTCAATTGATTTTAGATTTCCTGTAGGATTAACCAAACAATAGCATCTGCAGCAAACAAGAACACTCAGGCCAGTGTGCCTCACTCCTGGCCAGTTCCTAGGAACCGGAGCTCATTTTCTAGATGTTTTTACTGGCTCCCGTCGTTGTGTTAGTAATAGCCGACAACTCTGATATTCATCTCTTTAAATTATGAGCCATACAGAACTCAAGCCCCCCCCGGGGTTGGCCTATTAGTTAAGAGAGTGATAAGCGTTGAAACGCAGCTTCGAGCTAATTGGCCCTGGGACGCTAAAATAAATTTCCTAGTAGCCTGAATGCGAGCCAAGCGTCACTTTTTTCAACCCGAAACACATTCTGTTCTCGTTGACCTCTTAAAAATGTTTCAAACGTTGTATTCCCCAACACAACAAGTCTGCCACGGGCGTTTTTTTTTCCTTCTCGAATATCAATATTTCATATTCGTGTTTTGACACAACAGAACATTAGCGTGTAATTTCTTTCTTTTTTTCGTGCGCACAACATGAGCGATATAAATAAAGATGGTCACGGCCCGAGAGCCGGAATGTTTATCAAGGTATCCCCCGGAAACCACGCGAGCGTCACACACTGCGCAGTGAGGCCACAACCGCACGCGACCAGGGGAATAACACGGGGAATCTTCCCTCGGCGGTGATGCAACAGGACCGGCTCACCGCAGAGTGACATCACCAGCCTGGCGTACCGCAGGGGAGCTCGCAGCTCAGCCTGGGACTCCTCGCTTGGGTCCTCGCAACCGTTGATCTACTCCTTTTTTTAATTTTCTTGTTCTCTTCTATTTACTACCGCTACACTTTTCGTGTACAGCTGATGCTTTCATCCAAGGCGACCTACAGGGGCTTTTTTCTACTACATGCACTGTTTATTCATTTGCTATTTATTATTCAGCCATTCAACTGTTTTTTTGTTTGTTTTTTTAATCAAAGTGACTTGGGGTTGGACCGTCTTGCTCAAGGGTGCCTACAGGCTGTGGACACTGGGGTTCGAACCGAGAACCTCTCGTCTGGTTTAACCGGTAGAGCAAGTGTTCCAGTTGTTGGTTTCATTACCACTGGGGTCCCCGATGCCAAGAATGTATGCAAAAGTATCAATAATAAATAAATAGATTGATGCCAAATGGCATTTATCGACTGCATTTGTATCAGCACTTGGGTGTTTGGGCTTGTATTGTAGAAAGTGTGGTTGAAAATGTGTTCCTTTCGTTTGGCCAAAAATAAAATAAATGTCGCATCTACAAGAGCATTCATGGCTTTTAGTGAACATTTAGCTGTGGTCGTACTTGTATGTGGATGTAAGACATGACTAGCTGTCTTCAAGCAGTCCTTTTCTCAGAATAATAACTGGTTGGTTGAGTCATTAAAAATAATAACTTTCTGCCATTATCAGTTAAACTACAGCTGTGTTATGAGAACACAGCCTATGAAGAATTTAATTAAGACGTGTGAAACTTTTTGCAATAAAAATGAAGTGGCGAAAGGCACAGCCGCTTGTGTGTCTGCTATTTCACAGAGACCCAAAGTGTTCTAATCTAATCCATTTTCTCTCCCGAAAAAGCTAAAATTGGTTCGTGCACCCAAGTCTTAACCCCCCTTTCCAAAACTGAGGGCTTCCAAGAACAAAATTAATTAAAGAAAAAAAAATTCTGCTATAGCCTACATGACTAAAGGGGCATCTGGGTAGGC
>PIJE02000590.1:57355-64855 GCA_002895965.2 Coryphaenoides rupestris | reverse complement strand
CACTAAAATGTATTGAATTCTAAAATGCTACACAGACAACAAGCTTGACAGCTGGATGACAACCAGGCACACACACACAGACACACACACACACAGACACACACACACAGACACACACACACAGACACACACACACACACGCACACACAGAACAAGAACAGTTAATCAGTTAATCAGTTCTAACTGACACTAACATCAGCGGTATCACAGTAACTAGCAGTAACCGTTTGTCTTGTTGTATCTCGCTCTTGGGAGACTTGAGAGTGTGGTTATTTTTTTTTCCCAGTTGAGTTTGTGGTGAACTTCATGTGGTGGGATCCTCTGGAGATACCGCGAGGTATTGTACTTGGAAAGCTAACATTATTGGCGTCGCCCTGCGGTCTATTATTTCTGTTTGTCTTGGCGTGATTACCGCACTCCAACAGAAACCCTTCTCTGCCAAGCGGGGCCGTGAATTAAAAAAGGAGACAATTCGCGAAATACAAATCAATGGTCCTTCCATGGGGGCTCCTAGGCCCCCCCCCCCCCCCCCCCCAGATGGTTACCGTGGAATGATCCAGCTCCTTAAGCTTTTCTTAAGCGGCTAAGTGAACACCAACCCGGGGACGTTTACCACGACGACAGTATTATTAACACAAGCAGTATCTTATGAGCAGTGTCGTTTTACGAGCCATACCAGGGCGTAGCATATGCTTGTACCACAAAATAAAAGTATTCATAAAAGGATAGTTGCTGAGGAACAACAAGGGTTTTTTGACATGGAGGCTAGCTGTCCAAGATTGTGGTTAGTTTTTATCTCTATAAAATGTAGACTTTTTTTTACTTTTTTCGCCAATTGTAACTTTTATTTGTTTCTTAACGGATCATACAGAGTATTCAATATACTTTCCCTGGCAACTAGCGAGACTATATCGGGTAACACTTTACAATCAGGGACACAAACTTTTACTAGCGAACAAATAAGGAGCGAATGACTGAACTAACTGTTAGTTAACTGTTGTTAGTAAATTAGTAACTTGTCATCACATTTCACAGTAGCTACCGATAGTAGCTAATGATTAGGTAAGTACTAAATCATAATAATCATAATACAGATATAGATATATAGCAGTCCCTCATTACTTCATCATTATCTAACTATTACTACCCTTTTGCGGCCCCTCAAGTAAAGTGACCCCTCATATCGAGTAGTTACCAAGTAGTCCCTAATTATTTAACAATTAATTACAATTTTTGTGGCCCCTCAAGTAAACTGGTGCATCATATGGAGTATTTAATGAGGGAGTACTTAGCAGCTACTCAGTATGATGCACCAGTTTACTTGAGGGGCCACAAAAATGTAAGTTATAGATAATGATGAAATAATGAGGGACTACTGTGTATCTACTCTGTATTGTGTACCACTGGGGGGCACTAATCATTAGCTACTATCGGCAGCTACTGTAAAATGTGATGAGAAGTTACTCATTAACTCACGGTTAACGAGCAGTTTGTTCCTCATTCGTTCCTTATTCGTTTCCTAGTAACGACTCAAATGTTTGCATCCCTCCCTAATTGCAAAGTATTATCCCATACATCGTTTACACAACACGTCATAGAATGTCCACAATCCACAAAATTGGATGCATTTTTTTAAAGATCGGAACAAAACCAAAACCGAATCATTCTGCTGTATACACACCCATGTACCCGCATACATTTTTATTTAATCATTAAAATCGGGGAGTGTGTTCAGAGTCGGGGGAGTGTGTGTGTGTGTGTGAGGGGGATTTGGGGGGGGGGGGGGTTCTGCAAATGGACAAGTATCATGTGGATGTGTTTATGTCTGAAACACACGTGTGTCTCATTACAATACCAGTATTGCTGTGAAGGGGTTTTCAAAAAAGTGATTTCCATGTGATTAAGATGGGTGATTAATTTGGGAGAGTTGAGGCTAATTATGCACAGCTGTAAAAGTAGGAGGAGGAAATTAGTCACGGTTAAAACGGAAGAAATAAGACGTCTACAAAGCCTGCTGCATGGTCCCACTTTAAAACTCTTTCATCTATACATCACTTATCCCCCTTATTTTTATGATTACTATTATAGTAGAAGAGTAATATTAGGCTACTAGCATTAGTAATAGTAATAGTATTGGAAACAATCGTTTATGATGTTTATAATATGGCAAATGTCGTATTAGCCTCCATAATATGAACGTTTTTGAGCCACAGCGTCTTAATATTTTGGCTCAACATCAAAAATGGAATTCACCCAAATCACTGCAACTGATTAAAACTCCCTTGCACACGCACACACACACACACACATTGGCACAAAACATGTTACATAATGAATGAGTAAAATGGATATGTTTAACTGTACAGACCCAGAGTGTGTTGGTGTGTTGTAGTCATTCAGGTTCCTCTACTCTATCCCTGCTCCTGGAAGAGAACGTCAAGTCCTTCACTGTCTCTCTCTCTCTCTCTCTCTCTCTCTCTCTCTCTCTCTCTCTCTCTCTCTCTCTCAATTCAATTTCAATTTCAATTTATTCAATTTCAATTTCAATTTCAATTTAAAGAGCTTTATTGGCATGGGAAACATACATTTACATTGCCAAAGCGAGTGGTGAATAAAAAGTATGCTTATAAAGAATTGAATATATACAGAATATATACTTTAAAAAATACACAAATAAAAATAATAATAAAAAATACAAAAATAAAATACAATAAAAAGAAAGAATGGAAAAGAAAGAGAAAAAAGATATATCCTGTATATAAAAAATAAAAATAATGATAATAATAATAAAGGGGGATTGACCGGTGATTGACAGTCTTTATGGAGGTTGTATTCCGTTGTGTTTTCCTGTCTCAACAGTTCACAAATCTTGCTGCTGTTTTTGCACATTCCTGTACTTCGCCCAGCAGATATGGAAGTTTTTGGTTGTTTGTTAAGTTATCAAAATTCTTTTGGGTGTTTGAAATCTGTGGGAAATATGTATCTCTAATGTCTTGGTATAGGTGGCAGGTTGTTAGGAAGTGTAGCTCGGTTTCCACCTCCTGTTGGGTGCAGTGGGTACAGAGTCTGTCTTCTCTTGGTAGCCAGGTCTGCCGGTGGCGGCCTCTCTCCACGGCGAGGCTGTGCTCGCTGAGTCTGTATCTAGTCAAGGATTTCCTGAGTTTGGGATCGGTCACAGTGCTCAGGTATTCTGCCGTTGTGTATTGTCTGTTTAGGGCCAAATAGCATTCTAATTTACTCTGTTTTCTGGTTGATTCTTTTCAGTGCTTTCAGTGCTTTTCTTTTTGTTTTCTTATTAATTGGTTTATTCTAATGGGGTTTCTGTCTGTTTCAATTTAATGTTTGTCCCATTTAGTAAAATCTTGCAAGTGGACCCCAGATCTCGCAACCGTAAAGGGAAATGGGTTCGATAACTGAGTCTAGTATTTTGAGCCATATTTTTATTGGGATGTCTAAGTTGATGTTTCTTTTTATGGCATAAAAAGCCCTTCTTGCCTTGTCTCTCAGGTCATTTACAGCTTTGTTGAAGTTACCTGTGTTGCGAATGTTTAGGCCAAGGTAGGTATAATTCTTTCTGTGCTCTAAGGAATTTCTATTTGTGTTGCTGGAGGCTGGGTCTTTTTTGGAAAAGCATTATTGTTGTCTTGGTTAGATTTACTGTCAGGGCCCACGTCTGGGAGAATTTGTGTAGTACATCAAGGTGCTGTTGTAGTCCTTCTTTGGTTGGAGACAGCAGCACCAGATCATCTGCGAACAGGAGGTGTTTGACTTGTGTGTCTCCTAGGGAGAAGCCTTACTATTTCATTTACTATTCGTACTTTGTCGTTTATAATTTGTCATGCTTTGTTAACACTGTTTTTAAATGCCCTTATGACACCCATTGCACTCCGAACCATCCCTGGAAGGAGGGATCCCCCACACTGAGGTTCCTCCTCAAGATTTCTTCCTTGTTAATTAAGGGAGTCGTTTCTTGCCCTTAGTGGGGCTATAGGGCTAGGGGGGTGTCATAAATCACCTTTGGCCCATAACAATCTGGCCTGTAAAGCCCTTGAGACTGTCTTGTGATTAAGGGCTATACAAATAAAATTGAATTGAACATTTTAATTGAATAGATGCCAGGTGCCTCAGATTGTTCTAGAGATTTTGCCAATTCATTGATGTATATGTTGAAGAGGGTTGGGCTCAGGCTGCATCTCTGTCTAACTCCCCGGTTTTGGGGAATGAAGTCTGTGTGTTGTTTGCCAATCTTAACGGCGCATTTGTTGTTGGTGTACATTGACTTTATGATGTCATAGGTTTTCCCTCCAACACAGCTTTCCAATAGTTTGTACAGCAGATCATCGTGCCAAATACAGCAGAGCCAAAAGCTTTTTTGAAGTCAACAAAACAAGAGAATAATGTACTTTTGTTTTTGTTTATTTTGTTGTCTATTAGGGTGCTGAGGGTGAAAATATGGTCTGTTGTGCAATAGTTCGGTAGAAAGCCAATTTGGGATTTGCTTAGGACATTATTTTCAGTGACGAAATGTAGGAGTAGGAGTTTTCCCAAGGTTACTGTTAACGCAGATCCCGCGGTAATTGTTGGGGTCAAATTTGTCTCCGCTTTTGTGGAGCGGTGTTATCAGACCTTGGTTCCAAATATTGGGGAAGATTAAACATTAAAGAGTTTTAATATAGCCAATTGGAATTTGAGGTCTGTGAATGTTAGCATTTCATTTAGGATCCCGTTGACACCACAGGCCTTCTTAGTTTCCAGTGATTTTATTTTGTCTTGTCGTTCCTTTAGTGTGATTGGTGAGTCTAGTGGGTTTTGATGGTCTTTTATGGTTGACTCTAAACTTTGTAGTTTATCTAGTAAGTGTTTTTGCTGTGTATTATTTACAATTGGGCCAAAGAGCTTGAAGAAGTGGTTGACCCACACGTCTCCATTTTGGATTGGTAGATCCTCATGTTTTTGATTGTTTAGAGTGTTCCAGTTTTCCCAGAACTTGTTTGTTTTCATGGATAACTCAATAGCATGTAGCTTGTTTTTATAGATTTTTTCCTATTGTATGATTATATTGTTTTAATGTTTCACTATAGCGTAGACGTGTGTTCTGGTTTTCTGGGTCTCTATGTTTTTGGTTTGATAAGTTCCTTAATTTCTTTTGACTAGGTTTTTACATTCATTGTCGAACCATTTATCATTGCTATTTTTATTAGCTTTCTTATTTGTGGGTTTTAGGTTTGCTAGGGATGCTGAAAGGTCAAATATATAGTTGAGGTTTTCTACTGCCTTGTCTACATCTTTGTGATTGTATTGAAAGTGCTTTTCCAGGAAGTGGTCTAAAAGTGATTGGACTTGTTGTTGCCTAATAGCGTTTTGGTATGTTTCTACAATACTTTCTTCTATTTGTAGCATTTTTTGAACAGTGTGGAGTTTGTTTGGCTTAAGTACTTCTGGGTTGGGTGTTGCTCTGTTCAAGGTAGACCTGTAGTTTATGGCTGTGGTCTGACAAGGGGCGTTTAAGCGTTGCTGATTGTGAACTCTCCCTCGAGAGGAGGGCAGGCTGGAGGTCAGCTGAATAAAGTTAGTCTACTGTTACTGTTGGCCTATGGCAGGGCTGATACTTGCCATAGGGGGTCTCCTCGAAGCCTCCGTTGATTATGTATAATCCAGCGAGCGACAGAGTTGCAGGAGTTGTGTCCCATGTTTGTTTGTAGCTTTGTTGTAGTTGTGTCTTGGTGGGCATATTGGGAACGGGATGTTTCCACCTCCTGGTAGGTGTTTGTCTCCCTGTGTGCTGAGAGTGTCGGGTTGTCGTCCTGTCCTGGCGTTGAGGTCTCCACAGATGATAACGTGGCCGCGAGCCTGGAAATGGTTAACTTCTTCCTCTAGGGTGGAGAACACGTCGTCCTTAAAATATGGGGATTTGATTGGGGGGATGTAGGTGGCACACAGGAGGATATTTTTCTCGGTTGAGGTAAGTTCCTTATTTATTGCCAGATGTAAAAGGATCCTGTTTTGATTAGCTTGATGGAGTGGGTTAGTTCTGATTGATCCCTGTTAGCTTGGTGGATGGTTTGTAGTTCACAGGGCAGCCGGTGGGACCATCTTCTCTGTGCCATGTCTCCTGTAGGACAATGTTATCTGTGTTTGCAATTTCTTTGTTGAAGTCTGGGTTTCTGCTCTTCATGCCAAAGGCAGTCGATCTCAGACCTTGTATATTCCAGGATGAAATGGTGAAATGTACAGCTTACATTATTTACAGTGTTATTATTCCAGTGGTTTTAGGCCTGGACCATGATTGTGTAGAGCTCACAGAGCATCTGGTGCATGCTCTCGCTCTCTCTCCCTCTCTTGATCTCTCTTATCGCTCTCTCTCTCTCTCTCTCTCTCCTCTCTCTCTCTCTCTCTCCAAGTCCCCCAGAACCACCGGATATGGAGCTCCACGCCATCAAGAGAGAAAGAAAAATGTTGCAATGATGGAGAGGAGAGATGGAGAAAGTGAGAGAGAGAGATAGAAAGAGAGAGGGGGGGAGAGAGAGAGAGAGAGAGATAGAGAGAGAGAGAGAGAGGAGAGAGATAAGGGAGAGAGAGATAGGGAGTGGAAGAGAGAGAGAGGAAAGTACAGAGAGAGGGAGTGGAAGAGAGAGAGAGGGAGGGAGGGAGGGGGAGGGGGGGGGAGTCCTGTGCCGGTGGAGCTGGGCCAGAGCAGGAAGCTGGACCTCAGCTTTCCACCTTTCAATAGATCCAGCCAGCAGAGAGCCGATGGGGAGAGAGACAGAGAGAGGGAGACTGTAGTTCAGAAGGGAGGAGAGAATGAAGAGGGAGGTTCGGAAAAGATAGAGAGAGAGAGAAAGAGAGAGCGGAATTGAGGGGAGGGGAGTGAAGACAGAAGATGTTAGAGGAAAGGGAGAGAGACAGGTTTTATAAGAATGATAGAAAGAAGGAAAGGGGAGATTAAATATAGAGAGAGGGGGAGATAAAGAAGACGAAAGAAAAGAGAGGAGAGAGAGAGAGAGAGAGGAATGAGATAACGAGAGAGATGGGATATAGAAGAGAGAGAGACGGGGGAGAGTGTGGAAAGAGAGAGAAAGAACATGAGCGGAAGAGAAAGGAGAGAGAGGGAGACGGGGGGGTGGGCGAGAGAGAGAGAGAGAGAGAGAGAAAGAGAGAGAGAGAAAGCCACAGATCCCAAGACCAAACTTCATTGTCCGCGATGACTAACTCTTTTCGATTTTTCCACCTTCGAGCGAGAGAGCGGAGCGGTGAATCCTCGCCGGGGTTCGACTGCTCATTGATATAAACGTTATAAAGACGGCGCGTTAAGAGGGCGCCAGGACGTTTCTCTTCCACCGCTCATGCCGTGTGTTTATTCAGTTGTTAAATCCACCAGTGTTTCTCCCACGTGTTGAGAGACAAAAGCCATCAATAAATTTCAGCGTCCAGCAGTCCAGGCGAGTTTTGTTCCGAAAGCAGAGCGAGTTCGGCAAACTATAACAAAACGGCGTCCTGGAA
>PIJE02000590.1:29855-47355 GCA_002895965.2 Coryphaenoides rupestris | reverse complement strand
TCTATTCTTATCTTTATGTACCACAGTGATATATTGCTGTCTCCTTCAACAAATGTACTCTTTGTAAGTCACTTTGGATAAAAGCGTCTGCCAAATGCCCCAAATGTAAATGTAAATATAAACGTATAATCTGGGGCGGGTATTTCTGATCGCTTACAGGCGAGTCAGCACATAGACGGGGAGCACTAAACCTTTTTTTTTTGCCAGCTCAAAGTGCTTTCATTACATTCTCAAAGGGCCTTTTGGTCTTTTTTTGGACTCACTCACATCGCCACCTATCGGGGAAGCTAACCGTTACACGGTAAAGATTCAGTAAACAAACCCGTAAATAATCGTAAATGGACGTAATCGTATAGAAAGGACGTAAACAGTGCAAATGACGCAAACAGAACATGGCAACGCCGTCTCCAGTGAGTCAATGCACATTCACAGAGAAACAGCAACACAGAAATATTGTTGTGTTTTTTTATCAAGACAAAATGAGATGAACACAGATATTAATCCCAGACAAGAAATTATGGGCAGCAGTAGTACGGGGCAGCAGTACGAATTTGAAAAGTAAAATATATCTGCATTCACGATACCAGTAGACCAGAGACCCATGTCTCTACTACTGGTGGGGGTGGGGGGGGGGGGGGGTGGGGGGTGGGGGGTGGGGAGGGTGCTACCGCGTCATTCAGCCTCGTGAGGTGGAGCTCCGAGCTGAAAATGAGTCTTCCCACCTGCTGGACGCTGCAGCTGGGGCTGCGGCACTATGTCCACAGAAATGGAGAAAGGTCGGAGGTCGTGACCTCTTCCCCCTTCCTCCCTCCGTCCCCCTTCCCTCCCCCTCCCATTTTCTTCCTCCCTCCTAAGCTGCAGAAGGCCTGGGGTCTTAAGGGCCAGGAATAGTGTGTGTGTGTGTGTGTGTGTGTGTGTGTGTGTGTGTGTGTGTGTGTGTGTGTGATGCAACTGGTGTCTTGATTGAATGTGCACACATGCACAAATTATGCACCCACGCACACGCACACACACACACACACACACACACACACACACACAGGTTGATTTGATGCAGGCATCAAGGCCATACAGCAGCTTTTTTGCTCTCACTTCCTGGAGTTCCACCAATCAGAACTCTCTCTGCAGTTTGAATTAATTTGTTTATACAGCAGCATACCTAGCTAGGATTTCCTATATCTCAAAGCCAAAGTCAAAGTGTTTTATTGTCACATGTTCTTCATAACACAGGGCCATTCTGAACTGTGAAATTTGTGTGATCTCAATTTATATCTCAATTTATTTAGACAGGGTTCTAACCAAGAACCAAGAACGGATGAACCTCGTCTGTCAACGCGTCCAAACTCATCCGCCTTGCGTTGTGCATTCCACCACAGCTTTCCATTTAACAAGGCCTCCAAACCGCTCCGTATGGAGCATAAAGCCATATTGTATATACTGTAATAGCTGTTGGCCTTCCATGGGAATGACTCAACATCGCAAGGCCTATCAAAATGTTTATAGATAGGCCGACATTTGGAAGTCCCGGACAACACATTTGTCAGTTGAGACCGCCTGGTGGTTTTGTAAACCGTGCAGTTAATGGCTCACATGAGCTGCCTGCTAACTACTCAGGGACCCACCAGATGATGGCCTTGCCAGAATCATCTACACCGTTCATAAATGCCTTCACCAGATCCCATGTTGGCCTTTAAACAGTGACTACCCCCTCATGCTAGCAGACAGCCCATGAACCGTTGAAACCATTGAAGCCACTTTTCTTTTTACTTTTTACATCTCTCCGTTTAGATGTAAATGAAAAAAAAATGTCTTCCACCCAACCCGGGGGCCGCCTACATGCATGATTGACTAGCATGGAAGGAATGCCTCTTTCTTTTTTGTTGCTAACGACGACCACCTAGCACCTACCACGATGTTAACCCGGCCTTTTGTCGCTAACGACGTCCACCTAGCATCCACCACCATGTTGAGGTCCGGACCCAGACGCCGTCCTATCCGGACGCGGACCCGTAACCAATAAATTGAGTATTATACAATTTAGTTGTGGCGTTTCTATTTTAACCGGCGCATCTTTTCTAGCCTTTACGGTGCTGGCTTAGCGGCGCAATCAGGTCACGTCACGTGACGCTACTCAGCCAATCAGATCGTTGCAGTCAGTGAGCGTGTGGAAACAAACATACACGCGGAGAGACGAGAGAAACAGTGGGAGTATGGCACGCTTTAAAAAGAGAAAGGTAGACAGTGAGAACAGAGCCTTTAATGAAGATTGGACAGACGTGTACACGGTCAGTTCAAAACCCATAGGCCTATGTCTCATCTGTCCCAAGACTGTGGCTATTATTAAAAGTGGTAATGTGAAGCACCACTACAAGAGAAAAATATTTTTTTTTCACCAAACATACCCGCCCAAATCTGAACTGAGGGCGCAGAATATAAACGATCTGAGAGCCCAGTATGATCGATCCACCAGAATCCTAACACATTCATTCACTGCCCAACAACGTGCTGATGAATGTTCCCTTAGAGTTGCTTGGATTTTGGGTCAACATAAAAAAAACATTGACCGACGGAGGGGTTGTTAAGGAGAGCATGAGTGCAGTAGCTGAAACCTTATTTGAGGGGAAACAAAAAGAGTTTTGTGCTAAAATCAAGGAAATGCCAATATCAGCATCATCAGCCACAAAGAAAAGGGAAATATGAAGCCAGGATGTGCTCAGCTGGATGAAGACATTCATAAGGCACCATGCATAGGTTTAGCTGTAGATGAAGAAAGAAAATAACATAGCACATATTATTTATAATCCCTCTGGTTCAATAAATATTGTTATATTATTGAATTGTACTTCATTTATTTGATTTAACTACATAGTGGCAGCCTATAGATGTTGATACGATTACTAGGCTACTTCAATATACAGTATATGGCATCATAACGCAAGTTAGACATTATGATCCTCATCTACGAATGGCCCGGCCCGTCTGTCAGTTTTAAAAAACAAATGTGGGCCTTGAGCCAAAAGTTTGCCCACCCCTGAACTAGCATCTACCACCATGTTGAATTTGTTAAAGGGCTTTTAGGGTTTTTAGTGTGTGTGTGTGTGTGTGTGTTTTGTTGCAAGCATGGTACTGTGGTAGTGATTTGTGTGTGTGTGTATGTGTGTGTGTGTGTCTGGTGTGTATGTTTGTGTGTGTGTGTGTGTGTGTGTGTGTGTGTCTGGTGTGTATGTTTGTGTGTGTGTGTGTGTGTGTGTGTGTGTGTGTGTCTGGTGTGTATGTTTGGGTGTGTTTATGTGTGCGTGTTTGTAGGTCCTGTTAGGATAATGAAACACTCGGCGATCAGCTGGCACTTTATTGCGGGGGGAGCCGGAGGAGGAGGATCTGGGGCCGGAGCCGATCGGTTGCAGAGTTCAACTCAGGGATCCCCCCACCAGCACCGCCCCTCCCCCCATCTCCCCCACACCCTTACCCTCAATTCAACCCTTAAGTGTGAACGTGGCAACAGTAACGGCAGCTCCGTGACGAGCTGATGAACCAAGATGGAGCCAAGATGGAACCAAGATGGAACCAAGATGGAGCCGAGATGGAGCCGAGATGGAGCCGAGATGGAACCACGATGGAACCAAGATGGAGCCAAGATGGAACCAATATGGATCTGAGATGGAACCAAGATGAAGCCAAGATAGAACTAAGATGAAACCAAGATGGAACCACGAGGGAACCAAGATGGAGCCAAGATGGAACCAAGATGGAACCAAGATGAAACCAAGATGGAACCAATATGGAACCAATATGGATCTGAGATGGAACCAAGATGGAGCCAAGATGGAACCAAGATGAAATCAAGATGGAATCAAGATTAAACCAAGATGGAGCCAAGATGGAGCCAAGATGAACCCAAGATGGAGCCAAGATGAAATCAAGATGGAATCAAGATTAAACCAAGATGGAACCA
Source organism: Coryphaenoides rupestris (assembly GCA_002895965.2). NCBI lineage: Eukaryota > Metazoa > Chordata > Actinopteri > Gadiformes > Macrouridae > Coryphaenoides > Coryphaenoides rupestris. The sequence continues at coordinate 43,403 of PIJE02000590.1, read as the reverse complement.
AGATGGAGCCAAGATGGAGCCAAGATTGAGCCAAGATGGAGCGAAAATGGAGCCAAGATGGAACCAAGATGGAACCATGATGGAACCAAGATGGAGCCAAGATGGAACCAAGATGGAACCAAAATGGAACCAATTTGGAACCAAGATGGAGATGAGATGGAGCTGAGATGGAACCAAGATGGAGCCAAAATGAAGCCAAGATGGAGCCAAGATGGCACCAAGATGGAGCCGAGATGGAGCCGAGATGGAGCCGAGATGGAGCCAAGATGGAGCCAAGATGGAGCAGAAATGGAGCCAAGATGGAACCATGATGGAACCAAGATGCAACCAAGATGGAGCCAAGATGGAACCAAAATGGCCACAAGGTCAACAAGGCCCCCTGTTGCGTTGTGTTTACTGAGTGTTTGGAGGCAGATTACTCTGTTGACCCCATGGATTTACATCAGGATAGTAGCCGTTGCTTGTTGTGTGTTTCCATAGCGTTGTCATGGCAGCGAGATATGCAGAGGGCGGGACAAGTGTGACGACAAAGAGGAAAGCCTGGAGAGTAGAGGTCTCTCAGGGAGAGGAAAACGCTGCTGAAGTAACTTCATACCAGCCAATGTTTACAGTCACTGTCCCGATTACACACATCCCACACACACACACACACACACACACAGGGGGGCGGGTGGGTGAAGGTGGTGGAGGTGGAGGGGAGGGTGGGGTGGAGGCGGTGATGTTGAGGGGAGGGTGGGGATGGAGGAGGTGGTGTGAGGGGAAGGGGGGGGGGTGGAGGTGGTGTGGATGGTGGTGATGAGGTGGAGGGGTGGAGGTGGTGCTGGTGAGGGGGGGGAGAGGTGGGGGTGATGGTGTGGAGAGGAGGGGTGGAGGTGGTGTTGGTGGTGAGGGGGAGGTGGTAGGGGTGGAGGTGGTGGTGGTGGGGTGGTGGAGGTGGGAGGGGGGGGAGGGGTGGAGTGGTGGTGAGGGGAGGGGAGGGGTGGTGTGGTGGAGGGTGGTGGTGGTGAGGGAGGGGTGGTGGTGGTGGTGGAGGTGGGGAGGAGGTAGGTGGTGGTGGTGGTGAGGGTGGAGGGGGGTGGTGGTGGTGGTCGTGGAGGTGGTGGTGGTGGGGGGGAGGGGTGGTGTGGTGGTGGTGAGGGGGAGGGTGGTGGTGGTGGTGGGTGGTGAGTGGTGGTGAGTGGTGGTGGTGGCTTGAGGTGGTTGTAGTCATGGTGTTCACCACCACAAGCCACCACCACCACCAGCATCTCTTTCTCCAGCACCATCACCCCCTCCACCCTCACTATTACCATTGGGAATTTCACAAGTTGGGAAGTGAAAAGAAATGTGAAATTGTATATTGTGTGTGTGTGTGTGTGTGTGTGTGTGTGTGTGTGTGTGTGTGTGTGTGTGTGTGTGTGTGTGTGTGTGTGTGTGGTGAGACAGAGGGGGAGATTGAAGAGAGAGAGAGAGCGAGAGAGAGAGAAGAGAAAACAGAGAGAGAGAGCGAAGGAGAGAGAGAGAGAGAAGAGAGAGAGAGAGAGAGAGAGAGAGAGAGAGAGAGAGAGAGAAAGTGAAAACACCACTGGTATTTCTGGGAAATCATTTTCTCACTAAAACCGGATCTTCACTGGCAGATTAATGTGCCTAGTTGAGGTAGCGAAGCGCGATGTCGTGTGTGTGTGTGTGTGTGTGTGTGTGTGTGTGTGTGTGTGTGTGTGTGTGTGTGTGTGTGTGTGTGTGTGTGTGTGTGTGTGTGGGATGTGTGTAATCGGGACAGTGACTGTAAACATTGGCTGGTATGAAGTTACTTCAGCAGCGTTTTCCTCTCCCTGAGAGACCTCTACTCTCCAGGCTTTCCTCTTTGTCGTCACACTTGTCCCGCCCTCTGCATATCTCGCTGCCATGACAACGCTATGGAAACACACAACAAGCAACGGCTACTATCCTGATGTAAATCCATGGGGTCAACAGAGTAATCTGCCTCCAAACACTCAGTAAACACAACGCAACAGGGGGCCTTGTTGACCTTGTGGCCATTTTGGTTCCATCTTGGCTCCATCTTGGTTCCATCTTGGTTCCATCATGGTTCCATCTTGGTTCCATCTTGGCTCCATTTTCGCTCCATCTTGGTCCATCTTTGCTCCATCTTGGTCCATCTTGGCTTCATTTTGGCTCCATCTTGGTTCCATCTCAGCTCCATCTCATCTCCATCTTGGTTCCAAATTGGTTCCATTTTGGTTCCATCTTGGTTCCATCTTGGCTCCATCTTGGTTCCATCTTGGTTCCATCTTGGTTCCATCTTGGCTCCATCTTGGCTCCATCTTGGTTCCATCTTGGCTCCATCTTGGCTCCATCTTGGTTCCATCTTGGTTTAATCTTGATTCCATCTTGATTTCATCTTGGCTCCATCTTGGGTTCATCTTGGCTCCATCTTGGCTCCATCTTGGTTTAATCTTGATTCCATCTTGATTTCATCTTGGTTCCATCTTGGCTCCATCTTGGTTCCATCTCAGATCCATATTGGTTCCATATTGGTTCCATCTTGGCTTCATCTTGGTTCCATCTTGGTTCCATCTTGGCTCCATCTTGGTTCCCTCGTGGTTCCATCTTGGTTTCATCTTAGTTCTATCTTGGCTTCATCTTGGTTCCATCTCAGATCCATATTGGTTCCATCTTGGCTCCATCTTGGTTCCATCTTGGTTCCATCTTGGCTCCATCTTGGCTCCATCTTGGCTCCATCTTGGTTCCATCGTGGTTTCTCGGCTCCATCTCGGCTCCATCTCGGCTCCATCTTGGTTCCATCTTGGTTCCATCTTGGCTCCATCTTGGTTCATCAGCTCGTCACGGAGCTGCCGTTACTGTTGCCACGTTCACACTTAAGGGTTGAATTGAGGGTAAGGGTGTGGGGGAGATGGGGGGAGGGGCGGTGCTGGTGGGGGGATCCCTGAGTTGAACTCTGCAACCGATCGGCTCCGGCCCCAGATCCTCCTCCTCCGGCTCCCCCCGCAATAAAGTGCCAGCTGATCGCCGAGTGTTTCATTATCCTAACAGGACCTACAAACACGCACACATAACAACACACCAAACATACACACCACACACACACACACACACACACACACACAACATACACACACACACACACACACACACACACACACACACACACACACACACACACACACACACACACACACACACACACACACACACACACCACACACACACACACACACACACACACACACACACACACACACACACACACACACACACACACACACACACACACCCTCACACACACACACACACACACACACACACACACACACACACACACTTGGCACGAGGATGCTACTTTATGCAACAGGCCAGGTTGTTCTCTCAGAAGGTCTTCTTGTTTGTATGTGGGAGACAAAGAATGAGAGAGAGAGAGAGAGAGAGAGAGAGAGAGAGAGAGAGAGAAAAACACATCACTGGTATTTCTGGGAAATCATTTCCTCACTAAAACCGGATCTTCACTGGCAGATATGTGCCTATTGAGGTGCACGAAGCTGCGTTGTGTTGTGTGTGTGTGTGTGTGTGTGTGTGTGTGTGTGTGTGTGTGTGTGTGTGTGTGTGTCCACTGCCACCACTGTCACCACCACCTGGGCGCGGGCCGTTTTCCAGGCTCCCCTGTCAGTCAGTTCGTTACACCTGGCGGAGGGTGGGGATGGGGATGGGGATGGGGGTGGGGGTGTGGTGGGGGTGGTGGGGGTGGTGGTGCGGGTGGAGTGGAGGACAGCGATCCTCCGGGCGGCGCCAGACCGCCTCGGTGGAGGTGCGAGCTGAGACGGCGTGCCGGCGGTGCCTCCCGGTGCCAAGCGAACCCAAGCTGCCCGTCTCGCGTTTCCCGCTCAATCTCGCAGACGTTTTCAACCCCAATCCTCCCCGCCAGCCCCCGCCGGCCGGCCGCCACCGTAATCGAGGAATGCCGACCGAGCGCCGGGCGCCGCTCAAGACGATCGCGACCGAGAGAGAGAGAGAGAGAGAGAGAGAGAGAGAGATGGAGAGGACGGAGGTGTGGAATGCCTCGAACCTCCAGACGCCCAGCGGGGGTGTGTACGGGTCTGGGCAGGACCACTCGGTTTTAGGTGCGCAAGCCACGTGCTAAGTGGTGTAACTGAGGTGTCCCACTTCAATGTGTCCGTGGACTACAGGTAGATGAGATGTGGGGGAGGGGTGGGGGGGGGAAGGGAGACAAAAAGAGATGCTCCTTTTGCTGTAAAGACTGTACATAGTGTGGATATTCTGATTCTTTGTGATATTTGTGATATTTGTATTGTTCTGTTGCACATTCCGCTGAGCATCGCCACTTTTTCATTTCACTGCACATCCTGTATGTGTACGTGACCATTAAACTTTTTTAATTTTGTATCTTGAATCTACTCTGGTGAACACGTCTTCGTCGTGATGAAACAGGATTAAAGTGTTGTATGGCTTCCTTGTGTCTTTCTTTTGTTTCCAGAAGAAGTGGGGGAAAAAAGGAAATGGCCGCACATTCATTCATACTACTAAACATTTCAGCTGAAAATTGGACATTGTCTTTTCGGAACAATCAAATGTGACACAAAAAGTGCAAGCGAAAAGCAAAAGTTCATCGTTGAATTCCTCGTAACCGAACCTGAAAGACTGAACCGCGTTTGTACTTTGTTGATAGCTTTATGCCAGAATTTTTTTTTTACTCAATACTCAACTATTTTTACCTAATGTAACCGAAAATAGGAACAGCTCTAGTCAGGATTACACAAAGCCCACTAGAATTCTTCATCCAAACACTTGAATATGAACTTAGGCAAGTATGCACTGCACCCCACGCACACACACACACATGCATGCACACACTCACACACACACACACACTCACACACACACACACACACTCACACATGCATGCACACACTCACACACGCATGCACGCACACACACACACGCATGCACACACGCATGCACACACTCACACACGCATGCACGCACACACACACATGCACACACACACACAGTCGCACACACAGTTTTCCAGAGCAGGTGTGAGGGATTGCTGAGTAAGCCCAATGTGGACATAGGTCTATAAGGACAAAGACCCCCAACTAGCCCCTCCTTTACACACACACAAACACACACACACACACACACACACACACACACACACACACACACACACACACACACCCTGTCTCTGAGAGAGTGCAGAGTGGTAGCAGTGGCAGGGAGAGGGGAATGGGGAAGGGGGGGTGGGGGGGCCGGGGGATTGGGGGTCGACCGAACACGCTACCCATCCACCTGCACCTTGGCAGGCAGAACCGGTGATGTCATAACAACCCCTTCCCCCCTCCCCCGCCTGACCTTAGCTGACCCCTTGTACTCACCCCGGTGACCCCTGTAGCCATCTGTTGGAGAGGCTGCTGGGGTGGGGTGAGGTGGGGGGGGGGGGGGGGTTGAGGTGGGGGCGGGCGGGTGAGGAATTGAGAGTAGGTAGTTAAGGTGGTAAAGGTACAAAAATGAATGCATATACGCACGACAATCAAATATAAAATAGAACTATAAAGTATGCAACTATAAAGATGTTAGATGCTGGGATATCACACACAAAGAACAATTGAAACATTGAAATAATTATACATGCTAATGCTAATGTAAAAAACATGACGACGTTCTTGTTGGACGTTGGAGTTTTGGAAATTCCAGAATAATTTAACTTTGATTTTAATTTGATGTCGGTATCGCTAAAAAGACATGTTTTTGGAACGTAACATCAAAACAGTTTCCGAGCTTGTAGAGCTTTCTAACATTCCGACCGATTTTGTTTTTAAAAAAAAAAAATGTATTACATGTACGGACCGGGACGGCAGGCCTGCTCCCGAAGGGCCTTGCTCCTGAAGGGGCCGGGTCCTGAAAGGGCCTGCTCCTGAAGGGGCCGGGTCCTGGCGGCTCAGGACGTCAGAGAGGGGGACCGCGGTCTGCTATCTATCAACATCCCGCCGTATAACCCCTGCGCGAGCCTTTCCAGCCTTTAGCAAGGGTTAGGCAGTGAATCTCTCCGATTCAACCGTTTGCACGCACATCAATGTATACAAACCCAGATACCTGAGCTGCGCTGTGAGCCCTGGCTTGTGTTACACTGTTGGGACTTGCATCTCCTTCCATCACCTAAATAGGCAAAAGGCAAACCATGAAAACCCACACAAGTTAGTTAGTCGTATGTCAACGGTTTGGCTAGTTGCCCTGCGCCGCTACGATGTAGGACACTATAAAGGTGTTTTGGGGATTACGGGAGATTAATCAAGAACCAATATGAAGTACACAGCCAGTCAATGAAATGAGGATTAAGTGAGTGGTGGGTCGACTGGTCGGCTGTCGACCCATTGATTGATTGAGTCAGACATTTGGTGTGTGTGTGTGTGTGTGTGTGTGTGTGTGTGTGTGTGAGGAAGGGAGTGTGTGCTTGAGTAAGAATGTGCAAGAGCGTATGATTGTGTGTGTGTGTGTGTGTGTGTGTGTGTGTGTGTGTGTGTGTGTGTGTGTGTGTGTGTGTGAGTAAGGGAGTGTGTGCATGAGTAAGAATGTGCAAGAGCGTGTGTGTGTGTGTGTGTGTGTGTGTGTGTGTGTGTGTGTGTGCGTATGAGAGTAAGTATGTGTGGGTGTGTGTGTGTTTAGTCTCTCCCGTTGCCAATGACCTGATTCTCTGACGCGTTGCCCAAGCTGACCTTTGACCCTGTCATTCCCCAGGCTATTTACACACACACACGCAAAAAGAAAATAGGCAGGAGAAACCACTTGCGCTACACAATAAAAGCACACAATGTCGGACACACACAAGGAACACTTCACAATAAGAGCACATAATGTCACACATACACACAAGGAACAATTCACAATAAGAGCACACAATGTCACACAAACACACAAAGAACACTACACAATAAGAGCACAAAATGTCACACACACATGAGGAACACTACACAATAAGAGCACACAATGTCACACACACATAAGGAACACTACACAATAAGAGCACACAATCTAAGCACACCTAAGGAACACTACACAATAAGAGCACACAATCTAAGCTCACACAAGGAACACTTCACAATAAGTGCACACAAAGTCTCACACACACAAGGACCACTACACAATAAGAGCACACAAAGTCTCACATACACAAGGACCACTACACAATGAGAGCACACAAAGTCTCACACACACAAGGAACACTTCACAATAAGAGCACACAATGTCTCACACACACAAGGACCACTACACAATAAGAGCACACAAAGTCTCACACACACAAGGACCACTACACAATAAGAGCACACAAAGTCTCACATACACAAGGACCACTACACAATGAGAGCACACAAAGTCTCACACACACAAGGAACACTTCACAATAAGAGCACACAAAGTCTCACACACACAAGGACCACTACACAATAAGAGCACACAAAGTCTCACACACACAAGGACCACTACACAATGAGAGCACACAAGTTGAGGGACTGGTTCCTTCAGACTCCCCCTGTAGACCTGTTTCAAAATTAAACCAACCCTCTTTCTGAATGTCTCTCACTCTCCCTCTCTCTCCCGCTCTCTCTCTCTCTCTCTCTCTCTCTCTGTCGTTGGTACACAGGGCTTTTTTCTGTAATAACATCCTGGAAGTTGTATTTATATTTAGATGAAGGTCTTTTGGGGCAGGCGCATGCCACGGTCAGCCCCACACGGGTCCTGATGATGACAGTGCTGTGATGGTTTTGGCTTTAAAAGGCTGCAGGATGGAAACGGTTTAGTCCTGAGTACGGGTGAGTCACATGTCCCGGTCACAGGACGGACAGCATGGACACCGTAGTCCTCCGAACACACACACACACACACACACACACACACACACACACACACACACACACACACACACACACACATGCATGCAGGCATACACACACGCACGCCCACGCGCATACACACACACATCACATGTACACAAATCAACATAAACACACACACACTTACGCGCGCACACACACACACACACACACACTACAACCACAACATATTCACACAACCCTCACACACACACACATCCGCACACACACACTACAACCACAACATATTCACACAACCCTCACACACACACACATCCGCACACACACACACACACACACACACACACACACGGTTTCTATTGAAGGCGCTGGTGTGTTTTCTGTTACTGTGCTATTGTGGTGTGTAATGTGTCGTGTGTGTGTGCGGTGTGTGTGGTGTGTTTTATATTGTGTTACCCTAATAAGACAGCTGTTTCTGTCTTTGTGTCCTCTCAAAAACATTAACGATAAAGGCATGCACCAATCTGAATCCCTTGGTCGGCCCAGAGTATCAAATCACAAATGTTCCTAAAGGGAACCTCTTGATTATACCAAATTAATGTTGGCTTCGTCTCATGTGCGTCAAATCATTTGACAACGATGACTAGCGTCTAATATTGGCCGTCAAAACAATCTCCCAAACTCTTTTTTGTTTCTTTTGTTGGAGCAACCTTTCTTTGTAATTGCTGTCACTATTACAATAACTGCAGCCAACCAATTATTTCAAATCAATTTAAAAAAAAAAAAAACTACAATTTCCAGGCTCCCTCATTTTGTCAATGTCACATTTACCAAGACCTACAACCAACCACGTGTGATCCAACCCAACCTCACCGTGTCTTTCTACAGTCTGACTTCCCACAATGCACTGCAGGAGGAGCAGCAGAATCCTAGCTGTAGGCATGAGGCCTTGTTCCCTCATTCCCTTGATCCCTACACAGTGAACGCTATATCGCACACTGTTTAGGGTACAAGTAGGCCTATATGGGGAATTAGGACACTTAACTATGCACCAAACATCTATGGTGCGTGCGTCAGTTGTACACTTCTGTAATAGTGCATACTATGCGTATTAAATAGTACACTTAAGAGGTAACCTGATTTCTACACTCAAATTCCAGATGATACTACAAAATGGTACTGCCCTAACTAGTGCAATCGATAGGGCTTGCACATCGCCATCTTGGGAGCTTAGGAGCATTGCTATGTTATGTTATTATGTCGGTAGTAATGTGAGGATAACGCTTTGGTCGATGTTTAGTATGTCATTGTAAAACGATTTGTCATTATGGGGGAGACGCCGTCGTGTTTGAAACTGCCATAGCCTTCTTTCTCTCTCAGTAAGACAACCAAAAAATCCCATGATGCATTGCTGATGTCCAAGCCCCGATGCGGCACACGTGAGCCAAATACAACCGCAACACACACACACACACACACAGACACACACACAGACACACACACACACACCATGGATGAGTTCTTCCTCTCCTGCTCCCTCACACCACGCGGTCACGTGACCGCCGGGAGACAGCAGGGCCCGGTGGCAGGAGAACGGGACACCTGTTCTTCTGCTGTGATTATGGCCGCTTGCCAACCAGACAAAATATTGATTTTCAGATTTTCTCTCCCATTGCACACAAGCCTGCGGAGATTAAAAGAGTCACCCCCCCCACCCCCCCACCCCCCCACCTCCCACCCCATCAGACCACCCTATTTCTCCTCCTCCTCCTCCTCCTCCTCCAAAAGACCATCGAATTTGTTCCATCTTGTCGTTCGGACCCTCCGCCGTGAACAAATTGACATTTCACAATGTCGCAACAGCTATGTCACGCCGTCTGTCTGCATTGTGCGTGCGTGTGTGTGTGTGTGTGTGTGTGTGTGTGTGTGTGTGTGTGTGTGTGTGTGTGTGTGTGTGTGTGTGTGTGTTGTGTGTGTGTGTGTGTGTGACAGAGAGAGGCAGAGAGAGAGAGAGAGAGAGAGAGAGTAATCCCCTTCACATGCAGAAGGTTTCAGTCGGAGTTCCCCATGAGCTAGGGGTGGTATGTTCTATCATTTAGGGTTGTTCTTTTTGCACAAATAAAATTACAATATCCCCCCTCATCCTCTCTTCTTATTGTTCTTATTTCCATGACGACATGGAGACAGAAAAGTAAATGTCAACATTAACTAGCATGAACTGTCAAAAGAATAGCGTTATACTGTTCTATTCTACTATTATAAATGTAGTAGTGTTTTATACACACCAGAATTCAAACGTCGATACAGATTACATGCGTCCTAAGTGCTACTCGGCTGCAGCCCCCTCTGCCGAAGGAAAACACTGGCATCAAGTGGCCGAAGGTGGTACTGCACCCCCCCCCCCTCCCCCAGAAATGGGGGAGGGGGTCAAAATGTTGCCTAAACCCTCATGGTAATTTTCCAATACCTCGGATTTGCACAAAATAACTGCAGAAGGCTGAATAGTTAGCACTGTTGATGAGGGATACTGTGAGATCAAAGCACTTTTTACTTTTTAAATATTAATGGATTATAATTACAGACTTTCTCCACAATAGTATTTAACACTTCAGTCACTTTACTTCTAACTTCATGTGGCCACAGGCTTGCTGCCGAAGCTGTCATTTGTCCAGCTCTAATCCGTTTGCCATCTCCTGAAAATACTGTGCCGAGCGACTGTGCTGTGCAGGACGACCAACGCTCGGACCACGGGAGTGTTTTTGTTGTCCTGTGTCCCCACGCACCGCACGACTCCAGGACAATATGATACACAACGTACGTTGTTCGAGTATTCAGCATTGTTGACACTGCGAAAGGATACTTTCTCCCATACACACTCATTATTGCTGCCTCAGCCAGGATGTTTAATGGCCATAGACTGTAAAGTGTGGCTCAAGAAACACAGCGACACCTACAGGTCGAGCCGAGCTATAGACCTCATTACAGGAAGTAGCCGACACAAAAATAAACAAATAACAAATTGGAACAATCTTTTAAAGAACAAAAGTACAAGTAAACAATTATTTCATAATTATTTTGCATTATGATGTTTAAGTAGACTTCTTCTCTAGAAATGGTCGGTGGGGGCGGTTAGTGCCGCCACTGCTACAGATCTCCCCCTTTTGTGTCTTTATCTTGGACATTAGTGACTGTTTTTTGCCAGCACAACACATGTTACATCGGTCATATGATATGTGCTACATAGACAGGCGTACATAAAGATTAATTGGAGTTTTAACACTGTAGGCCTACCGTAGATACAAATGGAGACCTCAACTCCAGAGCCATAGAAACCTGCTTGTGATTCTGTTGACACGTTCTCCTGTGTTTCTATGGATTTCCTCCAGTCCTGTGGTCTTGCCTTAAACCTGCATATAGCTTTTGTGCAATATTCTTCACTTCAATTATGCCAAATCGTTTTCACGTCTGAATATCTCATCTTGCCTATATATTTTTATATTTTGACTGTACATTTGTTCGTTTATTTGTATTATTCTGTCGATTTCACTATTGTTGTGTTGTACTGTATTGCTATGCAACCTGGCACAAGAATTTCCTTCGGGATTAATAAAGTTTTATCTTATCTTATCTTATCTTAGCTACAGCTGTAGTTACACCTCGAGCCACTAGAGGCTCATGGCCAAATTATTTATAAGAAATGTGTTTAATATGTCAGTGTTTGGATGCAGAGTTAAACATCATATTTAGGTAAAAATTGTCTTTTTAGCGTCCAGACCCCTGTGAACATACTATTCAGTAAGTTAGTTATCTACCAGAGAAGAGTTGGGTCATTTAAGATTAATTTGATGTTTGAACATTTTAAATACCATTTCAATGCGTTTGTGTAAACCCAATTGGCTCAATTCAAGGTCCACTTGGGAGGAGGGGTTTGCAAACTAAAAGACAAAATAAGTTCTGTTGTGATTTGTATTGCTTTTTAATGTGTTTTTTATTTCTTTTTTTCAGAAATAGTAAAAGCCATACAATATAGCAAACCAAAAAAAGACACTGCTCTGTACAGGCATCGTAGCTCATTTACACACATTCTTAGTCCAGACACGACTGGAGTTTACTTCTTGGCGAAAAAAACGAAAAAAAAAAACAAAAGAATTAAGAAAAATGCTAACATTCAATTGTGGCAGAGAGAGTGAGTCTTTTTGTTTTTCTGAAGATGCGTAGACTCCTCTGACATCTTGCTGGGCCTTGTCTTTGAACAGAAAGATGGACTCGATAAGTGACACTTCAAACCAAAGTCCTGCTTTACAGGGTAACTTTTATTTTGAAGAACACAAGGAAGTAGAGACTAATTGCCACCAAACTTGATATAAGCATGCAGCCTCTAGGACATATTAAACATTGTAGTCATATAAAAAGGAAAAGCGCCCCATAAGTGCTTTGTTTGTTCATTTTATGTTTTAGTTGCAATATTTATTTAAATGTTTCATTTCATTTTTTTCTTGTTAAGACAGGCCTGTCATTTTTAGGCCATATCGGAGTAGATACAATACCATGCTTCCAACTTGTATGAATAAAGCAGGCAAACACAGTAACGTCCACGATGTCTTAAACCTTCCCGGGACTAGAATAAAATACAAAAATAAAATTCGACAAGCAAAGTGATTTGCAAGTTAGGCATAAAATGTACTGAATCACAGTTAAAACACTGTATCCGAATAAGACAGAATCTGTTGTAATGGCCATTTGTCGCCACATGAGGGCAGCAATGACAAAGTAAGATAAACGCCCGTTATCTCTCCTCCTCCATGACTTGATATTAGGACGGGGACGTGTGCAGAGGGAGGCGGCGCCACCTCCTCACCATCACCTCTGCACCTTCTAGGTCATATTCTGAGGATACGAATGGAGATTTCAAATTGTAAGTGCTCACTTTAGATTGTATATTTTGTATTTTAAAAGCGTGGGTGGAGGTGGATTAAAATGTGTATTGGGCATCATGAAAAGATTTTCCAAGCAAACTTTCATACAAAGCACTCATCTCCTGTCAAAGAAGCTTTGTTTGAACGGTGAAAACAAAGTTAACATAATATCATAATGCTGTGGGAAAAAAAAATAAAAACATATTCAAAACCAACAGTGACACTCTTTAAAACGCACACACACTTTACATCATATATTTCAAGGCAGTTTAAAGTTGTGATTTTTAGCCAAAATAAAGAGTTTTTTTCCTTGCTTTCAGTAATCTTGATGCATACTATATAATACATGTATACAGGTTAACATAGAGCAACATAGCAAAAAAATAAATACTTTTCGTCAACATTTGAAAGTCTTATATAGCTTTTAATACGTATATTTATATGTATAGCTTACTTCCGGGTAGGACGTGAGAGTTAACTGCTTTAAAGTCCGATGCACAGTGATAATAGCTTCCTCCTCTTTGTGTATAGTCTATGCTTTTTTTTTTTTCCTTGGAAAATGAAAATGGAGAGTGCGATACTAGTGCAAGCCTTTTTGAACGGGAAGATTCACGTCTCAAAAAGACCCCTGTAGCCCTTCTAACGGTTGGACAGTGTGGCTATGCGGTGCCGTGCAGGCGCGGGGGGGGGGGGGGATGGAGTGGCGAGCGCAAAGACTCCGAAGTTTTTCGTCATTACTTGGCCGACCGAAGCAATCGAGAGTTGCGCTGCTGGGACACGATGATCGG
>PIJE02000590.1:11139-27031 GCA_002895965.2 Coryphaenoides rupestris | reverse complement strand
ACGAAAAATTTCTTGGCCCGTTTTTTTTTATTATTTTTTTAACACGAACACAAGCACGAGAAAAAACAAAGGAAATGACGGCCAAAAGTAAAGATTACGTTTCGCTGATTATTTTTTGGCTGTCGGTGGACAGGACAATAACCGTAGGCTTACCTAGCAACGCTTACTTGGCGTTAGAGGAATAAACTTTGGAAATCTTCATTCCGTTTAGTTGCATATATAAGAGATGCTGTTCGTTTTTTTTTAAATAGTCTTACTTTCTTTACAAACGCCTTTGTTAAAAAAGAAAAGTCACGGCACCGTAAGGCATCCTAATACAGAACTACTGAGAGAGCTAATGGAGCGTATGTACACAACTCGCCTCCGCACAAAGCGTCCTATAACATGAGTTTCGCAGGAGGCCAAAAGGTGCACCTTATTTATCTTTTTCTTTTTTATTCTTCTTTCAAACTAAGTTGGAACCTTACTGGTATCGCCTTACACAGACAAAAAGAAACAGTTCAGTTAAATTTGATTAAGCAGCCATATGTTGTCTTCTTTTATTAATACAAAAGGTATGTTTTTTTCAACCCCGAAAACAGTGGAACCACTATATTCAACCTGGTGTCTTTTCTCTATAATCTTTGGTTGACCAGTCGAAAGCCTGCATTACGATTTTAGGAATCCAACCCAACACATCTCACAACTTGACTTATTCTTTTACCCAAAAACAAAACCAAAACCCCAAAAACGAAAAAAAAATTGAATCACGCGTTAAACAATCGCCGCGAAAATCTGCTCACGTGATGCAATTTCCCCTTCCTGATCGTCGTGTCGACGACCACCGGCCACGGAGGACAGGGAAACAGTCCCCCACCCGACCCCCATCCCTCCACTTTCAGCCCACGGCCCCATTCTGCACTTCCTCTGTTCCATTCTGATGTCCGCTCAAGAAGAAAAGCACACACACACACGCACACACACGCACCACGCACACACACACACACACACACGGCACACACACACACACACACACACACACACACACGCAACACACACACACGCACACCACACACACGCCGCGCGCACAACGTTTCAAGGTCCTCAGAGAACGGAGAAAAAAACACAAACCTCTTGCCGTCTGCTTCATCAGTCAAGTTGCACCCGTGTGCACAATTATTACGCAATCGTGTCGATGTGCGCGAGACCCACACAGACCCAGGAAGACCCACGCATTACACTTTAAGAGTAAACACCAAACAGAAAGGACGAAATGAAGAAAGAAGAAGGAAAGCAGACACAAACAGACGTAGAAGCGTCCAGAAAGTCGACAAAGCAAAACAGAAGAGTCTCGGTGTTTTTAAAACGAAAAGGGAAAAGGACAAAGCTGAACCAAAAACAAACCAAAGGGTGAAAAGAAAAGGCGCCAGGGATTCGGTTGTAAGTTTTTTTTTCCCCCACCGCTTGCGCGCGCTCATCGCTTTCTGCGCCGCAATCATCTTCAGCACGGAAGTTGACGATGGCGTTGGCCGGCCTGCTCGGGGTCCATCTCAGGCAACAGGTGCTGAGTTGTCCGTTGAGTGCTGCCCTGCTTCCGCGCACGAAGCCGGAAAGAACCTGGAGGAAGAAGCAAGAGAGACGGGGGGGAGGGGGGAGAGAGGTTAGGTTGTTTTCACTCCAGCGGGTAACCTCATGTCCTAGCTCGATCCTCTGAACCCCCTACCTGTCGCAACCTACTCGTCTGCACATGAGAAGATGCCACGCGTGTGCGTAGTCGCGCAGTTAACTATAGCGTCAACACACACAAGAGTGTGTCTCGTGTGTCAACAAATAGATCAGCTATCAATAGATTAGCATACACCACTAAACACGACAAGGGCGTGCCAGACGACATAACAGGACCCTGAGACACCATACAACCTGACATCCACACAGCTAAGTGTGCACATAGCAACGCACCCCAGTGTGCAGCACCCGCCCCGCCCAGCACCAGATTCAACCAGCCAGACTTTACAATGCGGCATATATTTGATGAGCCTCTTCAGCCCTAAGTATCAATAAGTCGTCAATAATAAGGCAATTTGAAAACCAGCACATAAAACCCTTTTGGAGAATGAGAAAGCCTACAAAATAAACAAGGTCACGTGCTGGGCCGGTCCCAATCAATTTTTCGCATAACCAGTAAATATGCAAATGAGAATTGTTACCCAGGGTCTACAAAGCTCACAGTGTGAAATCCTCAACACTGAACACCCGGGGTCAATTGTTAGCCCACGGATCTCTCTCTTTGAACCCCTGGGCCGCCTGGGGGTCACCAGACCTCCAGCACCTCCAGCACCCTCACCTTTCTTGTTGGGCTGCACCGTGGGCGGCGGGGAGGCCACCTTCATGGCCAGACCGTAGGCCCCCCGGAATGAGTGGCTGTCCCGGATGACGAAGGCCCCGGGCTCCCTCTCCTTCAGCAGGCCGATGGCTGCCAGGGGGAGGAGGAGGAGGAGGAGGAGGAGGAGGAGGAAAAGAAGGAGGGGGAGGAGGAGGAAGAGGGGTTAGCATCACACTGTTCTAGTGACTGATCTATTAATGCGTCCTGCACTTTGGAATAATGGTGAGTGTGGTGTCAGAGGAATTCAGTTAATTACTATTTATTTAGGAATCGAATATATAACGGAGATAAAATCAAGCACAATAAACTTGGCTGGGTTATAATGTACAGTGTAGAATAGAATAGAATATTTAATACAAACGGTGTACAAGAATATTCATTAAAAATGAGTCAAGGAAGTACACTTTATGTCCAGATGTGTTGCCGATCGTTTGCCAAAAGTCCCAAAAGTCAAACATCATCAAGCGCAACAGATATTCACCCCAGATGCACCGTGCACCTTGACCTGAAACAAACAAATCTAACATCTAATACACACTGTTGACTCCTACATCTCTCACTCCTCTCTCTCTCTCTCTCTACATCATAGAAATCACCCATTTCATTCTGTCTTGTTAATAGTTCTGTGCTCTCCGATCGTTGCAGCGCGCGACTAAAACCTGGACTCATGGCTGTCGCTCTCTCTCAGGGGAGGAAGTAAGGAAGAAAGGGGTAGAATCCTTTCTTCCTCACTTCCCCTTGAAGTGTCACACGGGGTCTGGCTGAAGGAGGGAAGGGAGGGAGGAGGGAGGGAAGGGAGGGAGGAAGACACAGAGGAGGAACCACAGCTGCGCCTTAATACTCTGCATCTGCTGTGGATTTCCCAGTCTTGAGTCTTGTATCGTACCGTATGTGTGCGTGTGTGTGTGCGTGTGTGTGTGTGTGTGTGTGTGTGTGTGTGCGTGTGTGCGTGTGTGTGTGTGTGTGTGTGCGTGTGTGTGTGTGCGTGTGCGGTGCACGTGATGTCATTGCAGCAGAGCAGAGCATGTGCTTGTGCTTAGGATGAGCTCATGCAATAGGAAGTCATGAGCTCAACAAAGGGGGGTTTGGTCTCTGCAGTGATGTCTATCTGTTCATAAAGAAGGTATATAATGAACAAGGAATGTGTCTATGTGCATCCGTGTGTGTGTGTGTGTGTGTGTGTGTGTGTGTGTCTGCGCGTGTGTATGCCTATGCATGTGGGCGTATGTGTGTGTGTGTGTGTGTGTTGTGTGTGTGTGTGCATGCATTAATGTGCGTGTGTCCATGCCAGTGTATCCCCATCCATGTTTGTGTGTGTGTGTGTGTGTGTGTGTGTGTGTGTGTGTGTGGTGTGTGTGTGTGTGTGCGAGTGTATCCCCATCCATTTTTGTGTGTGTGTGTGTGTGTGTGTGTGTGTGTGTGAACATGCACTGGTGCGTAACATGCCCACATGTTCGTCCAGAGGGTGGCCTTGCCCAGAGCACAGATTTTGCCTTCATCAAAGCACAGATTTCCGATCCAAGCCGACAGCTTTCACTGCAGGCTTCAGGGTTCACCCAGGAGACAGCGTCACGTGTCCATGTCTCGATTGGACACGCATGCTCTCTCTCTCTGTCCCCCTGTCCTCTCTCTCTATCTCTCTTACCCTTTGTTTCTCTCTCTCTCTCTCTGTCTCTATATCTCTCCCTCTCTCTCTCTCACTCTCGAACAATGCAATGCCAGCCAGCTTTTAGAAATTACTTTTTTTTTCATTTTAATCTCATCTTCTGTACTCCGTTTAACAGAGGATTTCTTTCAACGAAATAAATGGTGGGAGGTTGTTCTTCAGCTCACCTTGTTCTCTGGATATCTCCGGCTTGTACCAGAACTTGGACGTGTCCTGTACAAACTTCACGTTCAGCCGAGCCTCCGGACTGGCGTCTAGAAAACCACAAGCACACGAGCACGTTAGATACGTCTCCATAGTGGGCACTGCTGTATTTCTCATTCCTGCAGTTTTAATTTTACTGTAAATATTGTAAATATTTTGATTCTATAGTATTATTTTGCACAGGAGCATCGCCACTTTTCATTCCACTGCATGTCCTGTATGTGTATGTGACAAATAAAGTTCTTGAATCTTGAATCCTACTATTTTAGTTTACAAAGCCAGTTTCCAGTGACTCCCAATGCATCACTTCACCAGGGTGTCTGTAGGGCCTGTCTACAGGTAAGCTGTAGCCATGCAGAGATCTAAGCCACAACCTCCTGACTGCCAGTCAACTAGCCTGCTGCCCTCGATGGGGTGTGTGTGGGGCTCTCACCAGGCATGTGCAGCTTGGAGAAGTCGGGCAGGGTGTGGAAGTAGCCGGGCGTCCCTCCCCCGCTGGACAGCGGCGAGGAGGACGTGGAGGAGGACATCTTGCCGTTGAGCGTCCCGTACGACAGTGCGACGTTGGCCGGCCGCTCCCCACTCGACATGCGCCTCTTCTCGGGCAGCTGGGGCTGGAATGCCGGCGCGGGGCTGCCCTGCCGGAAGCCACCCAGCGTGCCCCCTTCCAGGTAGCCGGCGGGGGACACGGGGAAGGAGGGCGTGGGCGGGCCCTGGTAGCCCGAGGAGCTGCTCTGCCGCGACAGGTTGCCGTGGCGCTCGTCGGGCGTGGTGTAGCCGCTGTGCAGCGGGTGGCGGTCCAGGCTGGGGCTCCGCTGGGAGGCCTGCGACGCCGACGCGTGCCGCGGGAGAACCGGGCTGCCCTGGTGGGCGCCGGGGGAGGGCTGGCGGCTCAGCACGGGGCTGCCCAGCGTGGGGTGCGGGTGGCCCAGCGACGGCTGCCGGATCAACACGGGGCTCCTCTGGGGGCCGGCCCCCACCGACGTCTGCCGGACCAGCACCGGGCTGCTCTGGCCGCCCTGGGACAGCCGCCGGCCCAGGACGGGGCTGCCGCCCGCCAGGCCCTGGAGGCCCACGGCCTCGAAGCCATTGGACGGCAGCGGTTGGCGGCCCAGGACGGGGCTGCCCTGCGTGGCGGCCAGGGCGGGGGAGGGGGAGTACTGCTGGTGGGCGGGGCTGTGGGCGGAGCCCGGGGAATACAGCGTGTGATGAGGAGCCGAGGCGTGGCCCCCGTGTAGGAGGGCCTGCAGGGGGTCCAGGGTGGGGGCGCTGGGGTCCGGCGACGCGTAGCCCCCCCCGCCCAGGTGGCTGCTGGGGTGGCCGAGGTAGGAGAGGGCGGGGGTGGTGGCGCCCAGGTAAGAGGAGGAGGGGGGGGTGCTGGATTCCATGTAGGCGGAGGGGGAGTGTGTGGCTTGGTAGGCGGAGGGCATGGCCTGGTATGAGGAGGGGGTGGGCATGGCCTGGTATGAGGAGGGGGTGGGCATGGCCTGGTATGAGGAGGGGGTGGGCGTGGCCTGGTAGGAGGAGGGGGTGGGCGTGGCCTGGTAGGCCAAGGGGGAGGCCGTGGGTTGGTAGTTGAAGGCTTGGTAGGAGGGGGTGGGCGTGGTTTGGTATGACGTGGGCGTGGCCTGGTAGAAGGGAGTGGGGGTGGGACGGAGGCTCTCCATTGGTGGGGAGCGGTAGCCCGAGTCAGTAGTGGGCTGGGAGGGAGGGCTGCTGGAGACGTCCATCAGTGGATAATCACTAAAATGATAATTTGGATGAAGTTATTATATTTTACTCTCTGGACGGCATCAGAGACCAGTCATGGTTTGATAACAAGGACAGCAATGAGCTTTAGGGTTCAAATGTTAGTTTTTTGCTTTTCATCTCACATCATGAGACAATGTGTAAAAGGGCACCATAATAAAAGAGAGAAAAACTAACAACTACAACAATAATAATAATAAAAAGATAATAATAAAGGTCCACAACTGACCACTGTGAGGTGCTCTGGATGGGGCTACTGCTGGACAGAGGGGGGTTGAGGGCCTGGGAGGACCCGGGGCCCTGCGGAGCCTCTCCCTGGGGCCCCGGAGGCTCTCCAGACGATGAGGCCGAGCGGGCCACAGACTCCACGTAACTCCGGGGGGCTGTGGACGAGGAGAGAGGAGGAGAGAGGAGGAGATACGTGAAGGTGGAAGTCTTTTAAGGATGATTTGGTGACCTCTGTGACCATGAGAACAGCGGTTAGGGTTTTAGGATAGCTCGTCTTTAATGGAGGAAGATGCCTTCGCCGGTGAACAATTGGCACAATGATTGATGAAAAAATTAACAAAAACAGAAAATGTGTTGTAGCACCTTTTGATCTTCTGTTTCTGATGAAAGAAAATATAAAGTAAAGTATTAATTAATTGGTGAAAAAAGTATTAGTATTAATAACATTGATTAAATACTTTTAATCAATTAATACATAAATGAAAAATATGATACATTGATGAAAAAATGAACAAAGAAAGGAAATGTGTTGTAGCACCAATTGATCTTGCGTTCTGATAAAAAAAGAAATAAATAAAGTAAGTAATATTACATTGGTAACCGGAAGATCGAATGCAAATTAGACCCACAACAAAAACGTCACATAATACAGCGTTAACACCCACTCGGTCCATTGCTTTGGGTTCTCTCACCCATATAACTTTATTATCAATGTTGGTGGAAAGCAAGCTCAGCTTTCTCAATGATATGTTTGAACCTTCCTCTCGGTCACCACTAGTTGGCAGTATAACGTCATGGATGGAAGGTACTCCTGCTCAACGTCTGCTGCGCTGCTCACATTAAACAGGGCTCCCCACACATCTGATTTAACTGAGTGAGTTCAGTGGCTTCAACTCAAGTAGCGTATTCCCATAGTTCCTTCAAACACACGAGATTTTCTTTCCCCCCGACATGTCAAAGGGCAGCGGTAGACAAACGGCGTCTGCTCTCCGTCACCTGTCCTGACTGCTGAGTTGACGTTACAGGTTAACGACAGCGTGGGCTGTTGCGACTGGAATGGACCTATGCAATGTCCATTAGGCCTACTGGTGACGCTTTCACGAAAAGCCACTGTTATCTGTTGAAATACGGACGGAATCGAGTCCATTTTATTTGCGTTGCCCTTAATCACAATGCGGTCTCAAAGGGCTGTCAGGGAATCAAATATAATCGGAAATATAATTCAGTGAGTCAGTTTACCAAATGCGATTTTAAATGTGATTCCATCTCAATGCTTGTATCTTACAAAAGCTAAACAAAAAAAAATATATATATATAATCCCCTTAAAAGTATAAGATTTTGTGAGTGCTGTGGAATGGATGTGGCAGGACAACAACAACAACAACAACAATATTAACAGTGCATCTGAGAGCGTGCTGACGGAGGCTGATGGATTGTGACCATGCAGCCAACAGCACGCCTTGGAGGATGTGTGGAGATGACATGACCACAGCTTGTGATGACCCGGGTTCTCTTACCTTCCTCACCCTGATCGCTCTCATCCTCTGAGCGGTGTCGGACAAAATATTAAAAAAATAAATATATATACGGTTAGAAGAATAACTCGAGTCGGAAAGAAGACTTGAGTCGGGAAAGAAGCCTACGTGTGTGCGTGTGTGTGTGTGTGTGTGTCCGTGTTGGAAAATGTAGAAAGGTTCTAAAGTTTTAGAAAGTCTTACATTGTCTTTGCGTTGCGGGCAAAATTGTATACATTCTTGCTCTCATACTTTTAGTTTGCGAATCAAGACAAGTTTATCCATCCAGACTTAAAATGTCCGACCAAGCAATCTGTTTTGTTGAGTTAGCAGAAGAAGTGTTTATGAACAACGTTCCATAAGTTTCACATCAAAGATAGCTATACCTTCAACCCTGGTAAAAAATAATTTGGTCAACGTACCGCCACAACTTCAAAGTCCGTTTGGAGTCAGCCCTTCAGAAAGATTTCTCTCTAACTTGTTTCCAAGAGGATTATTATAATCCCATAATCAGTGTTAAAAACGCATAAGGAGATTGTGTTCAGAAATGCTTTGGGTAAGCCTAATCTATGCTAAAACACGTTGAGACCCTTTCAAGATAAGACCACAAACAGAACACGCTTCATCGATCAAAGACGAGAGAACAAATATAAAAAATGTAAAAAAAACACAAGTCCAATCGGTGTGTCATACACTGCACATAAAGCACAGAGATCATTGTCCAAAAACCAAAAACTACAGAATAAATAGCACAAGTGCATACACAGTGTTAGCACGGGTCCTTCCCGCCAGTGGGAATCGAACCCGGGTAAACAGACAGGAACTCACCTGAGCCGGTTTGGTTCAGCAGGATCTCTGCCGGGTTGTGGGGTTTGAGTCCCAGTGCGGACAGCGGGGTCTTGGCGAGGCCAGGGGGGGAGCGACCTGGCGGCGGCGGCGGTGGTGTGGAGGGGGGAGACAACAACAGCCTGTTAGCCACCACACACATACCCCCCCCCGGTGGGTGTGAGCCACCCTGACAGCTGACGCCTGCTGGGAACCCCGATTTACGCCGACCACTGGACTCTGGGGTAGCCCTGAACGGCTACCACTTTTTAGTTAAAATGTCGCACAACATTTTTTAGCTGTGCTACTTTTTCTCCCACAGATGAAGGATACGAGTTCAGTGGGCTTTTTTTTTTAAAGCTCAGAGTGGATTAACTAATCATTTAACTCACTAGTATTTGTAAAGAAAATAAAAGAGCCACACTGATTGAAACCGTGGTCCCACTCACAGGCGGACAGCTGTCAAGACTAAACAACACATTGTAAAAGCGGGTAACTTAAGTTAAAGCAGGGCACGTCAGACACAGGCCAAATGGAGTGAGGGTTGGGGTCGGGGGTGCGGGGGTGGAGGTGTGACCATGCCTCATGCTCTGACCAGCGGAGGTAGGTTGTGCGTGTGTGTGCGTGTGTGCGTGTGAGTGTGGCATGGTGGGGGGGGGGTTCAGGGCAGTGACATCATGCACGTGACCAGACACAAGATGGCGCTGAACATTTGGTGAAACCAAACCAACCATGTCCATGTCCTTGTCCAAAAAAAGTATTGTTCAAGTATGTGTCATGTACTGTATGTCTCGTGTTTGTCTCGTCAATGTCTTGGTGGAGATTTCATGTGTAAATATTTTTAATCACATGTGGGGGGGTGTGGGGGTGGGGGGTGGGTGGGTGGTTGTTGCGTATGGTGTTGGGGGGGGGGGGGGGGGGGGTGGGGGCAGGGAGGAAGTCAAACAGCAGCAACAGGAAACCAGAACCAGATGACTCCACGCAGTCACACAGAGAGCAGCAGGCCGGCAGTGCGGCGGATTCACTACTTCCAGAGTAAACAACAACACAGGACAGCTCTGTGGTCGGGGTCCCATCCGCTAAGCGCTGGGCCCACACAATGTCCCTCTGTCTGTCTGTCTGCCTGTCTGTCTGTCTCTCCGATTGGCTGTCTGGTTGTTTTTTGAACAGACTGGCAGACAATTCATGAAGATAATTCAGGCAGTGTGAGTGTGTGTGTGTGTGTGTGTGTCTGTGTATGTGAAAGAGATAGAGAATGTGTTTGCGTTTGTGTCTGCGCGTATGTGTGTGTGTGTGTGTGTGTGTGTGTGTGTGTGTGTGTGTGTGTGTGTGTGTAGGTATATGTGAATGTGTATATGTGTGTATGTATGTGAGTGTGTGTGTCTCTGTGTGTGTGTGTGTGTGTGTGGTGGTGTGTGTTGTGTGTGTGTGTGTGTGTGTGTGTGTGGTGTGTTACGTTTGTGAGGGAGTGTGTGTCTCGGAAAGTGTGTGTATTTGTCATGTCCGTCGTCGCCCACTCCCTCCTCGCTGCTCCCATGTGGCGGTCATACGGTCCTGAAAGCGTGTGCACGTGAGTGTGTTGTGTGTGTGTGTGTGTGTGTGTGTGGTGTGTGCGTGACGGGGAGGGAAGGGATCAACTCAATGGTTGCTATGCCAACAGGGGACTAACAACAACAAGGCGGAGGAAGGGAGGAGTGGGGGTGAGTGAGGAGTGAGCGGTGAGGGGTGAGGGGTGAGGTGCGGGGCGGCTGACACCGGTGGCGAGGGGACGGTGGAAACTCCGAGGGGAACGTTCCAGAAGTGACGTGCGTCCTCCACTTACCAAAGAATCCATAGCAATTCTTTGTATGCGCAACCTAACAGGGCCCTGTGTTTGGGAAGTGTGCTCTCCACCAGGGCCAGGGGCGGGGGGGGGGGGTTTGAGAGACCGGGAATATTCTGGAAGCGTGTGCTCCGAGAGAGAGCGCAAGTATGTGAGGTGGGTGGAGGGGGTGCAGAGATATTGCGGGGAAAACAGGGAGAAACTGTGTTCTCCGGTTACAGGTGGTAGCGGTGGTGTTTGGGCGGTGGTGTTGACGTCGTGCGGCGGTGGTCGGCTGTGGCGCGGTGGTTGGCGGCGGTGTTGAACATTTAACTTGACTTGTTGCGCTCGACTGAGTGGAATCCCACATTCTTTCCGACTTCACGGGGAGTGACAGACCGAGACCTCGGTGTCGGTGTTTAAGCGCTACGACGCGCAATAGGCATCGGAATGCGTAGCGGTATGTTTTACGCAGATGTACACTTCCAACTGCCAAGAGCCTTTTAGAGAAATCAACACTATGTTTATCTGGGGGGGAAAAACCTAATTGTCGTACGGAAAAAATGTTCCCACACAGAAGAGGGGGAAACCGTTTCACAGTTGAGTGTTAAAAGATGGGTGTTAGAATTTTTTTTTTATGAGGAACGTTTTAACGGGTGAAAGATAGGCAAACTGATTGGATGAGCTCTGTTGCGTGACGTGTTGTGTGTGTGTGTGTGTGTGTGTGTGTGTGCGTGTGTGTGTGTGTGTGTGTGGGGGGGGGGGGGGGGGGGGGGGGGGGGGGGGGGGGGGGTCAGGGAGTGACATCATGCACGTGACCAGACACAAGATGGCGCTGAACATTTGGTGAAACCAAACCAACCATGTCCATGTCCTTGTCCAAAAAAAGTATTGTTCAAGTATGTGTCATGTACTGTATGTCTCGTGTTTGTCTCGTCAATGTCTTGTGGAGATTTCATGTGTAAATATTTCTAATCACATGTGGGGGGGTGGGTGGGGGTGGGGGGAGGGTGGGGTGTGCGTAGGTGTGGGGGGGGGCTTTGAGGACCCGGAATATTCTGGAAGCGTGTGCTCCGAGAGAGAGCGCAAGTATGTGAGGTGGGTGGAGGGGTGCAGAGATATTGCGGGGAAAACAGGGAGAAACTGTGTCTCCGGTTACAGGTGGTAGCGGTGGTGTTTGGCGGTGGTGTTGGCGGTGGTGGCGGCGGTGGTGGCGGCGGTTGACATTTAACTTGACTTGTTGCGCTCGACTGAGTGGAATCCCACATTCTTTCCGACTTCACGGGGAGTGACAGACCGAGACCTCGGTGTCGGTGTTTAAGCGCTACGACGCGCAATAGGCATCGGAATGCGTAGCGGTATGTTTTACGCAGATGTACACTTCCAACTGCCAAGAGCCTTTTAGAGAAATCAACACTATGTTTATCTGGGGGGGAAAAACCTAATTGTCGTACGGAAAAAATGTTCCCACACAGAAGAGGGGGAAACCGTTTCACAGTTGAGTGTTAAAAGATGGGTGTTAGAATTTTTTTTTTATGAGGAACGTTTTAACGGGTGAAAGATAGGCAAACTGATTGGATGAGCTCATGGGTTGCAGCTACGTAATGCTTGACTCATGTTTGCACGTACTCAGGGGGGAAGGTGTGTGTTTGTGTTTGTGTGTGTGTGTGTGCGTGTGTGTGCGCGTGTGTGTGTGCGCGCGCGGAGCGGGTCGGTATTTAGCGTCGACGCCGGCGCGCTGAATGTGCACACCACATGTGGACGTGCGGAAAGACGGGTGAAAACAGAGAGCGTCGTGTTTAACGGTTACGCTAACTATCCGCCTGACTGATGGAGTCATGTCTATTTATCCGTTCTTTACGCGAGCCGTGTGCGCGTCTGACACATCGACTTATCAAATGTCTGCGGCGTGAGCTGGCTTCCATTCGTTTCCGATTCTAAAACCACCCGCCTGCCTGCCAGGTTGCAATGTTACAAGGATCTCGTGAGTATGGATGAATGTGGGATTTTGACTACATTTGTGTGTGGTATTTTGACGAGGAGACACGTGACTGTAACTATATCGTATGCTGTATCCGTTAAAGCAACCCGGGAACAATCTTTGTGAAGGTAAGTCGTTTTTCTCTCACAGTGTGCAATAGGAATTGATTTCTCGAGCGGGCACCAGAAAGGACATTTCTCTTTTTTGACACGGCAATTCATATTTCACAGGGTTCATTCTGTCAATCTAAGATGAAAAGGGTTGTTTAAAAAGAGAAAGAAGAAAAAGATTTCAGGTTTAGAACAGCATAGGCCTCATACTTATGGAGGAGCTTAAGCAGTAACACGCAGTAGAGTGAACGTCATTTTAACTACGTTTCATCACAAAGAGAATCATTAATTTTAATTCAATCACCCAGCGTTTAAAGACAAAAATGGATAGTTTCACAGCTCATCCATCGTTGTGATGGATGAGCCACATTTACCACATTTATCAAAAATGTGTGTTTTTTTTTTTTGGACATTAATGGCGAACTGTACGCCATTGAACTGAAACTAACTGTAATGGGTCTTATTCGCCGAGCGGCCATTTTATTGGCGGCCATCTTGGTTCTAAACGCTAGCAGGGAGGGTGATGGAAATTAATGTCTCATTCAGTTCCATCACCCTGCTAGCGTTTAGAACCAAGATGACCAACGGCCAAAGGCCAATGGCCGCAGAATACATAAGAAAAACCCTTCCCCTCTCACACATGAACGACTCATTTCTAGCGCCCGAGCTCCACAGTGCCCTCTGTCAGCGGGACGGGGGACTTACAGACGTTGAAGTAAGGGGTTTGCGGTGACACAGGGAATGCAGGGGTTTGGGGGAAGACCTCACCACCAGCCAGGGGGGTGGGGCTCACGGGCCCCCCGGCCTCCAGCTCCTCGAAGGCCTCCCGGTAACTGTGCATGTGTCTCTGGAGCAAGGGGTTGGGAGGGGAGGGGGGGGGATATTAAAGGGTAGAATTGAGAGGGACACACACAAACACACAGAGGGGGAGACACGCATACACGCACACAATGCACAGACGTAACGCAACGTAAACATGAATACCATTTCAAGGAGGGAGAGGGATGGGGAGAGACAGCAGAGCAGCGGATCGGACCTATGCAACGGCAAAAAATGATCAGTTATTTTTTTTTAAGGTCAAGTGATTTGTAACACAACAAAAAATGAAATAAGTAAATAATTAAAACTATAACCATATAATGAATAAAAACACATTCATTCATAACACAACGATAGCAGCAACAACTGCTCATTCCCCAGTAGGGGCATTGATCTATAAAGAAAAATGGCCCTGATAGAAATCATGGAGATAGACTGTAGATGAATGTAATAAAAACAAAAAAGACAATGTCCATTTTACCTCCTTGGGTCTACCGCCGGGGTTCATGGCAATGGCGTTGACGAACTCGGGCGAGACGCAGCGTACGGGCGAGCGCAGGGGTCCCTCGGAGGAGGTGGCGTCGGCGTTCGGGCCGTTCTGGAACTGCCCGCCGTCGCTGGGCACGCGTTGACGCGGCGACGGCTCCGTGGGATCCTCGAAGGAAATCCTTCGAGACTGGACGCCTGAGCGGGAACGACAGACACAGAGTTGCGTAAAGGCTTGGCCCCCCAACGACTTTCTCATTCCTGCCACTCTGCGCCATTAGCTGCGCCAAAAATTTTATAAAATAAAATCAAGCAATCATTTTGAGTTCCCCTTTGCAGGCGCTTGGTGCTTGCTCATGGGCCTTCAGAGACGTTTCCACATGGGGGAGGGGAAGAGGACCGTTTTAACGGTCGCACGGATGGTTGGAAACGAGGCATGAGGATGCACTGGGATGCATTGAAAGCCCTGCAAGCCACTCGCTCTCGCACAGCCTGGGACGATTTCAAAATGTAGCCGTAGAACTGCAGTGTAAAAAGACACACACATATACACACACACACACACACACACACAGTGTGTGTGTGTGTGTGTGTGTGTGTGTGTGTGTGTGTGAAACACACAGGGTTGCGTACAGCAAGCTCGTTGGGGTTAGACAAATTCAGCCGATAAGCGTGATTTGTCGAGCGTTTCAAAATGTGCCGTTTTGCAGCCCTTGGGTTGTGAAACGGAGACTGCGACGACACGCTTCTTGCCTGCGTCGAGACCACAGTGATCAGGACCTCCTGCTGCGGCGCAGGTGACGGTTGCGTCGCCGGTTTAGTGACTATCACGGTTGAGCCGGAAACATATTCATTTATCTGGCTGAAACTACACAGAAACGTCAAGAGTGGACACGGGGCACTTGTGAGACATCGTATTTCACTATGAAAACCTTTGAATCGACTCGAATCGAATGCTCTCCCTCCCTGTAGTTTATATTATACGCATTTATATCGTAGCGTTGGGTTTTGAGAGACCTTTTTCCAGCATTACGGTTGAGAGTAAGAGAGAGACAAACGATCTCTCCCTGTCATAAATATAACAAAATATAAGGAGCTATGTCCCCATAACTACTCATGGAAACCAAAGGCACACACGCTGGCTAATGAGGCGTCCCAACCAAAAACATGCAACGGATGGCCGCCGTCCATGTGGTCCGAGCAGGCACACCCCTGCACTCGGAGAGCACACAGTGTTATGGAAACCATGAACAATATTTACTGCCTCTCTCTTAGACCCGCGCGGGGCCGAATCTGAGAACATGTGGCGGCGGCGGTGGAGTTAGCGATAGCGTTGGCCTGCAGCTGTGAAAATGTAAAGACACGGGTTAGAAAATGTTTGGGAGCGAGGCTAACTGCCAGAGACGCATAGTTTTAAGCGGTTATTAAAATAAAAAGAGAAAAACAATTTCTCCAACTGCTCCCCGACGGAGACCACCACAAACTGTCATTTTCGGTAGTTTGGGTTTTGCTTTTATTTTTATTCTGAAAAACTATCATGGTTTACTGATGGGGATGAAAATATCTAACTGATCATTAGGGTTTCATAATACTGTAAAACCTATGATAACCACCTGCCAATCACACAGTCGCCAATAACAAGTCCTGTATGTTATGTAACTACTCCAATTTCAATTGTATGATTGATTTTCCCCGCCTCACTTGCACAGTGAGTTGCTTTGGACATAAGCATCTGGCAAAGCAAGCATCCAACATGACCATGGTTTTCTAAGGACAAAGCATCCAACACAACCATCTTGTTCTAAGGGTATAGCATCTAACACAACCATCTTCTTCTATGGACCTAGCATCCAACACAACCATCTCGCTCTAAGGACCTAGCCTCCAACACAACCATCTTGTTCTATGGATATAGCCTAGAACACAACCGTCTCGCTCTAAGGACCTAGCATCCAACACAACCATCTTGTTTTATGGATATAGCCTTCAATACAACCATCTTGTTTCAAGGGCTTGGCACACACATAGCGACATGTTCGGGAGCTGGAGGTGGTGGGTGTGTACTCGAGAACATCTTGGAACGCATGCAGGAACCCCAACACCACATCACCAACAACCCCCCCCCCCCCCGGAACCCCTCCTCACC
>PIJE02000589.1:281780-285950 GCA_002895965.2 Coryphaenoides rupestris | reverse complement strand
CCGTGCAACCTGGGATATTAAATGGCGCGTTGTATGGTGCCCGTGGTTTTTTGTTCCGGGCGGGCCCCCGCTTGCCACCGACGGGGGGGGGGCCGGGGTGGGGTGCCATGCCGGGTGCCGGGCGTGTTGTGTTGCCGTGTGTTGGTGTGTGTGTGGTGTGTTGTGTGGTGTGTCAGTGTGTTTGTCGCCGACCAGGTGTGTGTGTGTGTGTGGTGGTGTGTGTGTGTGTGTGGTGGTGTGTTGTGTGTGTGTGTGGTGTGCGTGGTGAGTGGGCCCGTCGGAAAGGGATAACGCCATCCAAGAAAAATAGCCACCATTGTGATGGGCCTTTAACATCACAGCACACAAGGGCCGTGGGTAAAATTATAGAATATTTTTACAGCAGGGAAGAGGGAGAGAGATCCTTTCCCCACCCGTCTCCCTCTCTTTCTCCTCCTCTCTCTCTCTCCTCTGCTCTCTCTTCGATTTGTTTCACACGTTCCACTCACTCCTCCCGGCTGTTCCCTGGGGCCGAGTGCTGCTGCTTTATGTGGTCTATTTAAATGTGGCTTGTGCTCTTACAACACACAGGGATTGGAAAGTAGGGTTTTGGAGGGATGTTTCAATTTGGCATCGCCGTCACCACTGTAACGCGTCCTCCAAAGTCAGATGCTGTCTTGAAATAGCATGTTGTGCATTGTAAACAGACCCCCCCCCCATCACACCGATTTATACATTCATAAGATAGGCTCTCTCTCTCTCTCTCTTCTGCTATTTGGTCATACTGCACTGAGACCCCCCCACCACAACCACACCAAACGAACACACACACACACGCACGTTGTGCGCTGAACACACAACATGAGACTGAATCCCGCACAGCAATTCACATTCTTGCTGAGCGATTTAGGACAGACGTGACCTTCCACCATCGGCTTTTAATTACATAATTCAGAAACTATTTTTTTTAGCAACAATTTTTCATTTCTGCATTTGGTGGCGATTTTAGCAAGATCCTGACAGCCTGACGTGAAGATACCGCGTCAAACGTCGACAAGACAAATGAAGAGCCGATGAAGACCGATATAAGAAACTGCCATCCCGGCGGGTTTTCAAACTGAGAATGTAACGCACAATTCATTCCACATTCTTAAAGGGGAAAGATGTTGGGCTGTACATAAATGGTAAAACATCTTGTATTGCCCTGTCTAATGACGTTTCCAGCTCTTCGGC
Source organism: Coryphaenoides rupestris (assembly GCA_002895965.2). Taxonomy (NCBI): domain Eukaryota; kingdom Metazoa; phylum Chordata; class Actinopteri; order Gadiformes; family Macrouridae; genus Coryphaenoides; species Coryphaenoides rupestris. Next base: position 284,738 of record PIJE02000589.1, on the reverse strand, counting down.
TATGTTTTGTCACATAACGAGCCAACAAATCTTGAAATAACAATCGACATTAAGGAAAAACTGTGGTAATAAATAATATAATATATATATAGATAATATATAATAATATAATATACATATAACGAGGGAAAAGCAGAATGTCATTTGAACAAGTGCTTCGTGTAGGATGCATGTTGTCAGAGTAACAAGCCGCCCCGGATTACGCTGGCCGCTCCTGATTGGTTGGAGGAAAATGGAATCCTCCGCCTACCGAAAATGGCTTAATAGAAGGCAATCTCAGGCCTTGAAATAATGGAGAGGGTAATGAAATGGCGCACTAAGCCTGCATATGAGCGAGCAAAAGTGCAACTTAGGCATAGAGAAAAAAAAAAAAGAGAGGAGACAGAGAGAGAGAGAGAGAGAGAGAGAGAGAGAGAGAGAGAACAGAGAGAGTGAGAGCGGGCGGGCCTGGGAAGAAGGCATGGGGGGGGGAGTTAGGGTACCAGGAAAAAAATCACGATGAAACGAAATGTTCGAGAGGAGATGGTTTGAAGGGGCCAATGGTGAGAAAGAACAGAAATGACAAATTCATGGACATACATAATAAATAATTACAAAAACATATATCATAATGAATAAAACATTTTCTATAAAAATACAAATATCTAATTTATAGCTGTAAATATGTGCTATCCGAACTCCTAAAATATCAACTCGAATCTTTGATCTTATATTTGAATCCAAGAATGGCCTTACTTTTCAACGATGCCGCTGTTGCCTCAACTTGAAACAGCAAACCAAACTCTCGAGATCCAGGTCGTTCTCACATAGTCTCTCCTTGCACCACCACTGTCTTTCCTTATCTCTTGGTGTGTTAAATGTTGTTATTATTGTTGTTGTTTTGTTTGTTTGTTGTTTGTTGTTTTTTCGTGTTTTCAGCGGGGCCCATGGCAGCGCTCGTCTCTCTCTCTCTCTCTCTCTATCTCTCTCTTCTCTCTCCTTCTCTCTCGCTCGCGATGCTGGCCCAGCAGTCAGGTTGACGCGACCGCGCTGCAGCCGCCCCCTACCGCACGATGTTTGTCACGTGAGCAGCGCCCGGGGCCTAGCCAGCCAGCGGCGAGCAAGTGAAGAGAGGGAACGAAAAATAGAGAGGCGAGTCTGACAACGAGCAGGGGGATAGGGGAATGAAGCGTAAACGGAGAGAGAAGTGAGAAAGAGAGAGAGAGAGAGAGAGAGAGAGAGAGAGAGAGAGAGAGAGAGAGAAGACGTGGTTAAGCGATAGAGTGATGGAGAGAGGAGGAAGAGAGAGAATATAGTGTGCGATAGATCGGAAAGAGATTACACAGTAAGAGCGAGGGAGAGAGAGAGAGAGAGAGAGAGAGAGTGAAGTGGAGAGAGAGGGAAGGGAAGGGGGGTAGACGCGAGGAGGCGTAGCAAGATTAATAAGTTGATTGAGTCCCGACAAGGTGTGAATTGCCGCTTAGTTAGCAATGGGCCCGTAGTTATAGATGGGCCCGCCTTAGTTAGCATGGCTGCGGCACAGCCTTTCATTTGCATGGCGCCACGAGGTTAAACCCCTTACCTAAGCCATTTTCCTCGCCCTCCTCTCTCCCTCTCTTCTCTCCTCTCTATCTATTTTGTCCCATCTCTCTCTGTTCTCTCAGTTTCGTGCGTCGCTCCGTCATCCTCTTCATCTTGATTCTTACGCTTCTCGACTTCTCATTTGCCCTCCGTTTCTCTTCTCCTCTCTCTCTCTCTCTCTCTCTCTCTTCTCTTTCGTCTCCTTCTCTCTCTTCTCTCTCTCGTCTCTCTCTGTGTCATAATTCCCTCTCTTCCAATTTCACTACAACTTCTTTCATCTTATTTTTGTCCTCCGGCTTTCTTTGTTTTCGTACCCAGTTAGACAAAAAATATCGTACGCATCTGAAAAAAGGAAAATAGAACAAAACAACAACTATCTCCGCACACACACCAACACACACCCACCACACACACACACACAACACACAACACAACACACAAGTGCGTGCACACACAACCTCGCGTGCATGGCGGCGGTGGGCGTGTGTTTGGCGCAGCGGTCGCAATCCCCTCCTTTGCGTTTTTTGCTTAGCACAACACACACACACAACACAACACACACAACAACAACACACACACACACACACAACAAGTGCGTGGCAACACACCACCCTTCGCGTGGCATGGGCGCGGTGGCGCGTGTGTTTTGCGCCGCGCGTCCGCATCCTCTTTGCCGTTGCTTAGCTTGTTTTATCCCCCACCCCCCCCCCCCCCCGGCCACCACACACACGTTACTTTACGATTTGTTTGAAAATGGCAGCCAAAATCAATATACATGGGGGGATATATTTAGCTGGGCCCTCTTCTTGCTCCACAGTGGTTCTCGCATCGTTCCCCACATCCTCTCCCTCCTCTCCTCCTCACACACCCTCACCCCCACCTCCCCTCCGCCGCTTCTCCCACTCCCCGCTCCCCGCTCTCCCATCTTCTTCCTCATCTCCCTGAGAGACGAAGGTGTCCTCCTTTCTCTGGGGTAACTTTGGGGGGAGACGAACATCGCTGCAGGGTCCCCCCTCTCTCTCTCTCTCTCTCTCTCTCTCTCTCTCTCGTCTCTCCTCGTCTCTTTCACTCTACTCTCTATTCCTCATGTCTGCCTCTCTCTCTCTCTCTTCCTCTCTTCCCCTCGAATGTCACAGCTGTTTTTGTGGCTCTCTGTCTGCATGTATGTGTGTGTATGTGTCTGTCTGCATGTATGTGTGTGTATGTGTCTGTGTAGTTTCCCACATGAGCGTGCGATAGAGAAAGAGAGAGGGACAGAGAGAGGAGAGAGAGAGGGAGAGAACGAGAGTAAGAGAGAGAGAGAGAGCGCGAGAGAGAGAGAGAGAGAGAGAGAGAGAGAGAGAGCAAGAGAGAGAGGCGTCGTTCTGCACTCAGCTGGACCCTCTGCCTCGGGCCCAT
>PIJE02000589.1:274280-279280 GCA_002895965.2 Coryphaenoides rupestris | reverse complement strand
TCTCTCTCTGTATTCCTCTCTCTTTTCATATGAATACTTGAAACCTGCTCTATTCTTATCTTTACCACAGTGATATATTGCTGTCTCTCCTTCAACAAATGTATTCTTTGTAAGTCACTTTGGTTAAAAGCGTCTGCCAAATGCCCTCAATGTAAATGTAAATGTAAATGTAAATGTAAATGTACAAGCGTAAAGTGAATATTTACCAAGCAAGCCATGGTGCCCTGATTGATACACATCGATTATTATTATTGACTTGGTTTGTGTGTTACATCTCTCTGTACTCTGCTGGCTTTCTCTCTCTCTTTCTTCATCACAAACATGCACACACACACACACACACACACACACACACACACACACACACACACACACACACACACACACACACCACACACACACACACACACACACACACACACACACACACACCACACGCACACACTGGCTCTCGTCTCATGTCTTGCTTCCCTCTCCATTCAAGCGGTCTCTAACAGCTAACAACAGGGGAGAGGTGGAGGTGGAGGAGGAGGTGGCGTTGGCGGCGGTGGCGGAGGGAGGAGGTCTATTTACTGGGTGGAGTGAGATGCGGAGCGAGGCACAGCGACCGTGACTCTGCCGTGTCGCTGCCTTCTCTGACTCCGTCACAGAGAGAGAGAGGAACGACGCAGGAGAGAGAGAGAAAGAGGCCCTGGTGGCGGTGTGAGTGGCGGGGGGCGTTTCCCGGGCGTCGACCCTTGACCCTGGCCGTCTCCCGGTGGTGGTGGTGTGTTTACCAGTCTGGGGGGGGGGGGTAAGGCTCGGCGCGCTGCTCTCCGGATACAGTAGGTACTATGCAAAAGGACTAATGTGCTCATTAAAAAGGCATGCTTCTCCGTCAAATGCCAGCTGCTGCTGCTGCACCCACCCCACCCTACCCCCCTCCAACCCCCCCCCCCCCCCCCAACCCCCCACACGCGCATGCGCACACACACACACACCAGCACACACACACACACACACACACACACGCACACACACACAGACACACACATGCGCGCACATGCTCACCACACCATCACCCTCCGTGTGTGTTTCCCATTTTCTGTCTCTCTCTCTGTCTTTCTCTCTCTCTTTTTCACTTGCTTTCTATGTCTCTAGGTTTCCGTGGTTTCTTTCCTCCCTCTCTCTCTCTCTCTCTCTCGTCTCTCTCTCTCTCCCACCCTCTCCCAGTTGCCCTCTCTCTCTCCTGCTCTCTCTCAGTCTCTCTCTCTCTCTCTATTTCCATCTCGGTTTGTTATAAGGTGTCACACCGTACACCCACACAGTACTCACCCTTCAGGAAGAGAAGAACTCAAGCTGAGGAGGAGAGAGGAAGAGAGAGAGAGGGAGAGAGATGAGGAAATGAGAGAATAGGTAGAGAATGGAAGATACAGAATATATGAGAACGAGAGAGAGAGAGAGAGAGAGAGAGAGGGAGAGGGACAGAGGAGGAAGAGGGAGTCAATGGCAGATAGAAAAAGAACGAGGGGTGGAAAGATGGAGAGAGGAGAGAAGAAGAAGAAGAAGAAGAAGAAGGAGAAGGAGAAGGAGGAAAAAAACAAATAAAGGAAATGGAAAATGCACTCATCCAAACCAGCTGAAATAAAAAAAACAGGCAGAAATCTCATCATCTCTCTTCCTTTTTACATTATTGCCCCCTCCCCCTCATCCCCCTCCTCCCCCTCCTCCCCCCTGTGTAATTGTGAAAGGGGGGGGGGGGGGGGGCTCTAACACACTTGGGTAAACCTAATTGGAATGGCGATAAATATTCAAGAGGTAGGAGGGAGGCGGCGGCGACGACGAGCGCGCGTGTGCATGCGGAGATCAAGAAACAAAGATGGCGAGGCTGGAAAGGAGAAAAGAGAGAGAGAGGATGTCCACGAAATGGAGAGACACACACACACACACACACACACGACGCAGAAACAGGAAGTGTGTCGCGGCAGGGCCACCGTCGTGCCGCTTCACCCGAAACCCACAGACCGGTTCAGCGTGATAGCCGCCGCTAGTATCCAAAAGGATACGCGGGAGATAGGCCACACCTACTCGTGTAAATATTAAGAATACATGCAGACACGATGGGACCGTTGTAATGCGCAAGTTGGCCTCAGTCTAAAATTCAAAAACACACGTACACAAGCACTCAGAATGTCACTTCTTATCCCAGCTATATGCAGAAACTAAGCAATTAATGAAACTCGTTCTATTAACCTTGCAAATATGAATGCTTAAAACCTGCTCTATTGTTATGTTTATGTACCACAGTGATATATTGCTGTCTCTCCTTCAACAAATGTACTCTTTGTAAGTCACTTTGGTTAAAAGCGTCTGCCAAATGCCCTAAATGTAAATGTAAATGTAAATGTACAAGCGTAAGGTGAATATTTACCAAGCAAGCCATGGTGCCCTGATTGATACACATCGATTATTATTATTGACTTGGTTTGTGTGACCATTGTCACAATGGTGACAATGGTGTAGTTTCCACACCAGAAGTTAAAATGGAGACATTTACACTTGTGTGACTGTTAATGGCTATCTCGAATCATACCTCATTTCTGTTGCCGATTTTCCACAGATAAGGTCAATAACCAGGAGAGTTACACAGAGATGCACACATGTATACACACATGGACTCACTCACACACACACACACACACACACACACACACACACACACACACACACACACACACACACACACACACACACACCACACACACACAAACAACACAACACCACACTCAACAAACACCACACCACCCACACAACACAGCCACACACACACACACACACACCACACACACACACACACACACACACACACACACACACACACACACACACACACACACACACACACACACACACACACACACACACACACACCCACACACAAGCGCACCGGCGTGCACGTGCACACACACACACACACGCATTACGCTCCCCGCCCGCTTGTCAACACACCTTGTATTGTTTCGTCTTTTTTTTAATTATTTAGCCTCATAGATAATACATGGAGACATGCTATGTCGCCAGTCATGAGAAGGCTAACTGGACATAGCTAATGCATTATAAACACCACGTGCACACACACACACACACACACACACACACACACACACACACACACACACACACACAAAGCCTCCCCAACACAGTCAACTGCGTTAAAGCGTGACCTTATTTCTGCCGTGGAAAAACCAGAAAACAGCAGTGTGTCAATGATCGGATTTCACACGCCTGTGCTTGGTGTGACAGTCATCTATTATGAAGAGGAAGCCAATATAAGCCGAGAGCAGAGCTAGCCGCCGCGGCCCTGCGCCACCGCTAGCTAGCTCTGCACTCGTGACAAAAACAATGTTGTCCTCGCGATATTCTTTGTTGTTGTTGTTGTTGCTGTCATCGCTATTGTTGTTTTTTGCGTTGCAGAAATCGATTTAGTCAGCGTTTAGTCTGCCGTCCGAGCTGCCGATGTGACTCTACAGCATACCTTCCTTGTAAGTGTTTAGAACCCATTTTAAACGGCGTTCCTGATTCTATTAGCGGCGTGACGTTCCTCACGTTCATCATCATTCCCCCTTCCCTCAAACACTCGCATTTAACGAGTGTTTGTGAAATGTGAAATGAATATTTCATTCATTTATTTACATATTAACATACAACACAGCTAGAATCCAGTAGAATCCACAGGAACCTTTATTCATGGCTGTCTTTCAACACAATGCATTGTGGACGCGGGCTAGTTTCCGTGTGTGTGTGTGTGTGTGTGTGTGTATGTGCATGCATGTGTGGCGGCACTGTGTGTGTGTTTGTGTGCGTGTGTGCGTGTGTGTGCGTGTGTGCGTGTGTGTGTGTGTGTGTGTGTGTGTGTGCTGTGTGAGAGAGTGTGGAAAAAAGAAGGAATTCTCACACAAATCAATACAGCTCTGGCTGTGTGTAAAGCCTTGTCATGCACAGTGGGAGCCGTGCAGCCGTGCCACAGCGTGTCAGCAGCCTCCGCCGCCACAGCAACGCCGCCGCCGCCGCCACCGCCACCGCCACCGCCGTCACGGGAACGGCAACGGCAACGCAACACAGAGCTAAATCTCAGGGAGCAGCAGGTCACCCGAGGAGGAGGAGCAGCCCGGGCCACCGCAGCAGCAGCAGCAGCAGCGGCAGCAGCAGCAGCGGCAGCAGCAGCAGCAGCAGCACGCATGACTGCACCGTGTGGCGTGGCGGGGGGATAAGGAGGAGGAGGAGGAGGAGGGTGGAGGAGGACGAGGAGGAGGAGGCGGGTGGAGGAGGGGGGAGGGGGAAAGGGGGGCGGTGGGGGGGTTGTGTCGTGCTCCTACGCGCTCATTTACTGGAGCCCGTGGTTCGTGAGGACGATGATGCACCCTCTCTCTGCCACTGTTGCTGGGCACCCCGGCCATGCAGGAGCCAAGAAAAGCATGAGGAGGAGGAGGAGGGAGGAGGAGGACGAGGAGGAGGACGAGGAGAGGAAGAGGAGAGAGAGAAGGAGGAGGAAAGGAGGAGGAGTGGAAGAGGAGGAGGAGGAAAGAGCGGGAGGTGGAGGCAAAGGAGGAGGAAGAAGATGAGGAGGAGGACAAATATGGAGAAGCAGGAGAAAGGAGGAGGAAGGAGAAGGAGGGGGAAGGAGGAGGAGGAGGGGGGAAAGATGGAGAAGCAGGAGAAAGGAGGAAGAGGAGGAGGTGGAGGAGGAGGAGGAGGAGGAGGAGGAGAGGAGGAGGAGAAAGAGGAGAGAGGAGGAAGGAGGAGGAAGGAAAGAGGAGGAGGAGGAGGAGAAAGGGAGGTGGAAGAGGAAGGGAAGAAGAGGAGGAGGAAAAAGGGATGGAGAGGAGGAAGAAAGGAGGAGGAAAAGGAGAGAGGAGAAGGGGAGGAGAAGGGGGAGTGGGGGCAGGAGGCATGGGAGGTGAAGGAATCAAGGAGGCGGCAGGGACAGATGTTGGGGCTGTGGAGGGGAGTGAAGTGTATTG
>PIJE02000589.1:261780-266780 GCA_002895965.2 Coryphaenoides rupestris | reverse complement strand
ATTATGATTATTATTATTATTATATGAGGTGAATGAACTTCTGTATTTTGGCCAGTGTTTGTACGCACCAACAAGCAAGCAGTCAACCTTCTAATCTATTTCACGACTGATGAGAACTCAGAAATATGCTGGTTAAGCAATATGCCAAAAGGTCACATGACCTCCGACCCCGGCCGACCGGCCCGACCGCTATCGAGCGAGTCACGATGTTGATCTGATCTGGAATGCCGCGGGGAGCAATAGCCGGCGTTCCCGTGCCTCCGGTTGTGTTGTAACAGACAAAACACACCGCCTCCCATGTTTAATATGCTGCTAATTCATGGTATAAAGCCATGGTACTGACACACACACACACACACACACACACACACACACACACACACACACACACACACACACACACACACACACACACACACACACACACACACAGTCAGCAGTCATGTTCTGCCAGCTCTGCTTGTAATCCCTCAGACAAATTACGGCATCTCCTCCTCTCTTCTCCTCCTCCTCCTCCCCCTCCTCTACCTCCTCCTCCTCCCCTCTCTCCCTCTCCTCTCCTCTCCCCTCCTCTCCTCTCTCACCCTCTCCTTCAAGCCACAATTGGATTTGGATAAAGATGGCTTTTCTATTTCTTCACTATTCTTCCTCGCTTTGACTAAAGAGGGATTTGCCCGCGGAGATCACACACACACACACACACACACACACACACACACACACACACACACACACGGAGACACACACACACACACACACACACACACACACACACACACACGCACACGCACATGTAGACACACACACACACGCACACACACACAGAAGCGCAGCGCAGACACATTGCATTTGAGGAAAAAACATCTTTACTAACAGCGCCCTCCCTCCCCTCCCTCCCACCCTCTCTCCCTCCCTCCCCTCCCTCCCACCCTCTCTCCGTCCTCTCCCTCCCTCCCTCTCCCCCTCACCATCCCCAGCACTATAGAGCGATGAGAGCCGTAGCCAGAGGTCAACAAGCTCTTCTTCCTCCCGCTCCGCTGTCTCGTCCTCATAGCTAGCGGATCTATTATTCTGTCTGTGGTCGCTGCTCCTCCAGCCCTGCCCACCCCCTCCACCCCAACCACCCACCCCTCCACCCACTGCTGATATGTTCTTCACTTGTTCACCACGAGACTCTCTCTCTCTAGCTCTATCTGACTCTCTCTCTCTCTCTCTCTTGTCTCTCTCTTCTCTTGAGAGAGAGAGAGAGATAGGCTGAGAGAGAGAGAGAGAGAGAGAGAGAGAGAGATAGGCTGAGAGAGAGAGAGATAGGCTGAGAGAGAGAGATAGGCTGAGAGAGAGAGAGATAGGCTGAGAGAGAGAGAGAGAGAGATAGGCTGAGAGAGAGAGAGAGAGATAGGCTGAGAGAGAGAGATAGGCTGAGAGAGAGAGAGAGAGAGAGAGAGAGCACAGTATAGCGGACTAGCGGTTACTAGCGTGGTCGGTTCTGGGTTTGATTCCCGATGACCGAAGCCTTACCTGTGGGGGTCCTTGAGCAAGAAATGGCCCCCAACCTCACACCTGGGGGTCCCTCAACGAGCTGCAGGTAGAACTGAAGAGCTCTGATCATTTGTTCGAGATATCATCGCTATCGGCTATTGATCAGCTATTAGTGAGTGAGATCATCTGTGCTGATTGACTATGTTTAGATATTAGGCCACACCCACCTCATTTTTTACCAATCAGGGCATCGCTTCTGTGATTGGTGGAATTGGGGGAATCCATAGCCTCACCTGTCCTCTCTCTTCCGCCCCCTTCTGCTCTCTCCCTCTCTCTCTCTCTCTCTCCCTCTCTCTCTCTCTCAGACTCTTCTTCTGCACACCACTCTCCTACACACACACACACACACACACACACACACACACACACACACACACACACACACACACACACACACACACACACACATATACAGTACACTCTCAGAGCAGCTGGCGGTGTGTGTGTGTGTGTGTATTCATAGGTAACCACAGGTGATCGCCCAAACAGAGCTACTTACTTATTTTTTTTTACTGGTAGTTACGGCAACTCAAACATGGACATCGGTTACCACGGCGATAAGGCATCAGTCATATCAGCTATCGGCTCAAACTGCCTGCCAGCAGAAAACATCAGAATGGGTGAATGACACAGAGGCCCGTCTAAATAATGACCATTGTTTGACTCTGACTGATGTGTTTGAACAGCGCTGCTGTTTGTCTGAAAGTCACCCAGCATGAATGTGTGAATAGACACGGCGCCATAGCTTATGTTCATACACTATGAATGTATTTGCCCACGTGTGCCTTTATATATGTGTGTGTGTGTGTGTGTGTGTGTGTGTGTGTGTGTGTGTGTGTGTGTGTGTCTGTCGGAGGCCCTATGGACATGGATGTGTAATTTGTGTCTATTTGTAGGCATGGTTGTAGGTGTATTTGTGTGTGCGCACGTGTACGTGTGTGTGCATGTATGTGTGTGTGTGTGTGTGCCTGTATTTGTGTGTGCCTGTGTTTGTGTGTGTGTGTGTGTTTGTGTGTGTGTGTGTGCGTGTGTGCGTGTAGGGCAGGCCGTTGGGAATAAGCACTCAATAACAGCTGACACTGAGCTGCCCTCTGCTCCTGCTCACACAAAGGACTGTGATTATATTACTGTTTGACTGGCTTGCCCTCCATACACCCCGCCCCCCACCCACACACACACGCCCACCACACACACACACACACACACACACACACACACCCACGCACCCACACACACACACACACACACACACACACCACACACACACACACACACACACACACACACACACACACACACACCCCACCCCCACACACACACCACACCGCACAACCACACACACACACACACAATGCACACACACACACACACACACACACACACACACATTAATGTACGCACAACACACAAACACACACATACGCACAGACATTATATATACAGTATATCCCTCAAATATATACAGTACATCCCTCGAATCCCTTGAATACATCCCATAAATAAAAAAAAGGAATTTATATTAAATAATATATACAATGAATAATAGCAAGAATAACTGTTAACTACTGCCTGCAAACTGTATTTCAGGGAAAATAAAGGCTTTTTCATTTCGATTGTGTAAATAATTGTTCTAACAAAATAAAGCATCCATTTCCAAAACAGTACACCACCTCAGAGTGTCATTGAGAAACGTCCTGTTTCCACAGACCGATTTCACTTCACAATGATAGCAGACAAACTCACATGCTATCAAGTCCTCTAAATATATGAGCTGATTGTTCCCTCTAAATTCAGATCGGTGCTTACACGCTCTTACCGTAATACACACACCGCAAAACAAGGTGGGAGGCCAGTTTGACTGTGGTTTTTCTAAGTGGAGGCTGGCATGACCGCAGTCGCTCCGGCAAAGTGCTTGGACTCTGTTGCCACACCCATCCCATCCAAGCACAGCCTGATTGCTCCGTCTGGACTCACGGTCACCACTTTGTCGCCGCCGCCGCTGCTGTTGTGGTCGGACGCTCTCCTGACGCTCTTGCACCACGCTCTTGGATTTCCCCATCTCTGTCCAGCACCACCACTGCTACTAATAGCTCCATCACAGTCCTGGTGCGGTTAGCCCGTGTAGGCTGGGAGTGCTGTCTCTCAGTTAGCCAGCAGCTAGGCAGGTAGTTAGCATCATGCTCATCGTCCTCCTTCCCGGCTTACATGATGCTAAAATACACGGAAGAATCAGCCTGGGTGCGTGTGGTGGTTGAATAGCGACTTTGCATCGACAGACCATCAACAGCAGTGCAATGGTCATTCCCAGGTCCTCTTGAGCACCTTGCTTTTAAACTTTCCCACCCTAAACCTGGCTGTCACAATATAGAGATGCCTTCAACACTGCGTGCTCCTCTCACTGTTCCTCCATCATCCAATCTGGCTGTAACCACCCCAAAACGCTTGCCCTCCACCATCAACAAACTCCTCAAACCGACGGACATCATCTCAAACTCCTTCACCACCAGCAAATGCAATTAATTTTCTGTATTTTTCCAAACCAAAATTGGCACAATACATGATCAGCTGGCTGCTTCCTCTCTCAACACTCTCTCTTGCCCAGTTTCAGTGAAATCACTGAAACTGACCTTTCCTCCATAGTCACTAGCTTAAAGACCTCAACCTGTCCCCTAGACCCCATCCTCTACTTTCTAGTCAAAGCCTTTCTCTCCACACTATCTCCACTCATCATCCTTCCGTTCCAAACACAACACAGAAATCGCCCAACTGAAAATCACCAATGACTGATACTTCACTCTGCTGGCTCTAGCTTCCTCATCCTTCTTGACTTCAGTACTGCCTTTGATGCCATGGGCCATTTCATCCTCCTCAAATGCCTTAAGTACTCCCTCATCATAGCCAGTACCGTCCTTGCCAGCTTAACTCTTATCTCTCTGACAGACATGAGATCTACATCTCCAGTCACCTGTGGTGTCCCCCAGGGTTCAGTGCTTGGTCCCCCCCTCTTTATTCTGTACACCCCTCCTTGTGGACAGAACCGCTGATGATACTCAACCTTACATCTCTTCCAAAACTATCCCCTCAGCCACCCATTGCACCCTCACCATCTGTCACAGGAATCATGGATGCGACAGAACCTTCATACAAACTCAACAGCAATCCATCTGAAATACCAAACTCCCTCATATGCTCCACGCAGATCTTTTCACTCAACATTGATGGCTTCATTGTCCACCCGCCTCCACCCTGGTCTGCAACCTTGGAATCATCCCGGACCCCACCCTCCCGTCTCTACCTCACATCAACCAGGTCACAAGTGCCATCTTCTTAACACCTCAGGAGCATTGCCTGCCTCCGGCTCTCCCTGATTCTTTGCCACTGCAGCAACACATCATATATGCCCTTATCACTTCCTGACTCCATTACTGCAACAGCATTCTCTATGGTTCACGTAACAAAAC
>PIJE02000589.1:212036-242036 GCA_002895965.2 Coryphaenoides rupestris | reverse complement strand
GGGCCTGGAGAACATGGGCCTGGAGAACATGGATGGAGGAATATCTCGGATACTTCTTCAACCATGGAGAACCATGCTTTAGGGCATTCTGTACAGACATGTTCATGTGAGTTGGTGTGTTGGTGTGTTGGTGTGTTGGTGTGAGGGGGATGGGTTCAATTGGAATTGACTAATCAATTGGACTGGTCATTTGGTTCATTAAAAAACAAGGAACAAAATTCACCTTGAAAAGTCAACAAGTGTTGGTTTATTTCCTTCATTGTTTGTTGTTGATGTTGGACTCGAGTAAAGGACCAGTGACACGTCCGGTAAACAAGCGACGCTAGTCTGGTGTTTTGTTCACTGCAGTTAAGTCACATTTGTGTGTGTGTGTGTGTGTGTGTGTGTGTGTGTGTGTGCTTAGTCATTAGGAGACACACTTTGACTGTAAGGAAGGCTGACTCGAAGCTGTGCTGAAGAGGATGCAAAGTGAATGGCCCTTGCCCTTTAAACCCCCCCCCCCCCCCTCCCAATACACACACACACACACACACACACACACACACACACACACACACACACACACACACAGACACACACACACACACACACAACACACACACACAGATCCTGTGAGATGGGAGTAGGGGTGGCGGGGAGGGGTGGTGGACGGTTGCTCATAGCCAATGGAAGTGTCACATACAGGCGCCAGGCATCAGAAACACACCACACACACACACACACACACACACACACACACACACACACACACACACACACACACACACACACACACACACACACACACACACACACACACACACACACACACACACACACACACACACACACACGGCATGCAGAGCAATACAAGGACCGCCTTAGTAGCCGTGAACCAAACCATCCCTCCCGTTAGCGCAGTCGGCAAAATGTTGAATGCTGAATCATTCCGGCTTTTTTCTTCTTATTGTTCATTAATTTTCATTAAATAATACGCGTAATGAAAGTAACGTGCGATAGCCTTGTTTCCTCTCGCGTTACTTCTTGCGAGACAAAAGCCGTCAGTATATTTGACACGGAGCGGAAAAGGGAAAATGTGATTATATGATTACAGATATTAACCATGCCCCCTGCCCCCCCCCGCCGCCCCCCTGAAATGTACAGAGGCTGAGGCCGAAGACATCTTACGCTATCTATCACACGTTGCTCTGTGAAATGAGGATAGTGATAGCTTAACAATGTGAAACACACGCACGCACACACACACACACACACACACACACACACACACACACACACACACACACACACACACACACACACACACACACACACACAGCACACACACACACACACACACACACACACACACACACACACACACACACACACACACACACACACACACACACGCACACACACACACACACACACACACACACACACAGAGATTAGTCCCGCCCTCCTGTGTGTTCCCCCTCTCCTCCTCCAGCTCTCTGGTGATATAATTAACGCCTCGCCTGAAGACCAGTTTCCTCGGTCATTAATAATGCTTTATGCCAGCCGCCATTGTCGCTGGAACCCAGTGGATCCAGAGCCAGTGTCCTTGTCCAAATGGTGGGGAGTCTTTCACCTTAGCATCCGCGGATTCAGTCTCCATACACCATCCACTGCCTCCTCTCTACACTGCAACACGCTATTGTGCCATAGGAACGGCATAGTAAACGCCAACCAACAGGAGAAACGCGGTAATTAATCCTCGCGATATACATATACTGTATATATATATACATATACTGTATATATACTGTATATATACAACGCATGCTCAACATGGAAAAAAAATATCTTGGATTTTGGGGGCCATGTTTCGCTGTTTCGCTGTTTGTTACCTTACTCACCTGGTAGCCATTTTGGTTCTAAACACCAACTGAGGGGAACTGAATCCCCCTCCCACCCGTCTAGCATCTAGAAACAAGACGAAACCAAGATGGAACCAAGATGGAACCAAGACAGAACCAAGACAGAACCAAGACGGAACCAAGACGGAGCCAAGACAGAACCAAGATAAAACCAAGACGTAACCAAGACGGAACCAAGACAGAACCAAGACGGAACCAAGACGGAACCAAGACGGAGCCAAGGCGGAACCAAGACGGAACCAAGACGGAACCAAGATAAAACCAAGATGGAACCAAGACGGAACCAAGACGGAACTAAGACGGAACCAAGATGGAACCAAGATGGCTGCTGGGTGAATAAGGCCAGCAGAGACAGAGAGAGAGAGAGAGAGAGAGAGAGAGAGATAGAGAGAGAGAGAGAGATGGAGAGATGATGGTGGTGGCGGAGGACTGGGGGTGGGTGTGGGGGGGTCGGGGGGGGGGATAGCCTCATCATCTCATTGGCCACGTGGTCCTGCCTGACGCAGAGGCGGCTGCTAATGTGAGGTGAAGCTTCATTTGTAAACCAATCGAAAGTAAAGGACAAATAATTCAAACCAGGTCTTCATTTCACGGCTCCATTTAAACACGGCCGTGCGCCTCATCGACGCAGACACCACCCTCGGTGCGCGCGCGCTAATCAATACGCGGCGATCGATTGAGTATCCTCGCCCGTTGTGGTCCGGCCGATTCCTTCAATCATTTATTTACTGCCTGATTGACCCGCTGCCACTCGTCAGCGGCGGGCGGGGGGGGGGGAGGGTTGGGGTGGGGGCAGATGAGGGAGGGAGGGGCGGGAGGGGAGGAGGGGAGGAGGGGAGGAGGGGAGGTCCCAAAAGGCCCGCTGAACCTCTCAGAGAGCGTTTCAAAGAGTGTGTTTGACAGCTGTGTGTGTGTGTGTGTGTGTGTGTGTGTGCAGGGTTGACCCCTCCTAATACCTGCCAATGCCATGTCACCTTGTCTCTATCGGTAGAGGTCACTAACCCGATCAAGGTCACCTTAGAGTTACACTATGCCGTGAACCCCTCCCCTTATCTCTACCTGGTCTATAATGCGGCTCAAATCCCGAATAACCGTTCTAACCCTTTTCCTTCTTACAAAAGGACAACCGCCCCCCCCCCCCAAAAAAAAACGGATGCATCCGCCCCCCACCCCCCCCCCTCCCCCCCTCACCTCCACCCCAAGCTGTGATCCTTGAGTCGCCCTTGCGCTACGGCGACGACGGTGTAAACAGTTTTAATAATAAGAGGGAGCCGCTGTGATAGCGTTGTCATTTAGCACACGTTCCCCATTTCCCAGAGATATGAAAGGAGCGGACATTACGTATTCATTCTCTTAAGCCGTGTGACAGGATGCAAATGGCAGCCCGGGCTGATTTGTGTGTAAATTGCACTCCCCCTCATCACACACACACACACACACACGCACGCGCGCGCACACACACACACAAGCACACACACTCTCACACACACGCTCACGCACGCACACACTCTCACACACTCACGCACGCACACACACACGGCACAATCATTAGGATGTTACTGATGCCTGACTATATGCAGCCCCCGGTTGCCTAGGAACGAGCTAAAATGCGGGTCTACGGCGCTGGGCGCGCTGGGAGGCGAGTCCTGTATCACTGTCGCCTCAATAATTAACGACGGCGAAACCAAATACTGCATTTACTTATTCATAAAGCAGCGCAAAAACATGGGAGGGGAGGAAGAGAAAGAGATAGGGAGGAGGGGGTGAGGGTGGCGGGGGGGGTGGAGGGGATTGGAAGAGATTGTGGGGGGGTGGGGGGGGCGTGAAAATAATGAAATAAAAAGTGGATACATGATTGGATGGACTCGGCCCCGGGTCTCATTATGGGATGGAATACGAGCGGAATGAGAGAGTCCTTGTGTGTCAGGTTCAGGGGAACCCAATTAATTGGTTGAGGGAAAGGTCAAAGAGGGAGAGAGAGAGAGATGGAGAGAGAGAGAGAGAGAGAGAGAGAGAGAGAGAGAGCAGGGCAGATGGAGGGAAGGGCACGAGCATCTGCCATGTGAACCGGTCCAGGTCTGGGTATGTATGAGTCAGGACAAAGGGGAGTCGGGTGGATGTATTGAGCAGGTGTGTCTGGTTTACCTGGGGACAGCTCCACGGAGACCTGTGTTTGTTACCGATGGCCTTTCTCGAAACGCGGGCTGTTTTGTTTTTTTTCTCTCTCTCTTTCTTTTTATTTTTTCTTCCCATCCCTGCGTATATCTTGAATGTCACTTTAAATGGTAGCGGTGCGCGCGTCTGTGTGTGTGCGTGTGTGTGTGTGCGTGTGTGTGTGCGTGCGTGTGTGTGTGCGTGTGCATCATGAGAATTCAATTTGCATTCGTACTGCGGGGAGAGAGCAGGGGGGAGGATTACGGGTGGAGGTTGCGGAAGGCGCAGAAAGAATTGCTATTACCGGTGTTAAAGTGACAATAGCAGCAGACTTGTTGACACGCCGGTAACCAATACACATGAAAACACGCGCGCAATAAACGCGTCGTCGCGGGAACGGAAATACCTCGCCTTACAGGGGGAACTTTGCCGCTTTTCCACCCGAATTCGGATCCTTTCAATGTGGGCAGTGTACGCACATGAACAGTGTTTACCTTTCCTTCATCCTACTGTTCAAGATTGAAGATTCAAGATTTCTTAATTGCTAAATGTCCAAATAAAAAAATTCGGCCCAATTAAAAGAACAAACCCTGCAAATATAAATAAACATGTCGGCACTAAACTGAACTAAAATAGAAGTCGTGTGATGCATCGGAAACACAGAAGCCTCTTCCGGTTTACGTTCAGCGACCCAAAGATCGGAAGGAAGCCGGCATGGCGAGCGTTTGGCAAGACAAGACAACGCGAGGATTTCGGGTCAAAGGATCGCAAAAAGTAAAAGTTCTCATTTGAAAAGGTAAATAATAATGAAGGAACGAGAGGCCAGTCGCTGTGCCGACGAACTGTCCTGGATGAACGGCTAATCATAGCACGGGTGAAGCAGACTAGAGACGGAGTGCCGAAGATAGGCCGTGGTGGGCAACATCAATCCCACCAACACATGTGTGACAATGCACGAGAGAGAGAGAGAGAGTGCTGAAGATAGAGAGAGAGAGAGAGAGAGAGAGAGAGAGAGAGAGAGAATAACAAAAAAGTCCCAAATAAATAAAAAGCAAAGCAGGCAGAAAACCAGGCAGCAGCAGCAGCAGCACACACATAGTTATTTTCCTAACTGTAGAGCCGTCCACGGAGGTGCCATCGGGCTATTATTGGACCGCAATCAGCATGCAGAGGAGAGGGTGAGAAAGTGGGGTGGTGGTGGTGGTGGTGGGTGCTGGTGGTGGTGGTGGTGGTGGTGGTGGGGTGGTGGTGGTGGTGGTGGTGGGGGTGGTGGCGGTGGTGGTGGGGGGTGGGGGTGGTGGGGGTGGTGGTGGTGGTGGTGGAGGGGGGACCGGGGTGGTGGTAAAGAAAGATGTAGAAATGAAGGGAGGCAGAGAGAGGGAGGCAGAGAGGAGAGGGAGGGAGGGAGAGAGGAGAAGGAGGGAGGGAGAGGGAGGGAGGGAGGGAGGGAGGGAAAGGGGGGGGGGGTGTCACACTGAGCGCCTGTCAGCTGTCACCGCTCTCTCCTGCACCACCTGAGACAGGGCGTGGCACACCCCACCGCTCACACCTCTGTTGCCCATGGCAACCGGAGTTGTGTGTGCGTGTGTGTGTGTGTGTGTGCACAGTCTGTGTGAGTATGTGGTGTGCATGTGTGCATGTTTTGCGCATGTGGTGTGCATGTGTGTGCATGTGTGTCTAATTTGTGTGCATGTGTGTGTGTGTGTGTGTGTGTGTGTGTAATATGTAGCCATGTGTGTATTATGAGCATCATAATGAGTGTGTGAGCGCGGGCTTGTGTGTGTGTGTGTATGTGTAGGAGGTAATGAGGTATACATAGACTCAGTAATGCAGCATGTGTGTGTGTGTGTGTGTGCGCACGTGCACGTCCGTGTGTGCGTGTCTGTGTGTGTGTGTGTGTGTGTGTGTGTGTGTGTGTGTGTGTGTGTGCGTGTGGGCTGGCTGGGTTTGCAGTTGCCTCAGCATCTTAATCGATTAATTTGTTGTAATTATTTGGGAGGGAAGGTCACCCCAATGGTAAGGCTGCCTCAGAGGTCATAGTCACGCTGCCGGGACCACTGTCCTCCTGGGACACCACAGGCCATATGGGGCCCAAGTGTGTGTGTGTCTGTGTGTGTGTGTGTTGTTTGTGTGATGTTATATAAACCTAAAAATCATTTTAATGGCGTGGCCAGTGAATTACCCTGCAACACCACATCCCCAATGATAAGACACACACATTTTAGAATTCTCTTATATATTTTTTTGTCTATCTCATCACAAAATGTCTTCTTCCCAGGAAATGTTTGAGAGATTCGAGATTCCATTCTCCAAATTTTTCAAAAATATTCTGCTTTGTCTGTTCGCCGCCGATGAGGAATCCTTCTAGCCCAACACCCTGACAAAGAGCTGGCAACTAAAATACAGCTTGTGTGTGTGTGTGTGGTGTTTGTGGTGTGTGTGTGTGTGTATGGCGTTTGTTTTTTGTTTTGTTTGCATGTGTTAGTTAGGGGACTTTTGCCAGTCCATGGATCAGATGGAGTGTGACTGGGAGACAGGGAGGCGTTGCTGGCATGGAAGCTAAGCACAGGCTGTGTGTGTGGGTGTGTGGTGTGTGTTGTGTGTGTGTGTGTGTGTGTGTGTGTGTGTGTGTGTGTGTGTGTGTGTGTGTGTGTGTGTGTGTGTGTGGTGTGTGTGTGTGTGTGTTGTCGTGTTGTTGTGGTTGTGTATGTGTTTGTGAGTGTTGTGTTGTGTGTGTATTATGTGTGTGTGTGTGAGTGGGTGGTGTGTGTGTGTGTGTGTGGTGTGTGTGTGTGTGTGTGTGTGTGTGGGTTGTGTGTGTGTGTGTGTGTTGTGTGTGCGCATGCATGTATGCATGGCCAAGTATGTGTGTGTGTGTGTGTGTTTCTAATTTGTATCCAAATTGTGGTTGCAAGCATATATTAGGTCAGTTGTGTACGTGTGTGTGTGAGTATGTGTGTGTGTGCGTGTGTGTGTGTGTGTGTATGTGTGTTTTCCAGTTGTTAATGTGTGTTAACCAGAGAGTGTGAGTCAGAGACAGAGCTACAAATACGCACACAAACACCGGTCTACACACACACACACACCCACACATCCACGTGCAGACACACACACACACACACACACACACACACACACACACACACACACATTGCTTCCGTGTTGTTGTGTGCCGTTGGTTTCCAGTGACCACTCTCCAGCAGTAACCTTGGCGTGTGTGTGAGGGGGTCGCCACACCAACTGTCTGTTTGTCTACGCAGTGTTCTGTTATTAAACCCATAATGCACGGGGTCAAAAGGGGAGTGGTTAAAGATGTTTTACAGTGCTGAGGGTATGTTTCCAGAAGAGCCAATATGGCGCCCTCTTCTGAGGCCATGACTGGGTGCTTCTCATTTTATTCATTTAACTCCACGAAGACTTTCATCAGACCTTCATTGTGGGGCTAAAATGGTGTCGCAAAATAAAAACCTAGATGCTACGGCTTATTATGAAACATTTCACATATAATAATAAGAATTATAATAATAATAATAATAATAATAATATATGTAGCTGTTGTTTTTTTAAATACAGTTGGAAAACATAATTACTGAACTAGCAGAAAATGGCCGACCAGCATCTCTAAACCATTGAGAGACAAGACAATGACTATCCCAGATAATCCCTCAGCACTCTTGTTACAACTTCAGCACATGACATTTATAAAAAAATAAAAAAATAAATACAAATTCAGTTGCCAGGAGATTAAAATATCTTGGTTGCCAAGGCCACTGAGACAAAAAATAATCACCTCTCTCTCTCTCTCTCTCTCTCTCTCTCTCTCTCTGTCACTCTCTCTCTCACTTTCTCTCTGTCTCTCCCTCTCTCTCCCCCCTCTCTCTCCCTCTTTCATGTTGTGAAATGATTCTGCCAGTAAATATCCCCCCCACCAGACCTCCCCTCTCCCTCCACCCCGTCACCCCCTCCACCCCCCTCACCTGCTTTGACGTGGATGCTGGGGCTGCGGATCTTGCCCGCCGGGTTCTCCGCCGTGCAGAAGTACTCGTTGTCGTGGATGATGCTGTTGTACGCCGACGGCGAGAAGGGGTACAGCTGCAGCGTGCCGTTGGCGTGCACGTGGCGGATGTGCGGCACGTCGTAGATGTCGTCCCCGGCCGCCAGGTACCAGCGCAGCGAGGCGTGCGGAGCGCCGCCCGCGGGGCAGGGCAGGGACACCCCCACCGAGCTGGAGAAGGTCACGCGCTGCAGGGAGGCGTTCACAAAGTACAGCCGCGTGGAGACAACATCCTCACTGTTGACTGCCGGAGGGAGGGAGGAGGAGAAGGGGGGGGGGTGGGGGGGGAGGAGGGGGAGGAAGGAGAAGGTGAGGAGAAGGAGGGGAGGGAGGGAGGGGGAGAGGAGAGACAGTGAGTTTCACATGAGCCACGGGACGAGGTCAATGTGGTGTGACGTCGAAAAGGGAGAGTGATAGTGAAGCGCAGCAAGAGAGACAGACAGAGAGAGAGAGAGAGAAACAGAGAGTGTGAAAGAGAGAGGGAGAGAAAGAGAGAGGGAGAAAGAGAAAGAAAGAGAGACAGAGAGACTGAGCAAGAATGAGTCAGATAGAGAGAGATAAATAGAGAGAGAGTAAGAGAGAGAGTGAGAGTGATAGAAAGAGAGAGAGACTGAGAAACAGAGAATGAGTCAGATAGAGAGAGATAGAGATAGAGAGAGTGAGAGTGAGTAAGAAAGAGAGAGAGAGAGAGAGAGAGAGAGAGAGAGAGAGAGAGAGAGAGAGAGAGAGAGAGAGAGAGAGAGAGAGAGAGAGAGAGAGAGAGAGAGAATGAGTCACATAGAGAGCAATAAATAGAGAGAGAGAGAGAGAGAGAGTGTGAGAGAGTAAGAGAGAGAGAGTGTGAGAGAGACCAGACAGCGATGCTGAAGGCCAGATGAGATCCTCACACTTAGGGTTCTCAGGAGACGAGACGATGAGATGAACTAGATAAGAACTAGCATAACGTTGTTGTGTAATGTAGCCTAAAAAGCGGTGTAATCTAAAATTAGAAGCACATATAAATACTTTTTCCATTACTTGGGTGAGATCATTACTGGATTAGTAATGATTTTCTGAACGCATTTCTGATGTGTCAAAAAAGGGGCTCTGTTAACTAAATATACGACCCATGGGTTGCCCAATGCAATTATTGCAGAATATTGTAATTCAAATGTTGCTTCATAGTATGATGTACTTGCATTCCGTTTTCAATGACTTACCATCATGGAAAATTCATATGAACTGGACATTGAACACGGAAGAACAACTTAATGGCACAGAATGGCACTTCTGCACTTATCCCAGCTTTTATACAGACAACTTAGCAATTATGAAACTCGTTATATTAACCTTGCAACCGTGAATGCTTAAATCCTGCTCAATTCGTATCTTTATGTACGACAGCGAAATATATTGCTGTCTCTTTCAACAAATGTACTCTTTGCAAGTCACTTAGCCTTTACCATTAATAAAGGAAATAATGAAAGAAAAAACGAAAGACTGACAGAATGTTCCGTATGCCTGCCCGCACACAGCAGCTACCATGCGTGGTTGCGCAGGTCACTGCAGGCCAAACACATCCATAACTATTTACAGCCGACTGCATCTCCATTTGACAACACACTCAATGCTCCAATATATCCAATATATCCAATATATCTGATATCTCTAACATCGCTAATCTACATGCGGAAACCTTTTGGAAAACTACCTCTCAGTTGTAGAGGAAAATGGGTCATGAAAGTCCCCCCCCCGCCACCCTTTTCGTCCTCCCTCCCTCCACACACACACACACACACACACACACACACACAGCACGAGGAGGAGGAGGAGGAGGAAGAGGTGGATGAGGAGGGGAGGGGGTCGTAAGACCACCATACAGCAAAATCTCAAAAGTCTGTTTCACCCGTCCATGTCCCTCTCTCTCTCTCTCTCTCTCTCTTTCACTCACACTCACACACACATACGTGCATGTGCGAGTTTGGAGTGTGTGTGTGTGTGTGTGTCGGGGGGGGGGGCAAGAGTGTGAAGATGTGCTGAGCTCAGCTTGGATGCAGGCCAGGCGAAGACATACCCCCCACCTACCATCGCCCCCCGCCTCCTCCCAGCCCCCACCCCGAGCCAGTACAGCCTCTCCTCCTCACACAATGACACTTAATTAATCCCTTTTTCCTGGATTGTGTCAACAATGCCCGGATTAGCGCTATCTTTCTCTTAACTCTCTTTGTGCGCCGCGGACGCAGACGGTATCAGCCCGCACGCATCAATGGGGGATAGAAAGGGCCTATTGAGACTCTAATTCCTTCACACGGGCTAATTTCTATAGATCCTTTACGCTCAGAGATAGCATCTACAGCGGCCATTAGAGAGCAGGCTGTAGCTGCGAGGGGGGGAAGACCCGATGTGTCCCGCTGTACCCTGACGAGCTCTTCTGATTGGTCGAGCCGGACTAGCTAGCTCCCTTTTCCTGTTACATCCTGGCTGCATCCCGGCTCACTGATGTTGATGAGATGAGATGAGACCAGAAGTGTCAAAACACACTATTTTATTCTCACACTTATGCCGGTCATGGCATGCACACATCCACACACATCCACACACACACACACACACACACACACACACACACACACACACACACACATCCCCAACACACAAGCATACGTACACACACACAAATTGCACACAATACACTAATTAATGTGCATGCACACGCACAGACACACATGCACACACATGCGCACGCACACGCCTGTCCAGCGCGAGAAACGAACGATGCGATCTAAATTTATATGCTGGACACAGAGAGTCAAATCCACATAATCTCCTTCCACATTTAACAACACACACACTCTATCCACCCGCTAATCATACCACCACCGTGGAAGATCTCCCCCTACTACCCTCCGGTTCACACACAGGGGTGTGTATGTGTGTGTGTGTGTGTGTGTGTGTGGGTGAGGGTGAGGGTGAGAGGGAGGGGGAGGGTGAGGGGGAGGGAGATGGAGAGGAGAGGAGAGGAGGGGGGGGGTGGGGGGGGTTATGAGGAGGGCAGACCAGCCAGCAGTGGGCAGGGTTCGTAAACAGGACACGGAAGGCTGGTTGGGGCAAGGTTGTGTGTGTGTGTGTGTGTGTGTGTGTGTGTGTGTTGCTGTGTGTGTGTGTGTGTGTGTGTGTGGCAGGAGGCGGTGTATTGTCGTGTAATGTGTGGTGTGCCATGCCATGCAATTGTGCACGTGATAAGTGTGTGTGTGTGTGTGTGTGTGTGTGTGTGTGTGTGTGTCTGTGCACGGTGTGTGTGTGTGTTTGGTGTATGTATGCGTGTGTGTGGTGTGTGTGTGTGTGTGTGTGTGTGTGTGTGTGTGTGTGTGTGGTTGTGTGGTGTGTGTGTGTGTGTGTGTGTGTGTGGTCCTGCGTGTGTGTGTGTGTGTGTGTTGTGTGTGTGTGTGTGTGTGCGTGTGTGTGTGTGCGTGTATCTAAGAACGTTTTCAGATGAGGTGATGTGTTTTAACTCTGAAGACAGAGATGTGTTCAATGGTTAAGTGAAAGAGAGAGAGAGAGAGAAAGAGAGAGAGAGAGAGCCAGAAAGAGAGAGAGAGAGAGAGAGAGAGAGAGAGAGAGAGAGAGAGAGAGAGAGAGAAGAGAGAGAGAGAGAGGGAGAGAGAGGTGATTCAGAGAGCTACAGAGAAAGGAACTATAATAATGGAATTAAAAAAGAGAGATCGGCAGACATGGCTTTGTTGCCATTGAGGTCACAGAAGAGGTGGAGATTGAAAACGAAAAGTGAAGAAATACTTTAGAAATATTAAAAAAAAAAGGGAAGCATTCCAGGATGTCAAGGAAGCAGAGACAACCTTGAAGGAGTCGATAACAACAAAAGGAAGCAGGAGGCAGCGACTGCGCTGGAGACAGACTTGTGGATAAAGCGCCACGGCAGAGATCCTGGAGACACTAATCTGCTGCTGCCACCACGTTGAAATTGGAGCAGCTCCTCTGTGTTCAAATGTCTGAATTTGGGTCAAGTTCAATTCATCCTGCCATTTAGCACCATTTCCGTCACTCTCACAGGTTTGCTCATCTGACTGATCCACGCGTTCAGCACCGCGGAGAGCGACGCTCGCCGGCGCCTGTGACGGTAAGACGGCGTTCTGCTCGGTTCTGATTAAAGTCTGATCGTTAAAACCGAGCAGTGGCAACATGGCGACGTTATGCCACGATAGAAGCCACATAGAAGCTTTATTGTTCTTTTGCTGGCCCCCTTTAAAAGGTCAATTATGAGGCACCAACGGCATTCCTATCAAGTCAACTCAAAAGTAATGCAAAAATCCAACTCTCTAAGATAGTGACTCGAAGCAAAGCTCTGAAAACAAGCTAGCTTATGATGTGATAGCCAATGACTATGTCCTATGTCACGAATTTGGGTCACTGAGTTCACATGCATCTGCACACACCAACATAACAACCCAATGAGCGAGAGGGCGGGGGGGGGGGGGGGGGGGGCGGACAAGAGAGGAAGAGAAGGGGAGAGAGAGAGAGAGAGAGAGAGAGAGAGAGAGAGATAGATAGAGGTGGACGGGCCCTTACACTGGGAATATTCATACGCACACAAACACACACACACAGAGGGACAATTAAGGAGCAGACCCTCACTCTGGTGTATTTTTTTTTTCACAGGCATACGCCCGCAGCGTGAAGGGCAGTCATAAAGACGCTTGTCCGTACGTATAAAATCAAAGCTGGCGATTAAGGAAGCGATTGTGCACCGCGTCTAGCATACAGCCTTAGACCTCGTGGACCTGGAGCCACGTGGAGAGAGAGAGAGAGCACACATGGGTGAGTCGTGCCGCCTCAAGACAGCTCCCAGAATCCCTTGAGGCCCTGTGTGTGTCCTCCCCTCCTTCGGACAACGGATAGCTCAGGTGTATTAAACAATAGGTTTTCAACGGTTTATTTGTTTTGGGGGTTTTTTTGGAGGGGGGGGGGGGGGGGCAGCCATGAACTATACCCCTCAACCCGTGACTCAAGCAAGCCAGTCCATAAACTCGGCTCGGCATTGCGCGACCAAAGTACAGCTTCGCGCCAATTGTAGATATTCTGGATAAATCTCCTTCTCGAAGTAACCACTGGCGCCACCGCTGCCGACCATGCAAGCAAAAGATGATACGTCAACATGCTTGTGCGATAACCCAGTCCCCCTCACCCCCCACCCCACCCCCCATCCTTTTGTTTGGGGATGGAGGGTGGAGGGTGGAGGGTGGAGGGTTATATGGAGTCATCGCCCGGGGGGCCCTATACGCCGCACCATCCGCTCCCTGGCAGAGCGGAGGTGCATGACGGAGGGTTGGAGGCGGACGCGGAGGGAGGAGGAGGAGGAGGAGGAGGAGGAGGAGGAGGAGGAGGCGGCCTGGCATTCATCCACCGCATGTGAACCGTGTTTTGATCCCCGCCCGTCTTCAAGCCTTGCTGCGTTGGTTACAGCGCCAGGAAGGTCAAAGCGATTCGCCAAAGAGATCCCCCCCCCCCCCACAACACCCCCCCCCCCCCCCTCACCAGTCCTGTTTCCCCATGAGTCACTGCCACCCCTACATGTAGGCTCCTCCCATCCTCTCATCTTCCTGTCTACATTCTTCTTTACATTTCTTCTGAAACTTTTATTCCCCCTCGTTTTTTGAGCTCTTGTTTTGTTTCTTTCTTCTTTTCGCTGTTGCGCTGGGTCTGGTGGTGGAGTAGAGTATGAATATGGATGCTGAACAGGCAAAGATATTGTCTATGGAGAACGGGAGCGATGCATAATTCAGATTAAATCTATTTTGGTTGGGGGGGGGGGGGGGGGTGGTTTACAATCATTCAGATACACAAATATACATGGACAGCTACACACACAAACACCTACACACTCAGATACACGATACAGACATACACAAACCAAATGTCAATAAAAATGGGTCTCTCCGTCTCTCCCTCACTCTCCACACACACACACACACACACACACAGTACAGAACAAAAAAAACATGTATTTTTAGCACGCATATATACATGCGTAACAGATAGACGATTCAATATCCATGTTGGGATGCGATGAATCACTCTTCGCTCTCTTCAGATAAGAGCACACAAAAGCAGAGCCAATAATGGTCAGGGCAATATAATTATTGTAATGATGCTGTGACACCACGAGGAAAAAAAAGGAAAAGGATATTACTTCAACAGGGCCTGTGATCCATTTAGTGTACAATGACTCCGAGAGACGACATACATTATCTCTCGTGTTGGGAGTTGTGCTCTGAAGTCTGCGCAGAACAACGTTTTTTTTTTACACGTTGTCTGATTGTCTCATCACACTGCACTGTAGCAGGAAAAAGAATTGTATAGGAGGATAAGATAGAGGCAAGAAACATGTCTATACCAGACACATATACTATACATATACTATACACAGGCACACACACACACACACACACAGCACACACACCACACACACACACACACACACACACACACACACACACACACACACACACACACACACACACATAGTTTGTGCAACGTCAGTGTTATATTGGGCAGCCATTTCAGCATTTGAGGATCGACAGTCTTTCACTTCAAAAGGATGATTTCCGCTGTAGGAGAGTAAGTGTCAGATTTGTAGTGAGGCCTTTTCGTATATATATATGCTCCCCCGGGGACACGGCCATAAATTGTTTGGCGGTAAGCAGAGATGGTAAGCCAGACAGGGGCCTGACGTTTAAGCAGCCAATGTTTAAGTGTATGCTTGTGTGTGTTTTTTCATTGATTTTACATACACAGAGCCTATTGTGCACATACGTTATACAGTATATGCCCATCACATGCAGAAGACTGGATTGAGTATTGGGCCTTGAGCCTATATACAGTTGTAACGTACAGTATAGGCTATAGTATATGATGAGGAGTCAAATACTCTGGTCGAATAGCCTGTATCCACACGCATCTATTAACGCATAAAGATAACCAATTGGACAAATTGAGCCTGCATAAAAGCTAAACCTGTGACATATAGCTGTGACATATAGCTGTTGTTAGACTGAGAGAGGCAAGGTGGCAAGTAGTGGAGTCAGAGTCACAAAGACACAAAATACTCTCCAGAGTCCACACAAAATATATTAACAGAACAAAAAAAGCAGAGGAAAGGAAAGAGGAAGAATGCATGGCAAAGAAAAAGGTTCCTGTTACGTAGCCTGCGTTCAGTGTGTGTGTGTGTGTGTGTGTGTGTGTGTGCATGTAAATTGAGCAAGGGATTCGTGTATGTGTGTCAGGTGTGTGTGTGTGTGTGTGTGTGTGTGTGTGTGGTGTGTGTGTGTGTGTGCTGTGTGTGTGTGTGTGTGTGTGTGTGTTTTGGTGTTTTGTTGAGTTGATGAGCGCCTTCATGTGTGCGTAATGTGTCCTACAATAGCATGTATGTGGAGGCATAGACTGACCCAGCATGCGGCAAACACCTGTCGCTGCAGCGCGTCCAACGCACATGTGCTCCTCTCACAGTCTGCGCGCCATTTGGTAACAAAAAAATAAAATGAAAAAATGACGCACCAGCATCCGTGCGTTTTCGCAGCGTATCGACGCACATGCAGGCGGGACTATATAGGCGACACGGTGCAGGACACAGCGAGGCCTAGTCGGAGGCCCTCCGGAGGAAAACACACGTTGGACGGTAGGCCTGTAACACTAGAACCTGAGTGTACCAGCATGGTCACACGTGTTTATTATTTGATTCATTATTGGCTACAAAAAATGTAAAAAAAAACCGCATATAAACACACACACACGCACACACACACGGGTTTACTTTAGTTTTAGTATGACATAACTTATTATTAGGCCTATATTCAAGTAGTTCAAGTTCAGTCTAAGGTCCAACGCCTTAATACGCAGTCGACAAAAACTGGATAAAACCGGAGTTATAATATTGTTAATTGATTCAATAATTCCCACCGTGACTGAGCTGGTCTCAACCGATTGCTTTCAGTCATTTATTTTATTAGCCTGCTGTTTTCCGTATATTGTAAAATCATGGAAACAGCTTATTGAATCCATTGAATAATGTGGTGTATTGTTTTAATTCGTGTATTCGTCGTCTCTTATAGCCATCGTCATATAGGCCACATACTGTATGGCCTCATAGGCCGAGACACACACACACACAATCCGGTCAATTGTATATTTAAACAAGAGGACCGTAGGTTGTCTGTTCTTCATTAATAATAAGGAATTATATATTATGAATTATTCCTCCCATATTTCTATGTCTATTTTGCATGTGCAGTTGCTCTCCGCATAGCAGACTTATTCAATAAGCTTTTCCAAAATGTGTGCGGAATAAAGGTCGAATAAAAATAAAGAAAAATGTCCACATGTCTCCGTATAATTACAAATAAACATTTGTATTTATTGTACTTTATTTTTTGCTGATGATTATCACGGTGGTTCCGTGCGTGGCGGCGAGGCGCGGCCATGGAAAATACGCAGTCCTAATGCATATGCATGGAGGATGATGGTTTTAAGGTTTCCACTTAAACACACGCAGTGCATCAACCGTGCATGTATGCACACACCAGCAGATCAGGAAAGGCGGGATAATTAGCTGGAGTCTCAAATAAAGGAGGAAAAAAAAGGCTTCAAACGAGCAAAAAACGTGAGTTTGTCTTTTCTCTCTGCGTTATCATCTACATCTCAAGCACTCTGTCCGCTCCAGTGGCAGCTTTCAACCCGCAACCCCCCGCCCCCACCTCCCCTCTCTGTAAACACACACACACACACACACACACACACACACACACGTGTGCTCCGGTGATGCGCTTTGTGCATAATCGAAATAGACCCCATAATCCAATTACGCACGACAACAAAAAACATGCATAAAAGTCCTCGTCGCAAACAGCAGCAAGATCACAGCTGAGGTTATACTGTCGTCCCCGGCTATTGGTATAGGAGCCACAGACGCAGGCCTGGGATTACAGACACATCTTTACAAAATAAAATAAAGCATACCGCGCAATAACACATCCAAATGCATAATTTCACAGAATAGATGAATGAAATTGGAAAACCACAATGAAGCAAAACATTAAAGGTTACAAATATAAAGTGACCCTCGTCGAAAGTGTTCAATGGGTGGCGGGTAAAGGTTTTGGATTTTGTGAATATTGAGCTTTTTTTTCCAAGATGGTTTTCTCTTCCATCCGCATTGCTAATAGCTGTAAGCCAATCAGTGGGATTTGGGTTCCACAGAAAATGGTGGCTCCATAATGAGGCTAGAAGAAGGCTTTCTGGACCTGGGCTCGTGCTCTCACACGCACACACACACACGCACACGCACACACACGCACACACGCACACACACACACACACACACACTGCAAAAAGAAGAAGAAAAAAAAGGCATAACACAGAAATGATGGACGGCCTCCTCTTTGGTGAAACGAAGTGGAAGAATATCCAACAGGGGACGCATTATCTACAAACTGGAGGCCGCGACGCTCAATATCACCGGCAGCATTAGTTCACACGTCTCTCATAAAATGTATTGACCTTTGTTGCCCCCCCCCCCCCCTCCCCCCAGACACACGCACACACGCACACGCACACACACACACACACACGCCGCACTTTCATTTACCGATGCAATGAAATGGTGAAATAGTCCCCGTGGATAACGAAAAGATGCACCACACGCACACACACACACACACACACACACACACACGGGCGCGCACACGCATCTGAGCCTTATACTATTGATGGGACAGGAGAAAAGTCAGCAAATAAATGAAGTCCTGTACACCCCTTCCACTGCTACTACTACTACTACTACTACTACAACAACTGTGTGGACATGCAGGTGTCCTGGTGTGTCTCCAGCGCACAGCACACAGCGCGCCTACAATGCGCCCACAGATCCTTATCCGCCTCTCCCCTATGCTGAGCAGCCTCCATATTCACACCTTCTCATATTCATCATGCAAAATGCTAATGTTATCTTCTTCCTCATCTGCACCACCAACACAGGGGCTTCTCTGCGTGAAAAGCGTGGCTTTATTGCCTCCTATTGGCTTTTTAGTTTTCCATTGATTTTTTTTTCCTGCGCTCAAAGTGTTTCACTTAATGATTATCATTAGGAATCGGCGTCATCTCAATAAGACATTGAGGGCGCATGAGAGGAATCCAAAGACGCGCCATCGGGATCGGGTCGGGAAAATGCTACACTGAACACCATCTCAATAAAACAGACGAGAAAAGAAAAAAAGTTGCCAATATGATCCAAATATGAGTTAGGAATGCACCCGATATGCCCACCACACCACCGACACATAACAATATCAAATATAACTCTACAGTATTTTCCAGAATGAATGAGCCAACAATTACGCATGACCAACTTCTCCCAGCATCGCCTGCAGAAGGAGATGGAGAGGAACGCACGCACCCTGATGCACCTCTGATAAGAGTATCATAGTCCACGTACCTTCTTGTAAAGAATACAGCAGAAGTAAAGTTACAAGCCACATGCCATTAATAGCAGTTGTATTTCACAGGAACGGTGTGCAGTCCCCAAAAGAGTGCACGCTGCGCAGCGTTCAGCCAGGCGAGGCGCTCCGTGCTGGACTGGTGCGTGCTGCGTGCGTGCCTGCGTGCGTGCTGCTGCTGCTGCTGCTGCTGCTGCTTCCCGCCGCTCTCTCCCAAGCCCCAAGTCCCGTTCGTGCCTGCGCCGGTGCCACGGCCACGGTGAAGGCGCCGCCTCTCGTTCCCTCCTCTAACCGGGACGGCTGACGCGTGGCCCCTCCTCCGCTATTCTAATGATGCGCCATGGATAAGGAGGAGGCGTTATCGCCACACACTGCGCGCACAAAGGAGCGAACACACACACATACACGCACCTATGGCACTGGTGGTGGAGTTGTTAGACGCGCGCCGCCCGGGATAAAAAGGTGTACTTTTGGAGAGGTGCACGCTTTTGGCCAACTTTGAGTGGACGGGTTTGTAAAACGGGGCGGGAAAAAAAGTGTGCGCTTTGGTCTCTGCAGACTGGGAATGTGGGAATTTGTGGGAGTTTGTGCGCGCACCTGTGTGGACTTTACTTTATTTTTTTCTTTCCAATGTAACTTCACCACCACTGATCCATTGAAGAGCACGTTGCAGAGCGTTTTCCTGGAGGACCTTCGATTGAGATTGCTGCGTATTCTATGCAACTCTTTAATCAGCAGCCAGATGACAGCACACGCGCATGCGTAATTGCTGGCATACTTGTGTATCGACGTTCTGCGCAGCCCTTTTGTATTCTCTCTCTCTCTCTCTCTCTCTCTCTCACTCTCAGAGAGCGAGAGAGAGAGTGAGAGAGAGAGCGAGCGAGAGAGATAGTGAGAGAGAGAGCGAGAGAGAGAGCTTAGCGCGTCCCCTGGGACTGTGCGTAATAGGCCTACCAGAGAGCGCACACGGTGAGGAAAAAAAACTGAGTTCAAAGACGCGCTGCATAATCAGGGTTCAAGTCGCTACCATGGCGATCTAAATGAGAGCGGACATGTGTCACGGACGTGTGCCATTATGGCTCCACCTCAGTCTATGGTACCATATGGTAAGCACATTTATTTGTCAGGAGTATTGAAAATCGAACACATAACATGATAGATCAAGAAAAAACCCCATATCTTTCCATATAGCAGTTTCCTCAATTTTAGTGTCAAGGATTACAAATATCTCTGTGTTTATGCTTGAGAATCACAAAGCAGCCAATAGCCATGACACATTTACCAGCAGAATTGCAAAATGCTTTTAATAGGATTAAGCTGAAAAACACCCTCTTGAAGCTACAATATGGCCCTGCTCTCTACCACTTTAGTGATGCTGAATTTAGTTTATATTGATTTTCACTGTTTCAATGTGTCATTCAAAAACAACTCCCAGCATGTCCATCTCCTGCGTGGGAAGGAGACTCACTTGATGTGCCCCCTTGGTTGGGCACACACACACACACACACACACAGACACACACACACACACACACACACATACACACTACAGACACACACACACACAGATAGACAGACAGGTAGAACTTTACAGTTGGAGCATAAAGCTGCCTCTATACGCTCTCGATAGCACCAGAGTACAATCCCCTAGAAAACAAATTCACTGGAATGACACCATGACATGGTGAGGGCCTTCTTTTCCACACACGGACACATCAAAGTTCTATCTTATCTTATCTTAAACACGTGAAGATACATTTACAGATCTATTTATTTTCCCAAAGATAAATCATGTGTGTTACACCAACCAAGCAGCATCAGTGCATGAGCACAGCACCAGAAAGCCTCATATGGCCTCTAAGAGTAGAGCACCCCGTTCTAGCAACAGGATCCATGGGCTCTGCTCACAGTAAACTTCTTCATACAGCCATCTATTCATCCGTCTCTCTGTCTCTCTCTCTCTGCATGGCAGAAGTTGCACCTCACCTTATGGAGACGGCAAGGAAAAGAACCATCGGGTGTCAGGATAAAGCAGGGTTAAGCAGATGATGCGAGGGGTCCTGACAGGGGAAAGCAGGCAGCGCTGTAGACGCCAGCCAGAGAGCCAGAGAGCATCAGGGCCCCTGACAGGCAGAGCCGGGGGCCAGCCGGGGCTGAGGGAAGGGTGGCAGCTCACAGACACAGACAGATAGTGGACAGGACCCAAGGTGCTCCACAAATTATATCAATTATAGTCATAATAATAAATAATAATAATAATAATAATAATAATAACAATAATATATATCAAATAAATAATAATAATAATAACAACAAAATAATAGAAACGATGGTAATAATGATAATAACAAAGATAATGATGACAATAATATCAATGAATACAATAATAATCATCATCAACATCATCATTAGTTATTAGATTAGAAGTTAAACAAATTAAGAAATATAAAATAAAACAATTTGTGGCGATGTAGGTGGTTTGGGGAGGAAATCAAAAAATACTAATTAGAGAGAGATTGAGAGAGACAGCGAGAGAGAGAGACAGAGACAGGGGGGTGATAGTGAGGGATCAACAGAGAGAGAGAGAGAGAGAGAGAGAGAGAGAGAGAGAGAAAGGGTGAGGGTAGGGCGGGAGGTGCATCATGGGGGGCAGAGAGAGAGAGAGAGAGAGAGAGAGAGTGATGAGGTGGGTATGTTAATGTGAATGTTAATGCTCAGACAATCAGAGCTCCCCCCCTCAGGCCCTGACTACACGCTAGCATATTAGCGCTAATGTATCCAGTATTAATGCACAGCCCCGAGCTCTATGGAGCCCCGGCAAGGTCACCGTTAGGATGGGGAGGGCCACGCCACGGGCTGGCTGGCTGGCTGGCTGGCTGGCTGCTGCTGCTGCTGCATACAGCCATCCCAAAATCAGCCTGAGCTGCTGCCTGGCATTGGGGTGGCATTGGGTGTTTGGGAGGCTGGTGGTGGTGGTCTGGAAGGTGGGGGGTTGTGAGAGAGAGAGTGGGGGGGGACGGGGGGACGGACACTAATGAGGTTGGTGGTTGGTGTACGGTGGGGAGGTGGTGGTGGTTGGTGTTGGTGGTGATGTGGGTGAGGGTGGTTTAGAGTTTATCGCATTTGGCGTTGACGATCCAACATAACATTTGAGACGTCCTTCCTCGCGATTCTTCCCCACAACGTGACTCCCCGCCCTGGCTGGTGGTGTGAAAGCGTGAGGCTGGGTGGAGAGACAGAGAGAGAGAGAGAGAGAGAGAGAGAGAGAGCCCGTTCCTCCATGTTGGAACAGCCGAGGCTCATCTGCATTAGGCTAATATGAATCACACACACACACACACACACACACACACGGCCGTGCTGCAGTACATTAAAAGCCAGGTGCCAACCAATGGCGTGCGAGAGTGTGTGTTTGCTCTTAATTGAGCATGCGCGAGTTTCGTGGCAGATGTGCGAGAGAGTGTACCGGGGAAAAAAAACTGCAGATCTTTCGGTGGGTGTGTGTCTGTGTGTGTCTGTGTGTGTGTGTGTGTCTGTGTACGTGTTTACATGGCAGACAAATATGGGCTACATATTTTCTGGCTGCTGTCCTACCCCATTCTGCAGAGTGTGTGTGTGTGTGTGTGTGTGCGTGTGTGTGTTTGTATTCGTTATCAATGCCAGTGAGCGTGTCAGTGTGTTTGCTTGCCTGAGTTCGTCCACACCTGCTTGTGTGTGTGTGGGTCAGTGTGTGTGTGTGCTGTTGTTGTTCACGTGATGGGATGATAATTTATTCAAATGAGCTGGTGAGGATAACGAGAAGGAGGGTGTGAGGGGGGCTATGGAGGTGTGTGTGTGTGTGTGCCTGTGTGTGTGTGTGCGCTGGATCTCTACATTTGTCTCCATTAAAATCGTCCGTTCTTCGTAGATGTTTTAATTTATTTGGGGGCGGGCGGTCCGGATGGGCATGAGAAAGAACAGAGGAAGGGTGTGTGTGTGTGTGTGTGTGTGTGGGGGTGAACGGAAGAGGGGGTAGATGGTGTGAATGCAAGTGCAGACGGTATGCCCGCAGACCGAGCGCGGTGCCAGGGCGATACCACTTCCACATCCAAGATGGCTGCCACTGCTACTGCTGCTGCCGCTACCGCTGCCGCTGCCGCTCCGTGGGACCGAACCTCCCGCCCGCCTCTCCGGCTGCTCGTTGGCTGACATGTTTTGACTTCCTCACAAAGCGAATCGCCCGACCCCTTAATCAGAAGCAGGAGCCGGCGTATTTAAACAGCTGTGCGGAGAAACCATTCTTTTCTTTCTTTCTGGGTGGCTGTTTTTTTTTTTTTTTTTAAGATTCTTTTTTAAAATTATATATTTATTTATGAGACATTCTCAGCGGAATATGCTAATGAGTTGCGTTAGATATCGATCAGAGATGTATAGTGACACCCAGTGGTCACAATTAGAGATCTCATCAAGATAAGCCTGCATCACGGTTAATAGTTTTATAGACAATTTTAGTATCCATTCTATCAATTCTTCAGTCGTGGCATTTTTACAAAAAGAAATAGCCTCCCTGTTATTATGTAGTTTCAGGAGAAAGATGGAAACTTTTAGATTCATCATAAATCATCATAAAGAACTGACAAAAACACTGATGAATTTAACATTAAGTTATTTGGGAACAATGTTCAGACATTCAGTAATATGATCGTCTGAGCGACACAATTTAGCAACATCGAATAATGCTTTTCCATGTAGGAAGTGCATGCGTGCAAGAACATATTATCAAGAACACAAATGGGATATTGATAATATTATCCAACAATATCACTGGTTTTAATATCCATGTATGTATGTATGTATGTATGTATGTATGTATGTATAGGTTGTTTTAAATAGACGCATACCACCTCCTCCCATTGCTATGAACGATGCAGCAATAAGCAGCAGCCCATTGGTCGATAATTAGACAAGCCCACCAATCAGAACACGGCTGTTTTTTCGGCGCTTCAGCAACCGCTGATGTGTAATTCCGAGCACCATCTGAGTGGATGTAGGCTACATGTATAGGGAGGACGCAGAGATGTATCTATTATGTATTAAGAGTTATCCTTCCCAAAATGTCTGAATGTCTGAATATTTCTGACCAGTACCATAAAAGCATTAGTAGTAAAATCTGCATTGGGCTGATTTCATGCAAATAACTATCAGTATTATGGGAATCAATACTTAATCAAAACATGCATATGTGTGTTTATCTAACAATCAACACAGAGATGAGACTGAGTAGCCTGGCATGTTTGTGAAATAAACACTAGAAAGGGGAGTAGAATGAGAGAGAGAGAGAGCAAGAGAGAGAGAGAGAGAGAGAAGAGGGAGATAGGGGAGAGAGAGAGAGAGAGAGAGAGAGAGGGAGATAGGGGGAGAGGGCAGGCGTGACGGGACGTGCGATGCTGACTGTGTGTGGTGCTGAGTGCAGAGTTTCCATCTTGACCCCTCACACTCTGATCTTATCATTTTCCCACACATTGAAAGTGCACATATTCCAACGGTGAACCTGCTCCTTCCTGTAAGCAGTTGGAAAACACACACACACACACACACACACGCACACACACACACACACATCAACTTCCATATCTTTTTCACTATGGGCTTCGAGATTGGGAAATACAAAAACTGGGGGAGGGTAGGGTTAGGGTTAGGGTTATGGCTAAGGTTAGGCTTAGAAGTTTCTCAAGAGAAAAGACATGGTGGGACCTTCATGGATATGTAATCAACATGGGGTTCCAAGAGAGCTCAATGTATTATCAAATGACTATACCCAGATATGTGTCGTTATCCCCCAGCTTAAAGGGGCCATATCATGCCACCAGGCGTGAGTGTGATTAGCCATTGCAAGCCGTTTCACAATTGCCATGTGATTACCGTCTAGTGACATCACAAGTGGGAATGTCCACCGAGATGTGTGATTACTAGATCTGTCTACCAGCCTACCCAGTGGACTGTACCGACAGGTAAACTTATCTAGTAATCATACATCTGGGTGAACATTCCCACTTGTGATGATGATGGAATATAGGAGGCCTCCTTCCAAAAGAAAGGACCATGACTTTGGTTTTAGACACATTTAAGTGCAGGAAGGAATCGAGTCATCACACCATGAAACTAATTCATCAACCACTGGCCCATGGTTCTCCTCACCCCCTTCTAGGAGTCAACTGCTAACTTGATGATGTGTCTGTTTTCATACTGCGACAGTCATTAGCATACAGTAGACCTATGTACGGAGAGGAGGTAGGGACACCAGCCTTGAGGAGAACCAGTGGAAGAACCAGTGCTGTATGTTTAAAAAGGTGGGCAAGTTTGTCTTGGGGTCCCTCTAGATGCCGGTACAGAACGTTCAACAGCGTAATGGCTCCACCAGACTCTGTATGCACACATTGCATGGTGGGACCCAGCAATGAATCCACCTGCGTCATTTAAAACCGCCTTTTTTTATGAGCTTTGCAAATGTTTCCGTCACTAAAGAGGACGAGGCTACTGGCCTAAAATCATTTAGTGTCTTGAGGTTTTTATTTCATCTTGGCCACCAGACAATTGTGGAATGTTTGCATAGACTGATGGGGACCATCTGTATAGCTGAAGAGACCTGGTGACAATAAAATGAAAGATGCTACAGAGCAGTAAAGGACCAGAGCTCTCTTACTGGCCTTGGTGAGACGGAAGAGTTTTTCCACACTCCTAACATCCATATATAGGAGGCTGGAGGAGCCTTCCAGTTTTCCCTTAAAACCTTAAAACTTGAAAACGGAAAAATCCTGACTGTCAAATATTAGGGGAAAAGGTGTTTAAATCACATCTGCCAGCTGTTTGTTTGTATTAAAACCATCCAATGCAATATCCCTATCAGCTCTCCTGGATCATCTTCATGGACCCCTTCATCTGTGCCACAAATGGCCAGATCGCTCATTTAAACTTGAATACTTGAATGGAGACCCAAGCAAGTAGAAGTCACTTTGAATTTTTACTTAAGGATTATCATCACAGTTAAATGTTTGTCATTTGAAACTGCTAAACTTTTGTGAAACAAAAGGTAATGCAATGATCTACAATGCTAGCAAACCACTAAGTTAACAACAGTAGTTATAAGAGAAAATATAACGCAAAGCTTTTCCACTTTTACAGAAACAAAACAAGACAGGAAGAAACCAAACTCCTCAGTGTAGGCTAGAAGTGACAAATGGCCACTATGACCTGGGACCTATATTAATACTTATTTTATAGGTAGCCTAGATTCCGTACATATGGAGGCAATATGGAGGAAACTTTGATGGTTCTGAACTGTACTGAATTAAATGAATGTAACATGACTTCACGGTTCACTGACACACTGTAGACGCGTGTGTCAAAAGATTTTTCTTATTAATTAGTTTTTTCATAAAAGTTACCAAAGCCTTGAAAATGACGAGCTTTGACAAGCAGCCAAGAAAAGCTTAATCATTAATTCCATAATGATCTGAGAAAAGCAATGATTTTTTTTTTAAAGATTGTATTGACTTCTCTCTCTGTTTATCTAACTTTCAAGGAGATGATCAGTAATTCAGTTTGCTTTGAAGGGATAATGTGAGAGAGACTTAAATACATTTTATACTGTATCGCTATGTAACCTGGCACAAGAATTTCCTTCGGGATAAATAAAGTTCTATTCTATTCTATTCTATATTAACATGTTTTATACCTTGAAGGACACTGTTTATATTGTGGATTTTTTTTTTTTACAGTCGATGCTTATTTAATTGATTCCACCTTTCAATATTACTGTTTGAAACTTCTTTTAATGTTGTTTTTAATTGCTATTTTATTTGACTTGTGTTTGAGATAGCCTTATTGTCTTACGCTTTATAGGGTTGCGTTATAGGGTTGCGGACAGCTGAGAGAAAATGGAGAAAATCTGACTCTGCTGATGATCTCTCTCACTACCTCCACCTCCTCTCATGTTTCACCTCTACTGTGTCAGCAGCCAAATCTGCCTTCTATCTTACAAAGATCAACTCTTCCGCCTCCAACCCCAGGAAACTTTTTTCCATGTTCTCCTCCCTCCTCCCTCTCGGCTGATGACTTTGCCACCTACTTTACAAAGAAGGTGAAGGACATTACCTCCTCTTTCACGCCTGCCCAGCTACTTATGCAGGCAACTTGGCAATTATGAAACTCGTTCTATTCTTCTTGTAAATATGAATGCTGCCTCTCCTTCAACAAATGTACTCTTTGTAAGTCGCTTTGGATAAAAGCTTCTGCCAAATGCCCTAAATGTAAATGTAAATATTTGTACTGTTCTTGAGTTTTATTGTCTTGTTTTTAATAATAATAATAATAATTATTAGCTGAAAGCCTTGCCACTCAATGCGGGTACTTGGTTAGTTGCTTTACAGGCCTGGGAACAGTAAACAATGAACCATCTCATATCCACTGTGCGTGCTCTCATTCATGCGTGTGTGTGTGTGTGCGTTGTGTGTGTGTATGTGTGTGTGTGTTGTTGGTTGTTTCCACAACTGCTCATTGCGCGTGTGATGTTATCAGGCTCAGGGAAAGGTGTGACAAATGGCCTCTCACGCTCTTACCTCAACGCACCACCCCCACCCACCCCACCCACCCACACACACACACACACACACACACACACAATCCCCCCCCTCCCCATCCCCATCCCCATCCCCATCAGGACCACCACCACATGAGTAGTTTGTCGGTAAAAGTGGAATCGTCTGTATGAATACGATCAAGATATCGAGGAACACACACATCGTGCACGCAGACACACACACACACACACACAGAGGAGAGACCTCTTTCTTACCACTTTGACAGCTCCTGTCCTTGCCTCCTAACAACTTCTTTATGCAGGGATAATTAATCCACAGCGAGCTTCCACTGGTATGATTAATGTGCATGGTCATCAAAAAATAAAGAAATAAATATAATGTTGGGTCGTTATTGGCTGTATTTGTTTCTCGAGTTGGCATGAGAACGTGTGATTTATTTCAGTGAATTGTCCTTAAGATATCTAAATGACTGTAGTATAGGCCTACGACCACACGTGTGTAGCTGGAGAAGGACGTCTACATACACAAAATAGTGGCTTTGTATTTCAGTAGAACTCTTTGTATTTAAGTAGACCTCTTTGTATTTAAGTATAACTTTGTATTCAAGTAGAGCTCTTTGTATTTAAGTAGAGCTCTTTGTATTTAAGTAGAGCTCTTTGTATTTAAGTAGAACAAGCTCTTTGTATTCGAGTAGAACTCTTTGTATTTAAGTAGAACTCTTTGTATTTAAGTAGAGCTCTTTGTATTTAAGTAGAGCTCTTTGTATTTCAGTAGAATACTTTGTATTCAAGTAGAGCTCTTTGTATTCAAGTAGAGCTCTTTGTATTTAAGTAGAGCTCTTTGTATTTAAGTAGAACAAGCTCTTTGTATTCGAGTAGAGCTCTTTGTATTTAAGTAGAACCCTTTGTATTCAAGTAGAACTCTTTGTATTTAAGTAGAGCTCTTTGTATTTAAGTAGAGCTCTTTGTATTTAAGTAGAACAAGCTCTTTGTATTCGAGTAGAGCTCTTTGTATTTAAGTAGAACTCTTTGTATTTAAGTAGAGCTCTTTGTATTTAAGTAGAGCTCTTCGTATTCAAGTAGAGCTCTTTGTATTTAAGTAGAGCTCTTTGTATTTAAGTAGAACGAGCTCTTTGTATTCAAGTAGAGCTCTTTGTATTTAAGTAGAACCCTTTGTATTCAAGTAGAGCTCTTTGTATTTAAGTAGAGCTCTTTGTATTTAAGTAGAGCTCTTTGTATTTCAGTAGAATACTTTGTATTTCAGTAGAGCTCTTTGTATTTAAGTAGAACCCTTTGTATTCAAGTAGAGCTCTTTGTATTTAAGTAGAGCTCTTTGTATTTAAGTAGAGCTCTTTGTATTTAAGTAGAACTCTTTGTATTTCAGTAGAGCTCTTTGTATTCAAGTAGAACTCTTTGTATTTCATTAGAACTCTTTGTATTTCAGTAGAGCTCTTTGTATTTAAGTAGAGCTCTTTGTATTCAAGTAGAACTCTTTGTATTTAAGTAGAACTCTTTGTATTCAAGTAGAGCTCTTTGTACTTAAGTAGAGCTCTTTGTATTTAAGTAGAGCTCTTTGTATTTAAGTAGAGCTCTTTGTATTTAAGTAGAGCTCTTTGTATTTAAGTAGAGCTCTTTGTATTCAAGTAGAGCTCTTTGTATTTAAGTAGAGCTCTTTGTATTTAAGTAGAGCTCTTTGTATTTAAGTAGAACTCTTTGTATTCAAGTAAGTAGAGCTCTTTGTATTTAAGTAGAGCTCTTTGTATTTAAGTAGAGCTCTTTGTATTCAAGTAGAACGAGCTCTTTGTATTCAAGTCGAGCTCTTTGTATTCAAGTAGAGCTCTTTGTATTTAAGTAGAACTCTTTGGATTCGAGTAGAAGCTCTTTGTATTCGAGTAGAACTCTTTGTATTTAAGCAAAGCTCGTATTTCGCCTTAAAGTAGATGGCAAGTTGGTTTAAAGTAGTGGGCTTCTTCTTCTTCTTCTTCTTCTTCTTCCTCTTCTTCTTCCTGGCGCTGTCACGTGTCTGGTTAGACTTGTCGTATGCTGCCACCTGGCGGTTGGCGACAGTAACGACAAGTCGACATGCATTTCAGAAGAGATGATTATCTTCAGATATTTTACTTTAGTAAAAGTAGTAATAGCACTCTGTAGTGAATCTTACTTAAGTTAGTACACTTCAATGATTGCCATTTTTGCTGACTGAATATCTTATCTTACCTATATTTGTATACTTAGACTGACTGTAAATTTGTAAATCTGTTATTTTATTTGTATTATTCTACTGTTCTACTCCTACTTTATTTCTCTATTGTTTTATTCTATTGCTATGCAACCTGGCACAAGAATTTCCTTCGGGATTAATAAAGTTCTTATCTTATCTTATCTTATCTTAAAAGTATTATTATACTTAAGTACCAAAAGTACAATATTTGCCTCTGAGATGTAGTGGAGTAGAAGTGTAAAGTAGCAGAACATAGATATAAAAAGTAAAGTACAATTACCTCAAATATGTACTTAAGTCCAGTACTTGAGTAAATGTACTGAGTTACTTTCCAGTTACTTTCCAGTTCCTATTACATAGGGCATATGAGAAGTGAGTCTCATATGCCCTAAGCCCTGATCACCCAAATCTATAGCCTATATTTAGGCATATACATAGATCTGTATAGACTAGGCCTACCAATTTCAGGCAGGAACCAGTCCAGTATTGAGATTAAATGAACAATACCATAGTCACCATTTGTCCACAGTGTCGATTTGTATCGACATTTATATTTTCACAAACAACACATTACATTAAATATCATTATGGTCTTCCTTTTCCACTGGTTT
>PIJE02000589.1:202036-207036 GCA_002895965.2 Coryphaenoides rupestris | reverse complement strand
CTGGCTCTAGTTCTCAGCTGGGGTCTCTTTGGCAGCCACTGCAGCTGAAAGAGGGCAAACACAGGTGGCAGGCACTGCAGCTGGATACTAAGGGTCTATTACTATCTAGGTCATGAATTGCTAGTGATCTATTCTATCTATCTAATCTCTATCTATCTATCTGTTCTATCTAAAAACCATTGGTCAATTGGTTCAATTGGTTCTGCTCATTGGTCAATAAATGACTATGTTTCTGATCTATCTCTCTCTCTCTCCCTCTCTCTCTCTCTCTCTCTCTCTCTCCTCTCTCTCTCTCTCTCTCTCTCTCTCTCTCTCTCTCTCTCTTTCTCTCTCCCTCTCTCTCTCTCTCTCTCTCTCTCTCTCTCTCTCTCTCTCTCTCTCTCTCTCTCTCTCTCTCTCTCTCTCTCTCTCTCTCTCCTCTCTCTCCCTCTCTCTTTCTCTCACTCTCGCTCTTCTCTTTCATCTCTCTCTCTCTCTCTCTCTCTCTCTCTCTCTCTCTCTCTCTCTTTCTCTCTCTCTCTCTCCTCTCTCTCTCTCTCTCTCTCTCCCCTGTGTGCTCTGCTTCTGTGTGTGTGTGTGTGTCAAGTTGGACATGCAAAGTCAATCAACCTAAAACCACTCACTCACTAACTACTGTCTTAATGCTGCCTCCTCCACAATATACTGTCGCATGTGTTAGTGCATAATAAGCATT
The DNA here is from genome assembly GCA_002895965.2 of Coryphaenoides rupestris. NCBI lineage: Eukaryota > Metazoa > Chordata > Actinopteri > Gadiformes > Macrouridae > Coryphaenoides > Coryphaenoides rupestris. The sequence continues at coordinate 206,342 of PIJE02000589.1, read as the reverse complement.
GCTTTATATCACAACTGAGACGGTGAAACAAACACCGATGTGTGTTTTGCGCGCGTAGGTCGGCGATGCCGCTGTAACATCAACCAGAAGACCAGGTATGTCCACCATCGTTGTCTCTGTGACTGTCTATGTCACGTGACTGTGTGACGGCTTCTTGTGACACACAGCATTGCGGTATTTGACCTCTTTATGACGACCTGGTTTTTTTCCACAGGGCCCCTGGCGACGAAGAGGCTCAGGAGGAGAACCTGATCGTAACAAAGGGTGAGAGAGTCTGTCACGTTTGAACTTTCTAACCCTAACCCTAACCCACCCCCCCCCTTGACACACATCCATAATGGAAAGACCCCTGGTGTTGTGTGGGTGGAGTCTGTAACACCAGACACAGAGAGGGTTTCATTCAACACACATACAGTATACAATAAACATGCTAATCATAATGCACTATATTTATGTAGCACCTTTCATGTGACGTGTGAGTAACAAAGTGCATGAAAAAAATTAAATTAAATGAAAAAAAAAGACATGTAGGGCACAACAGGACCCGACACAACAGGACCCGATAGTCTATAACCCAGCCAGGAAAACAAAGAAATAATTTACATACAATATATTTCATTTAATTTAATTAATATAATATGGAATTCTATAGATTGATAGATAGACAGATAGACAGATAGACAGATCGATAGATAGATAGATAGATAGATAGATAGATAGATAGATAGATAGATAGATAGATAGATAGATAGATAGATAGATAGATAGATAGATAGATAGATAGATAGATAGATAGATAGATAGATAGATAGATAGATAGATAGATAGATAGATAGATAGATAGATAGATAGATAGATATAGATAGATAGATAGATAGATAGATAGATAGATAGATAGATAGATAGATAGATAGATAGATTTATAAAAACCAAATGTCTATCCGAACCCCTCGTGCCAGACTTACTATAGACGAAGGGATCCTCGGGTTCCTTCGGGATATCTGTGGGGGGAAAAGAAACACGTCGTAATGGAACCTCCACATAGAGTGTGTGCCCTCCTGCTTCGAGTCACCTGCATCACCGCTCTCACCGTTCATCAAACGACCACACCGCTGTGCCCAGACGGGGCCCACGGCAGGTCATTGTGACCCCTGTTCTCGCCAGATAACCTGTACATCCCTGAGACCGCGCGTCCTAATATGAGAGTTCTCCGGTGTTTATCTCCCCGTACCAGAGGGTTACTGATCTGGGTTTGATCTCCAATGTCTGCAGACTGAGCTGTAGTCATCCTGGACGCCTGACTCCCTACCTGCTCCTCACAGGGGAACCTAGGAGATGTCATATTTCCAAATCGGACCAATGGACACCGCAAACCTCCGAACCACTGACATCAATGGTGCAACTTTTCTGCCTTTTTTGTGTTGATGAGTTGAGTTTGATGTTGCATACCATAATTCCTTCACAACATGCACGTATGAAGCAGTACTGTCATATATTATCATATTGTATATAGATATACGTATATGTATTATAAAATAGTGAGTTTGACAGTTCTCCTTTAATGATGTACGACAATTTGTCGAAAATGGTTGACCAGATGACTAAAACAGTGACTCACCAGTGGCTGCAGTGTCCGCTGCAGTGTAGAGGAAGGTGTTGTGGTGGAGGAAGACGGGACGGGAGAGGAAGAGGAAGAGTTAAAGAATGAAAGAGAGAGAGAGGTAGCATTGAATAGCTTGCAAAATCATTCAATTGGTTACAGTGGTTGTTTGTTGTGAATGTGATGACCCACAGAACAACAGCCAGTCATTGATTGCCGGTAGATCTGTCTGTGTGTGTGAGGCTATTAAATGTGCATTTAATAGCCTATCTATGCCGCAATGTGTGTCAGTGTTTTGCATAAGACTCCTACAAATACATGTTCAGAGTGGTTAAGCCCTCGCGGACAGAGAGTCATTGATGTTTATGTGAGAATGTTTTAACCGCACCTCCGTTCGTCCATTGACAGCAACGTCTCACCCTCAGCTTATATACTACCCCCTATTGGTTATTTCTGTACATTACACCTCTTGTCCTCTTGACTGAGTACTTTGTTAAGCTGTACAATTGTACAGCGACAAAATCGGTGTATTCGCATATTTGTATCTTGAAGTGTATGGTTTTGGACAAAAATGAGTTATTGGAATCTGCTTTTGATAGCGGTGTGCAGAATGCATTTGTTGAAAAGAGAACATTCCTGGAATTTCTCTCACGTTCGTTCTTTCTTTCTCTGGAATCCCAGTATCCTTTCCAATAGGTTTGAACAAAATGTGTTTCAAAGCGTGCACGGAATTCCAGAATGTGTGTGTGTGTGTGTGTGTGTGTGTGTGTGTGTGTGCGCGTGTGTGTATGCACGTTCGTATGACTGCACGGGTGCACGGGTGCATGCTTATGTGTTTTGGGGGGTTGATAGGGTCCACTTACCAGACACACAGACCAGGAGAGAGGAGAGGACGAGCAAAACAGTTTCCATGGCAACTGTTGAAATAGAGTTCAAATGCCAGAGGTCTGAGGGAGGCAAGAGAGAGAGAGGAAAAAGTGCATATTGTGGACGTCAGAGGCTTAATATTCACACAAACTGCAAGTGCAACAAACACACACACACACACACGCACGCACACACACACACACACACAAATACTATTTTTAATACAGTTGGGAGGATCCTTTTGCCGTTTTATTGTGGATGTGTCTCAGTCTGATGCGGTTCTATCTCCGTGGGGTTTACACAACCTTGACCTACTTAGGGTTCTCTCTCTCTCTCTCCTTCACACACGTATTCACTGTCATCTTGTTCAGTCTACTTCCTGGCGCACACACACACACACACACACACACACACACCACATGCACCACAAGTCATCTCTGGATCTGAGTGAAAACACGGGAAGACATTTCTTCTTGTGCAATTCTCATCAAACTGGCTTTAAAAGACGTTACGTTTATGTCAAATATCATCAATTTGACCACAAGGGCCGTATTGAAAGAAAGAAATAAAGAAAGAGAGAAGATATGAAAGAGAGAGATGAAGAGATAAATAAAAGGAGTAACTTTCATGTGGGTTTTTTTCCAAGACGGAAAACAGTGACTTTATCATTAGCTTTTCTACTTGGATTCTTAAAAGCTTCCGCAGTGATGTGTCCCCTATGTACTGTATTACACCGAGTAATGGTCTGCGTCATACATGGAGGCTGTTTACAAGTCTCATATATTTACGGGAAGAAAATGCTCAGTTCTTCTTGTGCCCTTCCTGCCCAGCAGCATTCCAACCAAGATGTCTGAGAAAAGAAAAATGTCTTCCTCTCCGTAGAAGAGCAATGAAATACGACACTTGAAGTACTTATCGTTCCAATTTTAAGTGATTAAAAAACATTTAACGTTTGCAATGTTGCATTTGCATTTGTAGGCTTTAAGCAAAACACATCTTCATGTAATTACATCTTCTTCAAGGCCTGAGACAGAATAAAAGAGCATCCAATCGATAATCCTTCAAGGCGCGCCGGAGTCACAAACTTCTCATTTGTGAAATAAGAGAACTATTCAGTCCAGTGGAGATGATGGATGGTTTGCTACAAACTACACTTGACACCTCCTTGAGACCGATCAATATACACTGGTCCAGCGATCCATGCCGAGCCATCAGAGTCAGGGCAAGCTGCCAGCCACGGCCAAAAGCCACTCTCTCTCTCTCTCTCTCTCTCTCTCTCTCTCTCTCTCTCTTTCTCCAAACAAAGGAGATGCAAGTAGCAGGTGTGTGTAGGATCGGCAACCAATTAAAGGAACCAAAATGGACTTATACTGTAAAATGATGGCAGGTTGGCTGGAAGGCATTTTTTTTATTTCCACTGGGGAACTGGCACTGGGATGTGAACACAGGAGCGGACCACTTGTTGTTCGACTCGCTGTTGTTGTCTGCTGCTGAACGCGGGAATTTGTTGGGCAGGTTGAGCGGAGCAAGAGGACTTGATTTGTTCTAAGATTACAAAGAATACAAAGCAGGCATGCGTTTCGTTCGAGACCTCATTCTGCCCGGCGCGACATCCGAGTGAGACGTATAGACAAGTCTATTTATATTCGTTCGTTTGGCAGTTGTGCTTATCCCATGTGTCACTCAACCCCGAAACACTCACTTTCTTATCTGTGTGTGTGTGTGTGTGTGTGTGTGTGTGTGTGTGTGTGTGTGTGTGTGTGTGTGTGTGTGTATTGTGTGTTTGCTGTGGTGTGTGTGTGTGTGTGTTGTAGCAGAGTGGGAATGACGATTGCGCGT
>PIJE02000589.1:172500-197500 GCA_002895965.2 Coryphaenoides rupestris | reverse complement strand
CAAGAAATAATGGACAGGCCAACAATACTGTCAAACAGGACAACAAATACTGTATGTAATACGGAGAGGAGCTACCCACTGAGATCCTAATCGAACAAAGCAAAACATTTATTTGCTTTGTATTACGCAAACTAGATCACCTTTCTCCCATTGACTTCCCATGGTGGCGGGTCCTTTTGCCATCCAACCACTGCCAGCCACTTATAGGCTTCCAAGAACTACTCTGGTGCTCTGGTGCACGCCTATGGTCGGCTATTTGCTCAATTATGGTTATTATGTTGACTGGCTATCGTTTTATTGTCTCGCTTCAATGCTTAGTTACACGGACTACGCAGCGCTGTCATTTCAGAATGGTATCGCTCAATCATTTGCATTTGCAGGATAAACCTGCAGAGGTTTGTGTACTCATCTCCACTCTGAAGTTGTATTTTGTAAAACCCCGTCGTAAACATTCGACCTTCATCGTCAAAATAAATTTGCATTTCTATTTAAATAAACAAATCATCCTCCACCCTCCACCCTCCACGATCACCTCCCCTGTCTCTCTGCCTGCCTGTAGGTACCACAGGTACCACAGTGATATATCGCTGCCTCTCCTTCAACAAATGTACTCTTTGAAAGTCGCTTTGGATAAAAGCGTCTGCCAAATGCCCTCAATGTAAATGTAAATGTAGTCTTCCCTTCACCATGTCCAAAAACAACTCCACAGTTCCAGCGACACGAGGAGGGCGTTTCACACCTTTTCCACCGCTGTGTTTTCACGCTATTTTCCTCACAAGCAACAACAACAGCAGCAGCAACAGCAGCAGCATCAGAAGCAGCAGAAGCAGACAGCAGATGTGAACAAACGAAACGAATGCTGTTCAGAGAACCGTTCGGTGCTGCTAACCTGGCAGGAGTCTCGGTTCCCTCTCAGATCCCCGGCGCAGATCATGTTCCGGGACACGCGGCCGTCGTACACTTCCCTGCTGTTGCACACACGCTCGTCGATGACGTTCACGGTCACCTCCATCAGATCCCGGGAGACGGTCGCTGTCGGCGGCGAAGGGAGAAACGTCAATGTGGACGCGCGCGGTTTAGTCAAAGATAGACACCAAAAGAGCGACACGCTCGCATGGAAAAAGACGCGTCTTGATGGTGGAGTTTCAGTGAACCCAGCAGTATAGAAGACACATTTTGCATACATTTTCACATGCAAATACATTTACCAGATCTAATTTTTTTTGTTGACTATACTATAATTTATCATGTTGTTTCATTTTGTAACATGTGATGAATTATTATATCACAGCAATTATATTTGATGTATTTGTAGAAAGCAAACTATCTTTTGTTTATTGATTCTATTTGGAGATGAACTGATTTGACATTTTACATACACAACAAGCACATCTGGATATTTGCTTAGCATTTGCATGTCGCCTACCTGCTCCTTCTTCCGTGGTGCCGAAGCCAGACGTCCAGCAGGATGTTCCATGTTCAAATCGTTGGTCGAAGGCCGGCAGACAGGCGGGCGCGACTGAATCTATTCAACAGAAAACACCATCATCAGTGAGAACAAGAGTTAGAACAAGACTCTATAGGCGGGTTTCTACGGGCCACGAAGCTAACGAAGTCAAAGTACAAAATGTTGACGACGAAGGCTACTTTTCCTGCCACATTAGCAGCTACTGTGAACATACTGTACAGAACATGAGACACGTATGACCAGCTAGGTCTGGGACACTGGAGGAACTGGCTCGGCACCCGAGGACGTTAGAAAGCCTCAAGGTAGCCTTCAGACCTGCGCCGATGACGTTCGATGAACTTAGGAAATAAACTTCTACAGCAATGGTGAGAAACTGACCAGATTCCTACGCTATTTCCAGACCAAAACTGATTTTAAGATGCTATATGCCTGTGAAAGTGTTGCTTTCTGCCCCCGACCCTTCGGGGATTTATTACAGGAAGACAAGGTTAAAGTGGAAGCGACTTGCCCACCCCTGAAGTCAACAGCCGCAGTGAGCTTGAGCAGGGCGATGTCGTTGTCGTTGGTCTTGTTGTTGTAATTCTCGTTGAGAACGATCCTTTCCACCAGGTAGGGCCGGGTGAGGCTGTCCTGGGACACCAGCCCACCGTACACGCGCCAGGACCTGGGGACCAGCGATGAAGGCACGGACCTGTGGACCGTAGGACAGTCAGCGCCGCGGTTACAGTAGCACTGTACACCAATGACGGTACAGACAGGTCTATGATGGTATTGACGTCTCTATGATGGTATTGACATGTCTATGATGGTATATACAGGTCTGTGATGGTATGGACATGTATTTAATGGTATAGACATGTCGACGATGGTATAGACAAGTCTACGACAGTATATAAAGTCTATGATGGTATAGAAAGGTCTACGATAGCATGGGCAGGTATGATGGTGCAGACAGGTCTATGATTGCAGCAACATTGGAGCGTTGAGGAGTGGAAAAGAATCAAACCAAACAAACCAGATCTGTGACATGTCACTAAATATTTCTGGTTCCACATGTGTTCAGTAAGTAAACATTTAGATGGATGAACTGATTAAGACTAACTTGCCAAACAAGGAACTCTACTGAACCCAACCCACAATAGACTCTCTCATGAGATATCAATGTTTACCGCTGTGGCACGTAGCTATTGATTAACCCCACTTCACAATGATTCGATAGGTCTATGTTGGTATCGATAGCTCTATGATGGTATGGACATGTATTTAATGGTATAGACATGTCGACGATGGTATAGACAAGTCTACGACAGTATATAAAGCCTATGATGGTATAGAAAGGTCTACGATAGTATGGGCAGGTATGATGGTGTAGACAGGTCTATGATTGTATAGCCAGGTCTACGATGGTGTAGTTTATTTTTATTATTCTGCCGATTTCACTATTGTTGTATTGTACTGTATTGCTATGCAACCTGGCACAAGGAATTCCTTCGGGATTAATAAAGTTCAATCTTATCTTATCTTATCTAAAGGTCTAAGATGGTATGGTCAGGTCTAGGTCCATACCGATGGATCTACAATATGTGATCCCTCACCTGGGGAAGCAGTGGGCGGCCGTCAGCACAAAATCAGGGGCGATGAGGACACCGCCGCAGGTGTGTTGACGATTGAAGTGGAGGGACACCTGCCAGGGCCACTGGCCCAGTTTGGCTATAGCTCCCCCTATGATCCTGGAGGTGGACCTCGGCTGACCGCATTCTACCAGCAGGGGAGAGAGACGTGTTCGGAAGGTGATCATTCCGTGGTGACACAACGGACAGGGATGTGTGTCTGTTATCTGCGGTGTGATTGGATTGGTTGGCTCCTCTGCTTACCGACACACTGGAGGGAGACCGCCGTCTGCCCAGGACAGGAAGCGCTAAACACCAGAGCACACCATAAAAAACATCCATGTGTCAGGCGTGGGTACTTCACCCGCACGTTGAAGTCAGGCTTGAAGATGCCGTGTTCACTCCTTCACTGCTAGACTTGAGGTTCACTCTAGTGGATGTCAACATCAGGAGGACACAACGGTGATGGGGGCGCTTACCTGACATTTACTTGACCCTGAATAGGCAGAGATGATTTGCCAGTCATGGTTAGCCCAGAGGACTGCTTTGAACTGACTGCTTTGCTGACATGAGACCTGCAGAGTGCATGAGAGAGGAAGAGAGAGAGGAGAACAAGAGACAGAGAGAGCGAGAGAGAGAGAGAGAGAGAGAGAGAGAGAGAGAGAGAGAGAGAGAGAGAGAGAGAGAGAGAGAGAGAGAGAGAGAGAGAGAGGAAGAGAGACAGTGAGACGGAGCGGAGGAGAAGAACAGAGAGAACATGACGCAATACGGCCAATATTTTTACATATGCGTTTCTGATTTTTCTTGGTCACATACAGGTATCTGGTACATTCTCAATGGGAGGAATGCTATAGCTTGGCCAAGGACCGTGCATTCAGTATAACAAACTAGATATTGTGCGCGGAGGCCGACGGTGTGGTCACCTTCTGAAGCCCAGCTGGGCACAGGTGCGATCGGCGTAGTCCTCGTCCCAGCCCTGGTGGCACACGGGCAGGAAGCGACCATCTTGAGAGGTATTGACCTGGAGGACACCACCCTTAGCAAACCTCACTGCAGGAGAGGAAAGAGGACGAGACGGGGAAGAAAGGAACGAGTCAGAGAACAACGCCAAGAAACAAAAAAGCCAAAAAACGACTGAATCCATCAAGTGACCCAACTTGAAGTCAATGCAAATACGTAATATGTAAAAAAAATTATATTACTACTACTCCTACGACAATAGCTAAATGGCGATCATGACAGACTACTCTTACAATATCAAACCATTACTGTCAAGTAGCAGGTCAAGTAGCATGGCGTTCCATACAAAGCTATCCCGTAAGATTCTCCATTACATCCATACATTAGCCATATTAGCTCAATAATAGCTTGAGTGTCTGTTTACTCTCTCTATTGTACCATCTGTCATCATATTTCTAAGTGGGTGTGTGTGTGTGTGTGTGTGTGTGTGTGTGTGTGTGTGTGTGTGCGTGTGTGCGTGTGTGTGTGCGTGTGTGTGTGTGTGTGTGTGTGTATACATATGCTCACCGCAGACGTGGCCCAATCCCGTCCCTCATCCACCTCCCAATCACCCTCCTTCCCGCCCACCTCATCGCTGCCAAGTTTGCAGTTCCTTTCTGCCATCACAGCCGCCACGGTGTTGCGGACAGTGTCAAGCTTGACAACATATCGCAACTGACTGTCCAGTCCGTTGTCCTCAGTACTCATTGGAGTAGATCACAGTTGTGGATGCCAGCCTGGTCCCGTACTTCCACTGTAACAGGGAGATGGAGTAAGGGAGTGTGTGAGGTTTGGGGGGGGGGGGGGTGGGGATGGAAGAGCAGGGTTTAGAATGTTCAGACCTGCCGTTAGACAGACATGTGGACACCTGGCATTCAAATGTGTATACGCCGGGGTTAACAATTCGGACCTTAATTACAATGTTTGCCAAGGGTCAGGTTTACCTCACCTAGCTCATAGCTAGATGAGGTAAACCTGGGTTGACTTTGTGTCATGTTGAGTTAATAAACGCCTTTGTCACACCTTGACGCATGAATTCATTTGTTAGCTTAGTCATCGAAGGGGAAAAAAATATCCTGGATCCATGTTTCCTTCCTTCCATCCTTGCATAATAGTAGTAGTACAGGCTCCCCGGGATTACTATATTAATCATGTTGCTAAAAGTGTGAATGGGGTTAGATAGTGACAAAGAGTGACAAATGTACACACTAAAAACATACAAGAGAACAGTGATTCACTTCACACACACGCACACACACACACGTACACACACACGTGTTACTTTAATATACCTCCGAGCCAGATGGCCAGTGCTAGTAGAATGAGCAGCAACACTGTGCCTCCAGACCCCCCGAGATACTTGTTACCGTCCCCGCAGCATGTCTTCTTTCTGCGGGGGGCTAGAGGGAGGAAGCACACACACACACACACACACACGCACACACACACACACACACACACACACACACACACACACACACACACACACACACGCGCACACACACCGCTTAAACACACGTTCTTAGTGCAGGGTGCGTGGTACTGATACGGCCGTGTTTACCACGAGCAACGTTTACCGGGGTGGACGACGATCGGGGCGGCCACCGGCGGAGGGTACTGGGGGATGTAGTGTATCTGGTTGGGGACGCTGCCGCCGGGACCCCCCCCATGCACTACCGTCTCATAGGGCTGGAGGGGGGGCTGGGTGTGCACCACAACAGAGTAGTAAGGAGGAGGGCGGTCGTTCTGAAGGCAGCAGGGTAGGGTAGAGGGTGTGAGAGAGAGAGAGAGAGAGAGAGAGAGAGCAGTTAGACATGGCGGAGATATGAATGGTCATTTGTATGGCGTGCAATATTATTGTATTGTTTTACAGTATAAGTCTCCCTTTAAGAGGCTAGCATTGACCCCAGAGGGTTAGATTTAGATTTAGATGTAGGGCATTTGGCAGATGCTTTTATCCAAAGCGACGTACAAAGAGGGTTTAACAAATTAATACAACAATCTCTGTTGTCTTGCACTGTATCTTGTGAGGTATCACAAGATCAAGCACAAAACATCTTTATATTCACTTAGTCACTCCTATAGTCCTATAGTCACTTTAGGATCTTGAATAGGCAGAGAACTAATGGCTTCCATTTTGTGTGTTTTCAACCCTGGATCTTTTTGTATCAGACCTTCCCCATTATCATGTATGTTAGCACCTGGCTGCTATTCAAATAGAAATGTACCTGATGTATCCTAGCAACTGTACACTTGAACAATACCCTCAGATTTCAACCGCTTCAACCATTTCCTCGTCCTGTTTTCCTTCTTTTTTTTTTTAAACAAAGTGGTGTTAACCCCTCTCCGTGAAGTGGGGTTAATCAATAGCTATGTCCCTTGTTTGGCAAGTTAGTCTGACTCAGTTCATCCATCTAAATGTTTCCTTGAACACTCATGCTGTAGGCATGCGACGTGGAAATCAGATACATTTAGTGCCGTGTCACTCCCTGTCACTAATCTGGTCTGTTTGGTCTTGATTATTTTCCACTCCTCAACGCTCCAATGATGCCGCAACTTTCTTGGTGTTCATCCAATGGAAAACACCGAGATTTGCTGTCACAATACCATCAACGGCGATCATTAAATCGTTAATTCGTCAAATTGGTACAGAGTAATTTAGATTGTGGATGGATTGGATCGGCATCGTGCTCACGCAAAATGCGTTTCGTGGCAAATAGTATTGTCAACATTTTAGCACATTATGAACATGAATAGAAAATACGTTCGAAAATATCTTCTGATCTTATGAATCATAGAAATGTGATTGTAGGTTGACTCACTTAGAGAGGCGGTTATGAGACCATTTGCTAAGGCTCGGTGATCACGTTACAGAATATATCTGTAGGCAACTGCCCTAACTAAAGAGAATAACAATGGCTGCGTCAAAAAAGGTTGAAAAGCCGGTTTTTCGGTTCATTGGGGGTGTTGACTAGTTCAGCCTCTTCGGGAAATGCCAGAATACTTGCATAATACTTAATTGCTGTAATTCACAAAACAGCTACGGCGCAAATCTGTAATTTTACTTTAAAACTTTTATCAAGTCACCAAGTTTCAGTCATTCATTGATCGGCACAAACTCACAAAGTTTCATTCTGTGTGCAATTTCCCAACCACTAGGACTTGGTCGTGATTTTAATTTAGCAGAAAAAGAAAAACCTCAGCATTGAGTATTTCGGACACTATATGGAGAACTTCCAAGCCCACCAAGCGCTGCTGAACTCTGTACCCAGCTCACACAGCCAATCCCCAACGAGAGCAAAAACAAACAAAAATGGAATTTCCAGCAACCAAACACTCGTCTCTGCACTATTGACGACATTTCACCACACTGCCAATACACTTAATGTAGGAACGAAGAGTGAGAATCGCATTGCCTCTGAAACAACATTCAGATCCACTTCTGAGGCTCAGAGGCAGAGAGACGATATCTGCCCCAACCCTACAGATACTCTACAAGTGGACGTAGACCCTCGCTGAACGGTAACATGTTGTATGCTGTGAGTCCAGAAGGTCATCTTGTAGCCATTACAGGAAGGAAAGCCAAGAGTAGAAGAAGAAGAAGTGAAGACAAGAGTAAAAAGAGACAACCTACCGGGTCATATTTTGCCATCGGACTCAGGGGGACACCGCTGAGAGAGTGGAGGTGAGAGCAGGTGGGAAGAGCTCTGGTTTTTTTTGCTCTTCCCTTCCTTCTTTCTTTCTTTCTTTCTTTTTTTTTCTTTACCTTTACCTACTTTGCTCCGTCACAGGCCACTGGTTGGCGTGTGCTGACGGTGTGCTTCCACGCCCTCTCTCCACTCCCTTCACTTCCTCGCTAGAGTTTCTCCCTGCTGACCTCCATATACAGGCTCCGGGCCCTTTAGATAAACAGCCACAACCACCACCCCCACCACCACCACCACCCTTTCTTCAGGTCTCCTCCCTCACCTGTCCTCCTCAACCCTGCCCCGGTGGGCCCCGCCCCCCCCCACAACCCAACCTCTTTATTTCCTCCCCGCCTCACAGAGGAGGGCGTGTCGGCGGGGCTAGTTTTCTACCCGATAGGGCTGGGTTTCACGGGAGCCACTGTCATATATTGACCCACAGCGTGACACTCCATTGTGATTCAAACAATGCAGGGCGCTGAACCAAACCCAGAGTCTGCATCGGTCGATCCGATCCACAAACAAAGAAACAAACGCGTGATCAAACAATTGAGCTTTTGCTGACTAACCAGTGTGTGTTGACCAGTGTGTGTTGACCAGTGTGTGGTGACTAGTTTATTTACACTTGTTTATGATTGTTGGTCAGGTGTGCGTGTGTACGTGTCTGTGTGTGTGTGTGTGTGTGTGTGTGTGTGTGTGTGTGTGTGTGTGTGTGTATGCATATACTGTCACCAAACATTCAAGGGTTTCGCAGATTGAGCACAGATTGAGGACATACAATAAGGTACACTAAAGTGATATGATTCAGCAGTCTTGTCTGTGACATTACGTCGCAAAATAAAGAACTAGCGTGTCGACACGGTGACAGGCCAGGAGTATGTCTGTGCTGAAGGTGTACACAATGCTGTCAGCTGGAGGGCAGGAGCCAGCAGGAACTGGTTTAGTGGGGCAAAGCCAAAGGAAACGCATACGTCAAGGATTGCCGACTTGTCTGAGCACCACTAGAGCGCGATGTTGTGTTCCGTCAAAGGCATGGTGTGTGCCGACTGGGTCAAACTCTCTTGACGTGAATCCAAGTCAATGGAAAACAGATATTAGCCGTGTCCATGGCGGCAATCTAATTGTTGATTTGGTTGTGTGGTTTACATTGCAGGTGGATTGAATCGGCACACAGGGCTACAAAATGGCTAAAATGAAATTATGTACAGAATTATAATAATTATAATACAGAAAATGTATGTGCTTGACTATAAAACATTTTGAGAAAATATATGAGAAAATGTAACTGAAAACGGTGACATTACCACAATTTGTATGTTTGTCATAAATAGGAAGTAAAGCTGAAACCGAGACTACATACATGCGTGTGTGTGTGTGTGTGTGTGTGTGCGTAACGAAAGTACCACACTGTACGTGGTCCTATCAATAATAATAATAATAATAATAATAATAATAATAATAATAATAATACTATGATGATATTATGATATTCTATTCTATAATTAGGCTTTATTATGAAAAAGTATGAACAGTCATAGCGCTTAGCGCCCCAGACATTTTTTCCGCTAAAAGTATTTGGCAGAGAGAAAGAAAAGAAAATAAGGAAGCTCTTGGAAGCTCGGGGGGGGGGGGGGGGGGGGGGGGTGTATTCAGGCAAGTGCGTTCAGAAAGCAAAGTTCAGCGGGGTGTCACTGACGTGCTGGATGCAGGAAGAGGGGGAAATACCGTCAACCGCTCGCTTACTTCTCCTTTACACACACATACCAAACACAGTCGACGCCGGGACACCACACACAGAGGACTGCTCCACGGCTCGTCCTCCATTTGTCGTAGTGAAACCTCTCCGCGTCGGACAAATAGTCTCCATACTCATCTGGGTTAGTAGTAGTAGTAGTAGTGGGATTGTATAATGTAACGTGGATCAAGGGCTGAAGTACCAGAACCGGGAGAGGAACACCGCTGGGATGAGAGACAAGACAGCTGGAATCCATCTTTAGTCGATCAGGAGGCCAGCCAGCCAGCGGTGTGGACTGGGACATTGTTGTGAATACCTTAACAGTGTCTATTTATTTCCCATGGACAGACTGGACAGTGCTTGGATGTTTGTCCTTGTCCTAATAACGGTCTGCAGCTACAGTGTGTCAGGTAATGATCATTGTATTATTATATTATTTGAAGTATTTGGAATAAAGACATGACATTTTTACATTTGTTTCTTTCTATTATTGTGTTATGTATCAGCATGTATGTATGTATGTGCGATGCATTTTTATTTAATTCTGAATAAAGTCTATTATTTTTTGCACTTTGGCAGCACTCTCACATTTAAAACGCGTGAAGCTGTTATATTCCGTGCGTGATGTTTGTGTGTATTTTAAGCATGCCTGTGTTGTGCCATAATGGAGTCTGCCCACCTTGACGGTTGCAGCAGCGTGTTGTAATGATGTCATTTCTCCTTGTTTCTCAGGCTCCCCACGCATGCCTGACAACCTGAAGGTGAACCTATGTGACGGCCAAGTGACTGCAGTCTGGGATCCTTCTACGAACGCATCAGAGGCCCGATACTCTGTTCAGATAGCAAAGTAAGATTCACTGTAATGATCAATTATCCTCAACACTCCTCACTCACTATCGTGATACTTTCATATTACTTAAAATTAAGTTGTTTAACATTTGTAACTTCTCTGGAGTTATGGTGTAGTCTTTCATAACAATGGTGGACCAACATAGTACGTACCAATACTAATACGTACGTAGGTACTGGGGAACAAGATGCAAAGTAGTACTACTAATACTACTACTTTAAGTATTCTATTTTTACAGGGTATGTATGACCCACTTAGCAATAAGATGGACATTTGGGAGGAACAGGTTAGGTACAATATATATAAACAAGATCTGACAATGGTAAATGGTAAATGGATTGCATTCATATACTGTAGTGCTTTTATCCAAAGCGCTTCGCATTCACATTACGTTCGCTCATTCACGCACACATTCCTGCACCGACGGCCGGTCAACCATGCAAGGCAACAGCCAGCGTGTCGGGAGCCACTGGGGTTGAGTGTCTTGCTCAGGGAAAACCTCAACACTTAGCTAGGCAGAGCCCGGGGATAGATACTGCCGTTCCCGGAGAACCCCGATTTGCATATTATATTAACTATACTTCTTTATAAATTACAGCCGGCATTACCCTGTACTTACCCTGTAATTAAATGTAACAAGTGGGGAACTGCCACAATATGAGTTTCGTTAGTTTTCAAGTCTAGTTTTCATCAAAATGTGGTCACAGCGAAACATAAGTGGGAGAGGCGTGACTTCTGTCAGCCGATGGCAGGCAGAGCTGCAAGGCGATAAACGAACATCCAGTAATGAAGTTTGCTGGTGAGGTGAATAACAGACATTAGAAAATGGCATGACGCATTCATCACATCCAATGACTATCCATTGTCATTAGGTTGCGGGCCGTAATCTAAGGGGTTGCCTTACATTCCTATGCCAGTGTGTAATCTGTGTGTATACGTTCTCTCCCCCAGCTTCCACGATGGCTGGCAAAATGTGTCCAGTTGCACAAAGATTGAGACGACCCTCTGCAACCTGACCAGTCTCATCCCTAATGTCATGGTTGCGTACAAGATCAGAGTACACACCATGACAGCCAATGGCGTTTCAGAATGGGCAGTCAAGAAGAAGGTTCTTATAAATGACCGTGAGAAAACTTTTGCTGTTTTGTACTGATACAAGCTTATAACCAAGTATATGTATCATAGGAAGGTGAATCTTATTGTGATTTTGTGTTTTTCAGTTTTGACAGTTGAACACTGCCCCCCCTCGTTTACTCTGTCAGCCACCTCAAGTTCATTGACAGTCAGAGTTGATCTGAAGCCTCTTTTGACGAAGGCCTTTCTCTATGGAATGATTTACACCATTTACTTGGAGGAGAGCGGCAAGGACAATGAGGTAGGATCTCTCATTGTGAAAAGGTCTGTGTGCCTCCAACATGAGCTTTCTCTGCAAAGCAAATTGTTAGTATTCCAGCCGGAGACTTTGAGATTTTGACCCCCGCCGGCTGGACATGTAATGCATTGTCTGCCATGTGTGTCTGACCCCGCCCACACCTGTCATCTGAAACTATCCGCCCATTTTTCTGCTGTCACACATGATCTGTTCATTGTCTGTATTGGTCAGACTTGTCCCTCGTCGTTTCTGCCCAACGACCTGTCTGCCCTGTTCTCTCTGTATTTCACTTCCGTGTCTGTTCTCTGTCAGATTGTGCCCGTAGTGTTCTGAGCCTGTTTTGCAGTTTTTGTGTTTTTGTGTTTTGCTGTTTTGCAATTCTTTGATCATTATTGTGACCTGTATTCAGATTGACCATTTGGATCTTTTTTAGTTTTGAACTTTTAGCTTTTGCCTTGTGGATTGGATTTATTTGCTATTTTGGATGTATGTGTTGGACAGTACCCTGATTATGCTTCTCTGCCTACTATTTCTTAAAATAAACTGTAACTGCACCTCATCTGGTCTGCGATCGGGCCCTTGCCTGTGAAAAGCCTGACACAAGTATACCCAATTTCTTTACCCAACGGCTTTTTGAGAGAAACTGAAACTTTGTAACTTTACAAAAATTGGTCCAACTCACTTACAGAAAGAGTACGTTGACAGTCATGTATTATGAATCTGTACTTCCCAACAAAGTCACTCACACAGAAATGTTTCCCACTTTACAGCCGACCATAGCCTATCTGAACTATGACACGGAGATATCCGAGGGGAAGAGTCAAACCTTCAGCGCTCTACACTGGGGCAGAGAGTACTGTGTCCGCCTCAGCTTTCAGAGTGGATCGGGCATTCGTGCCAGCAATGTCTCTGCCCCACAGTGTTGTCGACTCCCTGACCGAGGTGAGGTGACCCTCCCAAACCTTCTTTGTTTCAGTCTTTGTTTCTCACTTTCTCACTCATCACACATTTAGGACACCACTGGGGTGCTGTAGAGTTTGCATTTTTGAGTTTATGTGTCGTCGTCACACATGCTCTGTGTGTTTGTCTAACCTACGGCCCCATGTGTCTCTTTACATGCGCTTATAGCGTGGTCCATGCTTACTGTGACATGGATGTCCATATTTGGGGTCCTGACCGTGCTGGCTGTGATAATGTGTGTCTGCGGTTTTGTGAGGCGTCCGGAGAAAACACCTGTTGCTCTGGTAAGTGTTCTGAGCTAATTGCAGAAATATATATATATATATATATATTAGTGGTGGGACTCGATTCAAAAAATGTATCTAATTAATTAGAGGCTTTGTAATTAATTAATCACATTTAATCGCATATCAATATTTGACACGAGAAGCAACATTTTTCAATTCAAATGGATTTTGGTATATATTGAGTGAATCAATGAAAAGACATATACATACGTTTAAGCAGCTAAATCTTGTTTATTTTAGCTACACAGACCAACAGTTTAACATAAAGTGCCATCTCTACCATCTAAAATGGTAACAACAACAACAAAAAAACGGTCATTTATGTGGGTAAAGGAATTGGAAATGAATCAAATAAACGTCGTCAATGGGAAATGACTGGTCACATGTTGGATCATTGTGTCCTTTTGGTCACTCAGAACTTCCTGTTTGCTAATCTATTTTGAGAAATAACCAACACATCACTTTTTTTCTCATGCAGAAATGCCCCAAAACAGGCTGGTCTCCCCTCACCGTTGAAGAGGGCACCATGGAAGTAGTCACAGACAAAGGCTGGTTCCTCTCCACGGCCAAAGCCACGGACAAGAACAGTTGGGTGAACAAAGAGCCAGCGCCACTGCATGTCGGGGAACAGGACACCGAATGGAAGAGCGAAAGAAGAACGAGCCTGGATAGTGGTGTGAGTGTGGGCTCAAACAGCCCCATGACGACAGAGAGAGGAAGTGATCCAGTGAGTATATGTGCAAGTATTGAGGGTTCCCAGGGCTCAGGGAGTTTCAGCAGTGCCGTGGAAGAGAGCCACCCGCAGGACGGGAGGACTCAATCGCCGAGCACTGAAGGAAAGCCTGCGGACCTCGGGGTCTGTGGGCTCAAGGGCAGCAAACTATACTGCTTGAGTGACTCAGAGGGACAAGACAGCGGCTTCCCGCCAGAAGGGACGCATCTCACCACGGATCAATCTCAACGGCAAAGCTCTCCGAGTCTCGAGGCGTTAAAAGAGATGGGCGGCGTCACAGGCTACAAAAAAGGGAGTCCGTGGTGCGCTTGGCAGACGAACCAAGGGCCATGGCACCACGGACCCGAGGAGGCCGGCGGAGATGGAAGCGCTGAGCTCTCTGAAGGGGCCCTCCCATTCTCCACAAACTACCGGCGGAAAACCCACATTGAAATGGAGACGGTGGTGAGCGTGGACGACTCGGAGTCACCGCGTGACCGGCCGCACGTGTCGCTGGAGGAGGTGTCCCCCCTGCTGTTCTTGCCACTCACGGCTCTGCCTTTGGCAGCCTGGGGAGACTCGGGCTTGGCCCTGAACATGGCGTCCATCTCCTTGTGTGACGTAGAACTATGGAACGAATGATTCCACCGCTGTGGGCGTAGAAAAAAAAGACATCATATGAGAAGTGTATTGCTATTTAATTTATTAATGAATTTAGTTATTACTGGCAATGCTTGTTGTTTTAAACAGGCTGGTATTGAAAGACGTTTCGTGAAACGATAAAACACAGCTTGACGGCTGAGTTTTTTCAGAAGAACAAAAACAAATGTCCTATATTTTAAATGAAAATATAAAATATGTGTCTATGCCAAACAATTGTAATGTGAAAATGTTTCATATGACTACAGTTTAGCATAGACGTATGCATATGTGTTGTAAATAAACTGAAATAACCTATTTATTACTTTGTTACTTCTTGTTAAAACAATGTTTCTAAGCAAAGCAACATGTTGTTGTGTGATGTTTGGTTGTGTACATACTGTAGACGACTCCATGCTTGTGTGCAGCAATGACACCAGGACTTAAACGTTGGTTAACGTTGAAGGGAAAAGACGCTTTTGAAATGTCAGACGGAATCCCCAGATGCAAACGATATGTATGGTGAATTCGAAATGACGGTGGTTTTGTTTGTTAGAAATGAGGAAATAAACACTTCCTCTTTTCAGGCCCGGGTTTCGGAATCTCTTGACTCAATGTACATACAGAAAAGATTTTTTGGAATCTTTTTTTTGGTATCGTGATGAGCATATTTTCTCATACATTTCTTTTGAGTACATTTACATGCACTGACATTCCACTATTAGTCCGAATATGATACATCTGATACGGATCATGTAAACATCATATTCCGTTTGGATATTCCGAATTAGGCCTTATTCCGAAAGTAGCATTTTCCGATCAAGACGTGGTATATGATGATATTATTCGGCAGCGGGAATATTAGTGGAATGTTCATTTTCAGCAGCCATGTAAACAGCTTGGTAGGAATATTGTCTTCTGGAATAAGGGCAAAAACCAGAATATTGTGTGCATGTAAACGTAGTCAATGGTTAACTTGACTTTGAGAGCTGGAGTAACTGATCGTATGACTACAATAATTATCATCATCACAATCAATGTAATACTTACGGTAGGAGATGCAATGACTCACTTCAGCGGAGGTGGTAGTACGTGGTACGATGTTAATACGTCAAGCAAATAGCTTGATAACAATATGTCTATGTAGTAAAAAAGGACATCATCTTAATCTTTTGATCATATCATCTTAATCATCGAAACATTTTGTGTCATTTTCCACAGTCGTACTCAAAAATAATCGACTGAAGTTTGCTGCTGATCACATGGACAAAGAAAAGGTCTTCTGGAGGGAAGTTCTGTGGTCAGATGAAACAAAAATTTTGCTCTTTGGACACAATGACCAGAAATATGTTTGGAGGAGAGAAGGTGAGGCCTTTAACCCCAAGAACACCATGCCTACCGTCAAGCATGGTGGTGGTAGTATTATGCTCTGGGCCTGTTTTGCTGCCAATGGAACTGGTGCTTGACAGAAAGTAAATAGAATAATGAAGAAGGAGGATTACCTCCAAATTCTTCAGGAGAACCTAAAATCATCAGCCGGAAGGTTGGGTCTTGGGCGCAGTTGGGTGTTCCAACAGGACAATGACCCCAAACACACATCAAAAGTGGTAAAGGAATGGCTAAATCAGGCTAGAATTAAGGTTTTAGAATGGCCTTCCCAAAGTCCTGACTTAAACCCCATCGAGAACATGTGGACAGTGCTGAAGAAACAAGTCCATGTCAGAAAGCCAACAAATTTAGCTGAACTGCAGCGATTCTGTCAAGAGGAGTGGTCAAGGATTCAACCAGAAGCTTGTGGATGGCTACCAAAAGCGCCTAATTGAGGTGAAAATGGCCAAGGGACATGTAACCAAATATTAGCATTGCTGGATGTATATTTTTGACCCAGCAGATTTGGTCACATTTTCAGTAGACTCATAATAAATTCATAAAATAACGAAACTTTCTGAATGTTTTTTGTGACAAAGAAGTATGTGCTCCAATCACTCTATCACAGAAAAATAAGAGTTGTAGAAATTATTGGAAACTCTGGACTGCCATGACATACATGTTCTTTACAAGTGTATGAAAACTTTTGACCACAACTGTATGTACAGATTATTACTTCATTACTTCATACAGCTTTGTTTTTGTTATTCTATCTCCCACTTTGCTGCTGGGCAACACGGACAAGTGTAATTCTATAATTTAATTTAAATGCTGGTCTAAATGCACACACTTTGTGACACATTCATGAAGCATTCTTTAAAAAAAAAAAACTACTTTGACTAATAAGCAATGTTCTCAGAAATAGAAAGAGGAACAGACATGAGGCAGGTTTCTGTAGGACACGCTTCAAAGAAGTCACACAAGCTCTCCCGCATATGAATATCAATCAAACAGGTTTATTAATGCAACACGGTCTCTCTCGGCTTGCAACACATGGGGCATTGTTGCCATGTGGCTGCAGTTGAACTGTTGACAAAAGACCTTCAGTCAATGGCTCTTCGTCATGTCAATTTTATTCGTATTTTATGGGAATATCAAGCAAGTTCATTATTAATGCATTTAAAGAAAACACACACACACACACTATATATATATATATATATATATATATATATATATATATACTGTATAATATCTCTATTGAACAAAAGTTTTTTATCATGACCATTGCATTAACAACATGCATCTGTTCACTTCAACATCATGGATAAAAAAATGTATGTGCATTGTGTTGAGTATTTTTTTCACAATTATTATTGTTAATAATCATCATTATTATTATTATTATTTAATAACAAGAATAAACAAGAGTAATCCTATACATTTTACATAATAGCAGCAAGAGACACACAGCCGGTTAGCCAGGGATTCAACGTGGATGGAGGGAAGATTTGGTTCTGCAAACAGAAGTCAAAAGTAGTCAAAAGTGAAACGTTCACTTCCTGTTTCTCTGTGACGCGGTGTCATTTGAGGTTGCCACTGATCGAGAAGGTGGATGTTTTTTTCTTGCCCGTCTTTCTGTGGATAGAGAGAGAAAGAGAGAGAGAGAGACAGACAGAGAGGGAGAGAGAGACAGAGAGGGAGAGAGAGAAACGAAAGAAGAAAGAAAGAGATTTAGTGAGAGAGTGAGAGCGAGAACGTGAGAAAACATAGCCTTGCACCGCAAAAACTGCAAAAAATACTGGGTTCTGCTTTGTGACATTTAACAAGAGCAAAAACAAAACACTCACGTGAGCACCTTCTCTGTCAGTGAGGGTTCTATGAGAAATGGGGGGGAGGGAAAAAATGAATACTGAACACTAAATACTGATGAATACTGAAAACTGAACAATCTGAACAATACTGAACCATCCTGAACACTGAACAACAACTGAACCATACCGAGTACTGAACAATAACGACAAGTACTGTACAAGCCACGAGAGCTCAACTCACTCTTCTTCTTGCAGCACTTTTTTAAACCCTTGCATTTGTACTTGCAGAGGAACTGCACAATGCCAATGGTGAAGAGGAGCGCCAGGAGGCTAAGGCCCACAGCGATTCCGACAGAAGCGGGGTTCACCCTGCTTGCTGTGAGCGGGGGGGCAGGAGAGAGAACAACACGGGATCACGTCAGCGCCGTCGCACCTCCGCTTCAGACGGCGCTCAGATTTGACACGGCAATCTCCCCCCACGACATCGGCATTACAGGTGCCACTATGTGACGCAGGCCCGGCGTCTCTGCTGCTATCGATCTGATTTTCACTATCTAACGAAGTGGGATTGGAAAATGTATGCTTTATGAACACACACACACACATTCTTCATTAAGACACGGCCATGGAGCAGTCAAATCAATAACAGATGCTCTGCTTAGCTTAGTTTATCTTTGTCTTGACGCCGTAATTTAAGAACTGATATATCGCTGAATGAATATTACATGAACATTGTAATGAAGTAAAGTGTTTCCAGTTCCATTACCGTCAACCATGTTGTCCTTCTTATAGTCCCACAGTCCCCATACTGTGTTGTAAACTATTCTCATGAGATTCTCAGAATGCCCTTACTTACCATCGTTACCCATCTTGATGAGCACAACAGCCGATGGAAAAACCTCCTCGTCGTGCCAAAATCCCTCCTTTATGTCCTTAATAGTCACCTTGATCTTCTCTGTTTAATCACAAATGTGCCGTGCCACCACCAACCCAATGATGAACTCCTTTCCATTCACCCATACCCATTTTTAGCTCGCCTGGGGAACTTACGTCCGCCTCTCCCATAGCTGGCATTCCTAAGGAACCGGTCCATCTTCTTCTCGCGTCCCTCCCTCCCTCCCTCCCTCAGGAAACGAGTTCCCCGACACTCTGACGACCTGTCCTGCTCAGACATCTCGCTCATTTCAATGTATACGTCGTTATGCAATGATTACAGTGAGTGGTCCACGCGTGAACCCTCCTCGTGCTCTCTTAGCTATTGCTCTAAGATGTGGACACCCCGTCCACATTTTAGAGCAATAGCTAAGAGGGCATTTCTTGTTTCGGTGTCGTAAGTGTGTCTCAAGACGGGATAAACGTATGCAATATGTGTACGGGATACATTGACCTGCGTTTGAACGTGGATTATCCGGCTGCCAGCGTAGCAGCAGTCCTGTGCAAGTGGACTTTTATTAAAAAAAATCATCACTCCACCGAATTTGGCAGGGGGGGTGTATGGCACCCTCTACTGGTGCAATCAGTTACACCAGTCGAGGGCTCTTAATACCAGAGCGTCGCAGTTAGATCCGATACAATGTCGTGTCATAATTGACATTAAGACTGAATTCATCCATAGCCATTCACCGTCACAGATACACATCGGAAGAAATTGCTGACACATCACGCAAAGACGTCAGATTCTTTGTTACGAGAGCCGTTCACCAAGCGCACACGGCACCTGGTTCAAAAGCTCCTGACAAACCCCTTAGCATACAACCGCTGTCACGCTTGTTTTGGTGGGAGGGGTGCAGCACTAGGACCCAGCGCGGCGTACGTCGGCTGATCAAGATGATTTGAAAGATGCAAATTAGAGGGTGGAGGTGGAGGAAGGTGGGAGGGAAGAGAAACAAGTGTGAGATAATATGCATCAGACACACACACACACACACACACACACACACAAACATTGTCACCATAACCATGTTTCCCGAGTAGTTAGCTATAGTAACATAGCCATCTATTAGTTACTAGTTATTATTTGGCAATCAGGGGCAGTATGTTTGTGTGCAAAGCCGTTGTCAGAGCGGATTCAAAGGTCTACAATAAAGTTCTTCAATAAAGTTCAGTACACAGCCATCACATAAAAGTGATTCAATTGTTATACTGGGGTGGGGCCAAGCAGTAGCACACAATTCCTTTACAAAGTGTCATGCGGAAGTCAAGTGGCGCTGTTTGACAGTGACCTTGCATTGAGAAAAAGATGAAAAGGTTGAGAAAAAATCCACAAAGGCGCTTTTATCACATTGTCCGTCGTCTGTCCGCCTATCTGCCTCAAAATCCTCTTTGAACGAACACCATGGAAATAATGACGTGCAATGGATACATTGTGCAACTGGGTGGTTTCACTTGTAAATGTGAGATTTAAATAAAGATTCATGTCACGCAGGTATTTGAGGTACACTTTACATACTTTGTATTTTACGAGTGTTGACACACAAAACATGGTATTACATCATAATGTCAGTCTATGTTGGGCATTATTTGGAGGATGCATCTGGCTCACACCTGTCAAGAGAGCTCCAATGTCAGTGTGGATTCATATCCTGACCAATACTTCCTTGAATCCTATCCCGCTGATGGTAAACTGTGGGTGTTGGCTGAAAACGGACACAATGAAAGAACAAACGCATGGGGAAGATGCGTCTAAATGATGGTAATCACGAGACTAGGATTTCAAATTGGCCCCATGCGACTCATTTACAATTCGGTCTACGATTGTCTTTTGCACAATGATAGGAGACAGTGTGAGAGAAAGGGGGGGAGAGAGGGAGAAAGCAAAATGAGAGAGAGGAGGGGAAGAGAGAGAGAGAGGTTGGGGGGGGGGGGGTGGGACGGGGAGGTTGCGGGCAGAGCGGTGGGCTGTGTTCCCTGTACATGAGGAGAAGAGGAGGAGAAGAGGAGGAGGTTGAGGGGACGAGAGAGCAGATGAAGACGGCGAGCGAGGAGACGAGAGCCACAGTGTTCACACAGGGGTGAAGAAGAAAGTGCTTGAGTCAAAGTTTGAGTTGCCATTGAACGGGACGTAGAGGATCGTGACGTGCGGCAGGACAGGACATCTTCCATAGATTATATATTATATGAAGTGCCGTCCAATGCGAAAGATCCTCAACACCAAAAGGTTCCAGATAGCCTCAATTTTCAGACAAGCTTCCATCGCACTACTCACAGGTAAGGCACACAAGGCTTGTCACAAAGATGGAAATTGCACCTGATTGCAGTGCCTTAACCGTCTCTATTAACTGTATACATATTGTTCGAGTAGATTCTTCAGTAGATATTACACATTTCTTTGTAGAATAAGGTGTGTCTGAAAATGTGAAGCCGAAACTTTGCCCCCACTCTGATGCTTGCTGCAACTTCTGCAAACATTTCCCTATCGGTATGCCAGTATGTCAACCCAGTTAACACTCGGGTTCATCATGCTTCTTTTCTTACAAATATACACTTATACACTTAACACACTTATGTCGGACCGATTGGCATTTTCAGTATTCTGTCAGTAGCTTATTCCGTAACAAAACCTGTCAATGAACATGTAAATCAATTTACTACTTTAAATATGAGACCAGCTGATCTTAGTACTGGTGGCAAATAACACGGTAAAATCGTATTATTTAGTATTTATTACACATTATAAGACATTATGGAATAGCATAGAAACTACGCCGATTTATCTATTTGGGTCGTTCTGTCTGGCGTGAAATAATGCATCAGCAGTAATCCATGGCCATCATGTTTTATGGTGTCCAGAAGAACGTATTGAGTTACTGTTTAATCTCTTCCAAGTTATGTTTATGATGGAAACATCGTATGAATAAGCGTTCTACAAATGTGATAATGGGGCAGAGCCAGACATTGTCCCGCACCAAAAGACTGGGAAAGGTTAAAGAAGGAGATTGTCCGCGAGTGACCGCACACACAGACAGGGTGCAGAGGTCACCTCTGTAACTGCTTTATTATTCGTCTGTCTGGTTCCATATCTCTCTCCCAACCCTATCGTTGTTTCCTCCGTCCAAGAGTAGCGCCCACAACAGTATTCCCACGTTATTAAATAAAGTTCACTGACCCAGTTCATTGAAGGCTGGCAGTGGCGCTCTGGTTCGACGTGTTTTTATGAGTCCTGGTCGAGGGAGGAAGGAAACCAGCTCTTGTTCAAAACAAAGACTCAGTCTCTGGGACCAACAACCATATCAGTCTTGTTCTCACACTTTTCTCCAGACACATCATAGAATTTTCGACTGTTGAACCCCAGGTACATACTTAAAAATTACAACCAGCCACGCTGTATGTGAAACGTTTTTATCTCTTATATGCAAAGGCCTTTGTTTGCCAGACTAATGTCATAGCCAGACTAATGTGCATAGCTATCTATGGACCCTGTTCTCATTGGTGTCTTAGCAACAACATAAATTTTGGGTCCATATAACGATCTACTGTGTGTGTGTGTCTATGTATTTAGCACGGCCACTGTGTGGATTACCTCCAGATGACCTACATGGTCCACTAGATTGGTCTATACTGGTGTCCGGCCTATAATACTGGTGCACTCGCTATACTGGGAGGTACAGTTACCTGCAATTAGCCCGATGCTTCACCTGTGCTTAACCTGCAATGACACCTGTGTTGAAACATGTCCACACTTCTTCCTGATGTTGTGTTGTTGTTGTTGAGAGAACGAGTTTCTCGGTGCGTCATGGTACAACTAGTACCACATAGCATTCACTGAAGTCATAACAGAAACAAAGCAACAAACACAGACACAGTCACACACACAGTCACACACACAGTCACACACACGCACGCACACAGTCACACACACGCACGCAACACACACACAGCTTTGCCTCAGGGAGAGGTACTAGATCAGCACACACAGACCTGTGGCTCTTGAGCTGAGAGCTGTGTGTTTTTAAGTGTGTGTGTGTGTGAGAGAGAGAGAGAGAGAGAGAGAGAGAGAGAGAGAGAGAGAGAGGGAGAGGGAGAGAGAGAGCGAGATATGGGGGAGAGGAGAGGGAGAGAGGAGGGGGAGAGGGAGGGGGTGAAGTGTGGCCCTCGTGGAGGGTGTGGGTGTGAGGGAGAGAGTGGAGCTTAGAGCGTGCGTGGGCGGGTGTAGGAGAGAGAGGGGTGGGTTCGGTGAGAAGAGCCTGGGTGTTTGCTGGTCGTATGGGTACGCTGGTGTGTGGAAGAGAGAATGAGTGTGTAGTGGAGGTTGACGAGTGAGAGAGGGTGGAGTTTGGGTAGTGGTGTATCTCTGGTGAGTGTCTGTTGTGGTGTGAGTGTTGGGTGTGTTGGGTGTGTGGGTGTGTTGGGTGTGGGTGTGTTGGGTGTGGGTGTGTTGGGTGTGTTGGGTGTGGGTGTGTTGGGTGTGGGTGTGGGTTGTCATGAGACGAAAGAGGGGGTTGGTAGGGGGGCCGTCGTTGTCGGATGGATGTGCGTGTCGTGAGTTGGTGATGATGTGAGTGGTGAGAATGTTGTGTGGTCTTTGGTGGCCGTGTGAGTGTTGTTGAGGGGAGACGCGTGCTGACTGATGGTGTCGCTTGTCTAGTGCGTGTGGGTGGTAGTTGGATATCGTAGGTGAGGTCCGGTAGGTAGTGGTTGGATGTCATTGAAAGCTGGTAGTAGTTCTTGGGGATCACGAGTGGTGTATGGTGGGGAGAGAGACGGTGTGTGCGTGGTTGTGTGAGAAGGGACGTGAGGTTGTGTGTCTTGGTGGATGTGTGTTGTATGTGCAGCTGGCGTGTTCGAGAGAGATGGTTGTAGTGGTCGGCGGGGGTTAGTGTGGTGGGGTGATGGCGTCTCTGAGTTAATAGAGTGGAGTGCTCTGTGAGTGTTGTTGAAGAGTGGTGATGGCAGCGTATGAGGGTGCGGGGCTGTGGATGGGGAGAGAGTAGAGAGAGAGAGGTAGAGAGAGAGGAGAGAGAGAGGGTAGAGGAGTGAGAGGTAGAGAGAGAGAGGGAGAGAGAGGAGAGAGAGGGGGGAGAGAGAGAGAGGGGGGGGAGAGATGAGTGTGGAGAGAGAGAGAGAGAGAGAGAGAGAGAGAGAGAGAGAGAGAGAGAGAGAGAGGAGAGAGATAGAGAGAGAGGAGAGAGAGAGAGAGAGAGCTATACGTGGTCTGTTGTGTGTGTGTGTGTGTGTGTGTGTGTGTTGTGTGTGTGTGTGTGTGTGTGTGTGTGTGTGTGTGTGTGTGTGAGAGAGAGAGAGAGAGAGAGAGAGAGAGAGCTATATGGCAGTGGTCTGTGTGTGTGTGTGTGTGTGTGTGTGTGTGTGTGTGTGTGTGTGTGTGTGTGTGTGAGAGAGAGAGAGAGAGAGAGAGCGGAGAGAGAGAGAGAGAGAGAGAGATGAAGAGAGACAGTGTGTGTGTGTGTGTGTGTGTGTGTGTGTGTGTGTGTGTGTGTGTGTGAAGATAATATATATGGTGTAAATACAGTATGTCATTTGAATACATGGATGAGATATTCGGCAACAACAGTACGTTGTTAGGGTTAGGGTTAGGGGCTGGGGGGTGGGGGGGGTAGGTGGGGGGCGCCGTGGTACAGTACGTGTGTGTAGCCTGAGACCGAGGATCACCGGCAATCTTGTTGACATACAAACGATGTCCACCAGGCTTCTAACCGGTGGGCGGGGGAGCACACAAGGCGGGCAGGTAGATACAGGTAGAGAGCGGTAGAGAGAGGTAGAGGTAGAGCGAGAGGGAGAGGGAGAGGGAGGGACGGAGAGCGAGATACATAGATAGAGGGAGGGAGGGAGGGACGGAGGGAGGCAGGGTGGGAGGGACGGAGAGAGCGAGAGATACATAGATAGAGGGACGCAAGAGAGCGGGGTGGGACAGTGTCACGTTACCAGGAATAGTTGTTGCGTTGTCTTGTCAGCCACACACAGGGGCAGGGTCATTCAAAACAATCCCCCGGGGAGAGAGAGAGAGAGAGAGACTGCCGAGCGGCGAACACACACACACACACACACACACACACACACACACACACACACACACACACACAACGCTCCGCACCTCAAAAACCCTGATCACAGCCCCGGGATCCCACAGCGGGGGCCGGTTAGCGAGGCAGCCGGCGCACAGGGTCGCGTTACTCCAACATAAAGGGAGGAGAGAGAGAGAGACAGAGCCGGCAAGAGAAACAGAGAGAGAGATAGAGAGAGAGATTGGAAATTGGAGCGGAGAGAGAGAGAGAGAGAGAGAGAGAGATAGAGGGTTTAAGCTCGGGGGCCAGGTATAGTTGAGAAGTTGGAGTTGGCGAGGAAGTCCCGGTGAGGAAATCAGAGAGGCGGGAAGGAAGCCGGGACGACGTGAGCTTCCCGTTCCCAGTCAGGAACTCAAGACCCTCTCGAGTCTCAGCCGACCCGGCGTCCAGAGGGGTGCATCAGGGGCCCCCCGACGGCATCATGCGGGTGAGTGTGAAAGCGAGCGAGCGTTCAAACTCTTTTTACTCACGTTCTGCAAAG
>PIJE02000589.1:45000-170000 GCA_002895965.2 Coryphaenoides rupestris | reverse complement strand
ATACAAGCAATTGGATTCATTCAACGTTCAATGTTGAAACCCTGAACTTCATCTGACTCAATAAGATAACCAGTCGGAAGCAATCTTTCCATGCGTGACCATTTCAACGCTATCTGTTTTACAGAGGTGCAACATTTCCACTGAAACAGAAACCACTGCAAAGCTGATAAGACCGCGGTTTGTGATCGAGCTTCTTTCACTGCCGTTGCTCTACGTCACCGTAGAAAACAGCAACAGCAAAACCTCGGTGCACGCACGCCGTTGTTGTTGTGGCTGGTGTCATCCGTTCTTCATGTGACTCCTCGCAACCACACCTTGGTATCCGATAAATAACCAAAAGCGGCGTCCATTTATTCACTGACAGGTGACGCAGCCTGTTTGTAAATTCAAGTCTCGCACAGGGAGTTGCCAGAACAGTTTTGGCAGGTTGTGCGCGGTGTTAGTCTACGTGACAACCCGCACAAACACACACACACACAGACACACACATTCACTTGTGTTCTTTAATCATACTATTAGTCATTGTTTTGACGCAGAATGTAAAGTAAACCTGTGCTGTTGCCGCACGACGCTGCCACGCACGAAGCAACCGTACGTGCAACATACTGTCTGGAAAGGAAGGCTTTATTCGGACAGAACGGGGGGAGACCACAAAGAGAGACCCCGGGTGGAAATAGCCACGTCGGGGCATTTCTTTCGCTGGCCTAAAGTCTCGTCAGCCTCATGGGCCCAACCTTGCTTTAATGAGCTGCTAATGAGCTGCATGGACCCAGGGAAGAGTCTACCTCCACAGATTGCTGATTTGGTTCAGCTGGGAGTGCTGGAGTCGGGTCCTGCAGCCAGCTCTCCTGGGTGTGGCGCACGCACACACACACACACACACACACTCACCTGCCCAACAAGCCGGCTGATGCTTGTTTAGGACGTATACATTTTCCCATGCGTCATGACATTATACATACGACACGGAGAACCGCGAGCTTGTTTGGAAACTTGGCAATTGCAAAATTGTCTTAACAAAGCAGTACACGTGTTCTCACATTCAGGAATTGCACATGGCGACTCGTCCGACAGCCTTGTCTCATGTATCCCTGTGACTCTCTCCAGACAGACACCCAGCTGCCAATAGAAAGCACCGAACCACTGAATCCTAGGCAACACGGTAAGCCTACTGACTTGCGTTCTCCTATAAAATCCCCGGCTTGTTTGGATTGTTTGTGGGGAAATTCAATAATTAAATCACTGACACCTTTTTAGTTCCTTTGTTGCATGTGTTCTTCTTCCCTTTAGCATTGTATACATAACTGCCGTATTGTTAATTACCTTCCCCATTGTCTCATCCGCTTTCTTTGTATATTTCCTTCTCCCAGCGGTCCTGCAGCCAGGCCGACACAGGAAGCCGATGACGGCCAGTCGGGGCACAGCGGCCAAGTGGAAGAGGGTGGTGCTGACTGTGCTGACTGTTCTGGTGGTGCTGGGAATCCTGGTCACGGCTGGCTACTTCAGTGAGTCCGCTGCTCGGACACCATATTGCAGAATGTTGCCTGCAATAAAGCACAGCACGGCCATAAGCCGGGGTCATGATCACTCACAAGTTCCTTCTCATATCTCATCCGGGCTTTTGTCCAAAATGTACACACCTCTGATTGTTATGTGCTTCTGGACAAACCACTTGTAGGACTTGATGCAACTTGTCATTTATTTTGACACGTCTTTTCTTTTCCCTCTCTCTCTCCCTCGCGTTGCACAAAACCTTTCATAGTCAAGCAGTTGATTGACAGCAAGTTCTTCTTCTGCAAGCAAGCCATCAAGTTCATCTCCATAGACAAGGCCTGCGATGGGAAAAGCGACTGCACGGGCGGAGAAGACGAACTCACGTGCGTGTCCTCCTTCACTGTCAACGCCACCTTTCCAGGTAACGAGAAGCAGAAGCCGACGACAACGGCCAGGCGTAACGGTTCACCCTGAAGGTGCAACCAGCCAGACCCCTTTTACATGTTGTGGTTGTTGTGTGCGTATTGTTCCAGTGCGCCTGGCAACACAGACCAGCGTTCTGCAAGTGTACAACGAAGGTGCCGGTTGGAGGAGTGTGTGTAGCGATGACTGGACCGAGAAGCACACCGTCGCGACGTGCAAACAACTGGGATACACAAAGTGAGTGAAGCTTTAGAATGACACAATTTACAGTCAATGAACACAATATTTGCAGAGAAATGCCATGTTGCTCTTCACTTGGTTTGACTCGACCACACACTGTTTCGGCATTGACTGTCTCTCTCTTATTGTAGTTTAACATACTCGATGACTGTTTTTTTTTCTTTTTTTTTATCACAGTGAACCTCGCACAAGCCGTTTATCGGTGCAGACCCTAGCGTCCGTTATGAGGACGGGTCCTTTTACAGCAGTCCGGTCCGGGGCGGAAAGCCTTCCCATACAAATGGCGACCATCGACCGGTAAGAGACATGTACTTAGTACGTATGGACCTAGCCTAATCCCAATACAAACAAGCTACCCAGCTTGTATAAAAGAGGGAAGGGTTGTAGGCTGTACACTATTCAAATGATTCAACAATACAGCAGAAGGCTTCCGGGTGCATAATAAAAGCATGCAATTGAAATCCCATGTGTGTGTTGGGGGGGGTTGTGTTTGCCAATTTGATTGTTATGGTATTGTCACTCAGGACTCCAAATCCCATTTTTGTTTCCAACATTGCTTCCTAGTTTCGACACGTTCGTTTCAGGTTGAACCCAACTGACTCTCTCACTATGACGTGACGAGGGAAACTCCCTTCTGTCTCACTAAACACTGAGACGAAACTAGATGGACGGGCAGATCTGTGAAGAGATTATGTAAAAAGTTGTTGCCTCAGTAAAGCGGGGACAGTATGTGAGGGAGTCCACCCAACAGTGTGACTCTTGTTGAAGCATGTCAAGTACGTGTGTGTGTGTGTGTGTGTGTGTGTGTTTAGCTAACATCTGCACATATTCCCCCACAGCAAGGAGTGCAAAAGTGGACAAGTTGTATCCCTGGTCTGTTCAGGTGAGAAAATAATTGGTATATATACTACAGCTTAGCCTAAAACATACTGTACAATGCATAAAGTGTGTGTGTGTGTGTGCGTGTGTGCGTGCGTGCGTGTGTGCGTGTGTGCAAGAAGTTCAGTTGTCACATACAGGGTGGGTGTTTGTGTGTGCGGTTTGCGGCTTGCTGAGCGACACGTCTGTCACATTATCCCCCTCAAGTTGCAGCCACTTCCTGTTATCTCAGTTTAAAAACGTATGGCAACGCGATCACAAAGACAGCTTTAGCGGTAACACATTGTGGTTATGTTGACGTGTTGTCATGGAGATGTTTTTGAGTGCGTGTCTTGTGCGCAGATTGTGGACAGGTGGGCTCTCAAGATCGGATTGTAGGGGGCTCGGACGCCGTGATCGAGGATTGGCCGTGGCAGGTTAGCTTGCAGCAGAACGGCCAGCATACCTGCGGAGGCTCGCTGGTGTCCCCGCGTTGGGTGGTTACGGCCGCCCACTGCTTCTCTGGGTCAGTAACCCGCCACCTCTCTCACTGCCCCCCCCCCCCCCCGTGGGAAAGGAAAGACTGTAAAAAAAAAATGCAAATAAATATGGTATTTGCCCTTCATTCTGAAAGACAATATTCCTACTAAGCTGTTCACATGGCGAGTGAAAATGAACATTCCACTAATATCCCCGTTTACATGCAGCCATGCATATTCCGATCAACATAACACGCCCCCACGTGTTATATATATATTCTGTACATTTTATATTTGCGCATATCCAAAAACCTGTGGATATCCAAGTCTGGTTTGTTTACAACACACAGAGCTGAGCGTAAACAGGCAGTTTGCGCGGGTCGCAAACTGCAGTAAATACCCCGATTTGAGACGCATATTCCGACTGCGCTGTATACATGTCCAAATAATGCTCCTAAAACCCGAGTAATATCAGCATATCCCACATGTCTTAGTCGGAAAATGCTACTTTTGGAATCCGGCCTAATTCGGAATATCCAAACGGAATACACGGCTTACATGAACAGTATCAAATTCGGAATATTGTGGAATATCAGCGTCCACGTAAACGGTTATTGACAACATGTTCCTCTTCCTAAACTTTGGCAGGAGTAAGAAGGAAGTGAGCCGCTGGAGGGTGGTGTCAGGCAAGACGTACATGGGCTCACTGGGAGGGTCGTACGTGGACCGGATCATCCTGCATGGACTCTACGGTCAGAACGACTACGACATCGCGATGATCAGACTCAGCAGCCCTATCACAGTGGGAGGTAAGAACATTGTTTGATGAGGAAAATTACGAGAAACAATTATGATCAGTGGATCGTTTGTGGCACGGAAGTCCCTGAAGCCACCATTTGCTGGAGGCATGCTCTGTCTAAAGACTCTGGTCAGGCACACGTTTAAACAGTATGTTGATGTTGCCCCCTAGCGGTATGATTGGTTCCTCAAAAATACCAACAACATAATAATAAAAACAATAGAATAATAAATGTACAGTGTATGAGCCGACAAGAAAAACAATACAGGTAAGATATTTAGTAAACAAAAAGTTGCCAATGGTTTTAAAAAAACCAGTGAATGGTATTTGGTGTGGGATTCAACTTAATGGTATTGAACAGTAGTCTTGCACATGATATTAAGAATATTGTACATGTTGATGAAAGGTAATATTGCAAGGTAGTTACATTTACATTTGTTGTTGGTATTTTGAGCAACCTCTGGCACAAATATTTCCTTCGGGATTAATAAACTTCTATCTTATTTAGGGCATTTAGTAGATGCTTTTGTCTGAAGCGACTTACAATAAGTTTACAATTTTTACATTTGTCTAAAAGACACAGTGAGACAACAATGTATCGTGAATGGTACAGTGAGAGTTGAACAATTATCATCCAACAGTCTCCGTTTGATATTTCGACAATGATATTATTGCTTGGCAACATTTTTCACTCTGCTTGAATATACCATTGAACGTATAACCGGACCATTTTCTTTATTTTATTTTATTTTAAATGAATGAATACATGTTTCTGTCCTCTAGACACACGCAGGCCTGTTTGTCTGCCCCCTAAAGACCTGGGCCTCACAGCAGGGGTCAACATGGTGGTGACGGGCTGGGGTTACCTGCAAGAAAAAGGTAAACGAACACACACACCTCACACACACAGACGACACACAACACAGACACACTTTACCATCCTGAGCCACCCATCTGCTTTCTCTGCAGGGAGGATTTCCCCGTCCCTTCCAGAAGGCGACCATTCCCCTTGATAGGCAGAGAAAAGTGTTCCAGTCCCGCGGTCTATGGCTCCTTCATATCGCCCAGGATGATCTGTGCAGGGTTTCTTGGAGGGAAATGTAGACGCTTGCCAGGTAGGACGTCAGTGCTGCTTTTCATGAGACGAGTTCTACAAAGTTGGTTTGGGTGTTATAAACGGTACAGTACCAAAAGCGGCACCAGGGGGGAGCCATTTCTTTCCTGTGGATTTCAGCATTTAGGCCTAATTAAACAAGTGGTTACAATTTATTTATTTTTAGCAGTTGGCTGTGACTGTGGAGACTCCATAGCACGGCTCAATAATTGATGTACTGTATTAAAATGGGTCAATGACATGGAGAATAATGTCAATTGAAAATGCATGCTGACGTTGACCCTAATATAACCCTTGTCAGAAACATTTGGCATTCTTGGTCCAATACTGCCGCCTACTGGTGACCCGCCGACATCTCACGACAGCTCACCCCCCCCCTCCCCAAAGTCTAGGCTTCTTAATGTATTAAACTACTGTTTTATAAGCCACATATCTACAACTTGGTAAAGTAAGTCACCCTATTATTCCCACCAGTTCGGATCTCCTCAGTGCATTCACGTCTATGTTTGAATGACCTTATTGACCTTACTCAATATCATTTTTTACTTTTTTTTTCTCACTTTAACTAGGCTATATTCATTCAATTTAAATCTGAGGTGACCCTATCAACTAAACGTTCCCAAATAGCCCTGAACAGTGATTGACTTGGATATATAACTGTTGTGATTTTACAGCACAAATCACGTTAAAACGTTAAAAACATGAGAGCTTCCCTGACTCTCTCTGTTGTGTAGAACAGCTTTTGGGCTGATTTCTCTTATATTTGAGTCGGGTCGACGAAGTGACATATAAGCTTAAAAAAAGATATATATTTCATAGCTTTTAAAAAATAATTAAAAAGGTTTAATTATGATTAGAAATAGCATTAGTTTCTGATTGTTATTGTCTCAACCCAGGGAGCTCAGAATGCACTTGATTCGTACATTATAGTACCTTTAACTTGAGCATGTAGTGAAGACTAGAAATGCATATCAGAATGAAGAATGTGTGTGAGTGTGTATGCATGTTACATTA
The DNA here is from genome assembly GCA_002895965.2 of Coryphaenoides rupestris. Taxonomy (NCBI): domain Eukaryota; kingdom Metazoa; phylum Chordata; class Actinopteri; order Gadiformes; family Macrouridae; genus Coryphaenoides; species Coryphaenoides rupestris. The sequence continues at coordinate 163,579 of PIJE02000589.1, read as the reverse complement.
TAGGGTGAATAAATAATTATACAACCTCTCTGGCCGTCAAGCCAGTGTACTGTGAATGAAAGTTGACTCTGCAATATTCTCAACTAGTTTCAACAATTTTTTAACATTAGGTTAAAACAACATGACCTGTGTGTGTGTGTGTGTGTGTGTGTGTGTGTGTGTGTGTGTGTGTGGTGTGTGTGTGTGTGTGTGTGTGTGTGTGTGTGTGTGTGTGTGTGTGTGTGTGTGTGTGTGTGGTGTGTTGTGTGTGTGTGTGTGTGTGTGTGTGTGTGTGTCTCTGGCGCAACTTAACCCCACGGGATACTCTTCACCACCACCGAGCAAACGAACAATGCTATCCTATTCTCTTTTCCGTTGAAGGCTAAATATTATTGTCCACGGCAAGGTTTATTTAAGCAGCAGCGCCAGTCAAACACAAGGCCACTCATATTGTTTTACAAAGGAAAGAAATAGCATTAGTTTCTGATTGTTATTGTCTCAACCCAGGGAGCTCAGAATGCTCTTGATTCGTACATATAGTACCTTTTAAATTGAGCATGTAGTGAAGACTAGAAATGCATATCAGAATGAAGAATGTGTGTGAGTGTGTATGCAGGGCCCTATATGAGCTCAGAATGCACTGATTCTTACTTATAGCACCTTTTAGTGAATAACGTGTTGATGCAGACCTTACATCATCATGTTGTTCTTGTTGTTGTTGTTGTTGTGTCCAGGGCGATAGCGGGGGCCCCCTGGTGTATTTCTCCATGTCCCACTGGAGCCTGGTCGGGGTGGTCAGCTGGGGCATCGGCTGCGCCAGAGCGGGGAGGCCGGGGGTCTACTGCAACGTGGACGTCATGCTCAACTGGATACACACCGTCATGCAGGTAGGGGGGAGGGGGTGTGTGTGTGTGTGTGTGGAAAGTAACAAAGTACATTTACTCAAGGACTATACTTTAGTACAAAACTATTGTTACATTGTTACTTTGCAAATTAACAATACAAAATATAATCAATAAGTAAATTCTGATATATCAATTAAAATGAGCATCACATTTACCAGATGCAACATTAAAGCGATGAACACTTTCATGCATCAATCATTATAATCCAATATGATATTTATGATGCTGGAATGGGCTATTCTTTATTCTGAGTACTTTGATGTATTTTGGCAGTAATACTTTTGTCATTTTACTTCAGTAACATTTTCAATCGCTTGTAACAAAGAATTTCTTTAACGTGCTATTACTACTTTTACTTAAAATATCTGAGTACTTCTTCCACCACTGCCTGACACTTGCTTGTGTTTCCCCTGCAGCAACACTGATGAGAAAAGAAGATGAACAAGGAGAACGGAGGAGAGTTTCTTCGACTACTAAGAACAAACCAAAGCTAAATGACTTATCACCAACACGGGTCTATGGCCATGCCTGTCACACATGAACACATTCATACCACTATTCACTTACGTACACACAACACATGGGATTATTTCAGCGTTAATTTGCTTCAGGTTTGAGGCGATGTGCCATTTCAGGACTTCCAGTGTGCCATCTCAGGACTTGAAATACTTGAAATAGCACACTAGATTTTAGACGGTCCGGGTTCTTAATGACAGAATACTCCGAGCAGCGTTTTTTTAACTGTGAAGATACTCGATGGTTTTTAAAAGCCTGTTGTTGTTCAGCATGTGATGCTTGATAATTATCGTTTTTGAACAAATGTCTTGCACTTTTTATTGCTATTGTGCGATCGCTAAGCAGGTAAAGAGGTGTGTGTGTCCCTATTCGGAAACTGAGTTTATAATGTGCTATACTTATCCTAGGAGTCGGTGTCAAAAATATGAACGCTTATGTAAGATGTTTCCCCTAAAACCATGAGGCCAGCCCCACGGTCTTGCCAGTGGTCTGAATTGGACCTCGTAACAGGCCCTCACGTTGGGCCTGGTTTAAAGGTGCCTGAGCGCCTCACTGTGGGCTTTCACACCATTCCTTCACTTGAGCACTTTAAAGTGAGCAAAGTGTGCCATGTTATGCGTTGGGTGGCCTTTGTTTCGATTCTTTTTTAACTGAGGTAGTCTCATGTGCTAAAGCAGACTTGGGAGGAGGATGAAGTACCTAGCCATGTAGGGAGGAGTTACTGGATGCAAGTACATAAAAAAAGGTGTTATTTGCAGTCGGATGTGTTTCTTCTTATAAGGTTAATTCCCAGGAAAAGCTTTTACTGAATGTCATCTTGCCATTGCAAGCGGTTAGAAGGATATTTGTCCATAACAAATGTGATTATTTGGAATGGGGTTGTGCACAGCAATGCAATGATCATTGTCCTTTGTTTAGGTGATCGGATTGACTTAACGTTTCATTAAACTCATCTCATTGTCTATTAGAGAGAATATGCCACATGTATGCTTACGTCGCCAGTTCTATTCTTGTGGTTTTGTGCTAAACTTGGACTACAACCATGAATGAGCTGCACATTTCTTTATACATATTTACATATTGTGTACATATTGTGTGCTATGGTGGTGTCTTGTAAATACTGTAGCTGTGACGCTGAAGTTTGTTAATAAAATTTGAAAAGCTGAGTACATTCCTTTGAACTTGTAGTACAATAAACCGATAACAATAATTTCAGAAAGTGGCTTTTCAGTCTACTAGACGGAAGTAAATGAACAACCAAAGTATTTTTCTTAGGAGAGTGCTTTAATGAATCAGTGACAAATTCTGAACATTTGTTTCATTACTTAAGTCGGCAATATAAAATGGTTCTTTGAAATAATCAGTTTAGATCAATACTATAAGTACATCATACATATGAAAGATTCTTAAGGTATTAAGGTTAGGATATTTATGAAAAGCCAACATAATTCCGTACTCCATTTTGTAATAATTAAATTTAGTCTATTCATGACATACAAACTCAGTATGATGGTGTATGTGAATATAGGAATAATACATTTTTATTGTAATTTTATTTGTACAAAATAACATACAAAAATGCACACACATCTCTACATTTAGGATCCCCTTCCCCATATGTTAATCTAGATAAGTGGCTTAAAGATCAAAATATGAAAAAATTGTGTCCTAAACCCAGACATAGTAAAACATTAAAAAAAAAAATCCAACCTCTCAGATGGTGTTGTAGGAGGCCTTTCGAGATGATAAAGTGTTTGCAAAAATGTTATGTTTTTGTAAGGTTTTATGGGAATGTTGTTACGTTCCAACGTTGGGTGAAGTGGGCAGCAGAATTTCCTGTAGGCTATTTGTACTCATTGTCTGAACAACAAGGTACAAATGTTTGTACCTCAGTAAAAAAAAACTAAGGGTTCATTTGCATGGTTGATTGCTTATTACTTAGCCCCAGAACAGTATATAACATGAATAATAATATCAACATTAGTCATATTTTTATGAATAGTGATTTTATTAAAAAATAAAAATAAAATAAATGAAAAACAGGAATACATGTGCAAGGCAAGCATGTGCATGTATGTAGGGAGGGGCGAATATGTACAGTATAGATAGCATATGGATTTATCAGATTTAAGTAAGTAAAATGCCTTTAATATTTTTTTTGGTGATCATTACACTGACTAGAACATGTACATGTGTAGTTATTGTGAAATACATTCCCCAAATGTAAATTAGAGCATGTTGTATATTTGTTGTACTTGTACAACACTGGGAAAGTGTGGTAGTCAAAATAGCCATGTTGTAAGTTTACATACCTGGCTAAGTGTTAGTTTTCACAATATATCAATTACATCTGCGCATGTGTAAACGGATGTCGCGCGGATGCAGTCACGCCAACTTAGTGACGTCGTCTCTATATTTAGCGAGTATTCAGACCCTCTAGCGACTCTTTTTCAAAAAAGCGACGAGCGACAAATCTAGCGATTTTTTCTGGTGTCATTGGAGACTTTTGGCGACTCTGACGTGAAAGCACGTATCGTTCTTACTCTTGTCAACGAGCAGCGGGCGGGTGCTGCCCTCCCTCCCCCCCAAACCCCCCCGTCCCGCCACCAGTCCCTCGCCAGCTGCAGTAATAGCCGTGGTACAAGAGCAGAGAGTCTACAGAGGAGACGGCGAATATCCGCTCAGTGCCGCTATAGCCAGATGCTGACCTCACACGGTACGGTGGTGGAGGGAGGTATCTATGCGCGCCATCCTATGGATACAAGCAACGCCGCGCGGCTTGGCGACTTCTGACGTGAAAGCTCGTATCGTTCTTCCTCTTGTCAACGAGCAGCGGGCGGGTGCTGCCGCGGAGTTCTCACTACCCCCCACCCGCGTCCTAAAGCACTCCACAGGCGCCGGTCGTGTCCTCGGCGCAGCAGTCCCTCCCAGCTGCAGTCAGAGCACGAGACGTTCACCCCTCCGCGTCCAGACTGTAAATGAATCGCGCGAAGCCGCCGCTGGCTGATCAGGGCGGGATGTCAATGTAATATCAAAAATTAAATACATTAAAAAAATACAAAAAAATAAAAATAACAAAAAAAACTAAGTAACTCCGCCAGAGTGTCTCTTTTGGGTCAGTTTTGCCGGTCCCAAGCCCAACGTCATGAAAGAAATCCAACTAATCGACTGAATCATTTAAACCTGGGTTTTCAGTTATCTGATGACTGAAGTGCATGTAAACGCGTCAAATCAGATTATTACCATTACCTGATTATTCCCAGTTATCGGATTATTGTGTGCATGTAAACGTACTGATTATTGGGCATGTACCTGAAGATGGGCCCAGTACAAATGGCTGGAAGCCGAATGTACTGGGAGACAGACACACGGCACGCCCCTGTTGGGGGGCAGACACACGGCACTGCCAGAAGGTCAGAACTACAAGATCTATGCAGACAACTACTTCACCTCTGTTCCACTGATAGAGAAGCTCCTTGATCATGGAATCCATTATGTGGGAACAGCCAGGCAGGTGCGCCTACCCAACTGCAACCTTGAAGACGACAAGAGCTTGAAGAAGAAGGGGAGAGGAACCTTTGACTACAGAGAGTGGAGGTGAAACACAACATCTCTGCTGTCAAATGGTATGACAACAGGGCGGTCACACTTGTGTCATCCTTTGCTGGAACAGAACCTGTGTGCAGAAGATTCAACGCTGGGACAAAGCCAACAAGACCTACATTGAAGTTGAAAGGCCTTACATTGTGGGTGCCGACAACAAATACATGGGAGGTGTGGATTTGTTGGACTCGTTTACAGCCAAATACAAGTTCCCCCTGAAATCCCGCCGCTGGTACATGTACATCTTCTGGCACACCATCGCCCTTGCTGTGGTCAACGCCTGGCTCCTCTACAAGCGGGACTGCCAAGCTCTCAAGTTCTCTAAGAAAGAGACACTGAACATGAGACACAGCTAGCATCCTCTCTCATTCTGGTAAGAATCAATTTCTGTTATTTACCATTTGTCATATTTTTAAATATTTCAATGTTTGTAATATCTCAGACTTGTATCTGAATGTATCTTTGACATGTATATTAATTGATCTAATCAGGTGGACACAGTCAAAACTCCAAAGAGGGGACGACCATCTTCAGGCAATGGTAGCCCAGTAACACGGACCGTGACAACAGGCAGCCCTTTGAATGCTCAGAAGAGACCATCCTCGGGTGATGGGAATCCAAACAGCGTCCCACCCAAGAGATCGTGTGCACACCCGCCACTGGATGTACGCAAGGACCTCGTTGGACATTTCCCAATGAAGACAACGAGAGGGCGCTGCAGACATTGCCCTAAAGGGTACACCAACACACAATGCCGCAAGTGTGATGTTCGTCTTTGCTTTTCAGAGGACAAGGACTGTTTCTGGGACTATCACTGCAAATGATCACTGCACTACTCCCCAACCTACTGTATATACCCCTTGTACACCTAATACACATATACTTATGTCCATACTGTACATATTCGCCCTCCCTACATACATGCACATGCTTGCCTTGCACATGTATTGTTTTATTAAATAAAATCACTATTCATAAAAATATGACTAATGTTGATATTATTATTCATGTTATATACTGTTCTGGGGCTAAGTAATAAGCAATCAACCATGCAAATGAACCCTTAGTTTTTTTTTACTGAGGTACAAACATTTGTACCTTGTTGTTCAGACAATGAGTACAAATAGCCTACAGGAAATTCTGCTACCCACTTCACCCAACGTTGGAACGTAACAACATTCCCATAAAACCTTACAAAAACATAACATTTTTGCAAACACTTTATTATCATCTCCAAAGGCCTCCTACAACACCATCTGAGAGGTTGGATTTTTTTTTATTTATGTTTTACTATGTCTGGGTTTAGGCCCCTATTTTTTTCATATTTTGATCTTTAAGCCACTTATCTAGATTAACATATGGGGAAGGGGGTCCTAAATGTAGAGATGTGTGTGCATGTTTTTGTATGTTATTTTGTACAAATAAAATTACAATAAAAATGTATTATTCCTATATTCACATACACCATCATACTGAGTTTGTATGTCATGAATAGACTAAATTTAATTATTACAAAATGGAGTAGGGAATTATGTTGGTTTTTCATAAATATCCTAACCTTAATACCTTAAGAATCTTTCATATGTATGATGTACTTATAGTATTGATCTAAACAGATTATTTCAAAGACTTAAGTAATGAAACAAATGTTCAGAATTTGTCACTGATTCATTAAAGCACTCTCCTAAGAAAAATACTTTGGTTGTTCATTTACTTCCGTCTAGTAGACTGAAAAGCCACTTTCTGAAATTATTTGTATCGGTTTATTGTACTACAAGTTCAAAGGAATGTACTCAGCTTTTCAAATTTTATTAACAAACTTCAGCGTCACAGCTACAGTATTTACAAGACACCACCATAGCACACAATATGTACACAATATGTAAATATGTATAAAGAAATGTGCAGCTCATTCATGGTTGTAGTCCAAGTTTAGCACAAAACCACAAGAATAGAACTGGCGACGTAATCATACATGTGGCATATTCTCTCTAATAGACAATGAGATGAGTTTAATGAAACGTTAAGTCAATCCGATCACCTAAACAAAGGACAATGATCATTGCATTGCTGTGCACAACCCCATTACAAATAATCACATTTGTTATGGACAAATATCCTTCTAACCGCTTGCAATGGCAAGATGACATTCAGTAAAAGCTTTTCCTGGGAATTAACCTTATAAGAAGAAACACATCCGACTGCAAATAACACCTTTTTTATGTACTTGCATCCAGTAACTCCTCCTACATGGCTAGGTACTTCATCCTCCTCCCCAAGTCTGCTTTAGCACATGAGACTACCTCAGTTAAAAAAGAATCGAAACAAAGGCCACCCAACGCATAACATGGCACACTTTGCTCACTTTAAAGTGCTCAAGTGAAGGAATGGTGTGAAAGCCCACAGTGAGGCGCTCAGGCACCTTTAAACCAGGCCAACGTGAGGGCCTGTTACGAGGTCCAATTCAGACCACTGGCAAGACCGTGGGGCTGGCCTCATGGTTTTAGGGAAACATCTTACATAAGCGTTCATATTTTTGACACCGACTCCTAGGATAAGTATAGCACATTATAAACTCAGTTTCCGAATAGGGACACACACCTCTTTACCTGCATAGCGATCGCACAATAGCAATAAAAAGTGCAAGACATTTGTTCAAAAACGATAATTATCAAGCATCACATGCTGAACAACAACAGGCTTTTAAAAACCATCAAGTATCTTCACAGTTAAAAAAACGCTGCTCGGAGTATTCTGTCATTAAGAACCCGGACCGTCTACCGACTGACACTACTTTTAAAATCTAGTGTGCTATTTCAAGTATTTCGAGTCCTGAGATGGCACACTGGAAGTCCTGAAATGGCACATCGCCTCAACCTGAAGCAAATTAACGCTGAAATAATCCCATGTGTTGTGTGTACGTAAGTGAATAGTGTATGAATGTGTTCATGTGTGACAGGCATGGCCATAGACCCGTGTTGGTGATAAGTCATTTAGCTTTGGTTTGTTCTTAGTAGTCGAAGAAACTCTCCTCCGTTCTCCTTGTTCATCTTCTTTTCTCATCAGTGTTGCTGCAGGGGAAACACAAGCAAGTGTCAGGCAGTGGTGGAAGAAGTACTCAGATATTTTAAGTAAAAGTAGTAATAGCACGTTAAAGAAATTCTTTGTTACAAGCGATTGAAAATGTTACTGAAGTAAAATGACAAAAGTATTACTGCCAAAATACATCAAAGTACTCAGAATAAAGAATAGCCCATTCCAGCATCATAAATATCATATTGGATTATAATGATTGATGCATGAAAGTGTTCATCGCTTTAATGTTGCATCTGGTAAATGTGATGCTCATTTTAATTGATATATCAGAATTTACTTATTGATTATATTTTGTATTGTTAATTTGCAAAGTAACAATGTAACAATAGTTTTGTACTAAAGTATAGTCCTTGAGTAAATGTACTTTGTTACTTTCCACACACACACACACACACACACCCCTCCCCCCCCTACCTGCATGACGGTGTGTATCCAGTTGAGCATGACGTCCACGTTGCAGTAGACCCCCGGCCTCCCCGCTCTGGCGCAGCCGATGCCCCAGCTGACCACCCCGACCAGGCTCCAGTGGGACATGGAGAAATACACCAGGGGGCCCCCGCTATCGCCTGGACACAACAACAACAACAACAAGAACAACATGATGATCAACACGTTATTCACTAAAAGGTGCTATAAGTAAGAATCAGTGCATTCTGAGCTCATATAGGGCCCTGCATACACACTCACACACATTCTTCATTCTGATATGCATTTCTAGTCTTCACTACATGCTCAATTTAAAAGGTACTATATGTACGAATCAAGCGCATTCTGAGCTCCCTGGGTTGAGACAATAACAATCAGAAACTAATGCTATTTCTTTCCTTTGTAAAACAATATGAGTGGCCTTGTGTTTGACTGGTGCTGCTGGTTAAATAAACCTTACCGTGGACAATAATATTTAGCCTTCAACGGAAAAGAGAATAGGATAGCATTGTTCGTTTGCTCGGTGGTGGTGAAGAGTATCCCGTGGGGTTAAGTTGCGCCAGAGACACACACACACACACACACCACACACACACACACACACACACACACACACACACACACACACACACACACACACACACACACACACACACACACACACACACACACACACCACACACACACACACACACACACACACACACACACACACACAGGTCATGTTGTTTTAACCTAATGTTAAAAAATTGTTGAAACTAGTTGAGAGTATTGCAGAGTAACTTTCATTCACGTACACTGGCTTGACGGCCAGAGAGGTTGTATAACTTATTTATTCACCCTATAATGTAACATGCCATTACACACTCACACACCATTCTTCATTCTGATATGCATTTCTAGTCTTCACTACATGCTCAATTTAAAGGTGCTATAATGTACGAATCAAGTGCATTCTGAGCTCCCTGGGTTGAGACAATAACAATCAGAAACTAATGCTATTTCTAAATCATAATTAAACCTTGTACACATTTTTTAAAAGCTATGAAATATATATCTTTTTTTAATTATCCAAGCTTATATGTCACTTCGTCGACCCGACTCAAATATAAGAGAAATCAGCCCCAAAAGCTGTTCTACACAACAGAGAGAGTCAGGGAAGCTCTCATGTTTTTAAACGTTTTAACGTGATTTGTGCTGTAAATCTCAATAGTTATATATCCAAGTCAATCACTGTTTCAGGGCTATTTGGGAACGTGTAGTTGATAGGGTCACCTCAGATTTAGTCAATAAGGTCATTCAAACATAGACGTGAATGCACTGAGGAGATCCGAACTGGTGGGAATAATAGGGTGACTTACTTTACCAAGTTGTAGATATGTGGCTTATAAAACAGTAGTTTAATACATTAAGAAGCCTAGACTTTGGGGGAGGGGGGGGTGAGCTGTCGTGAGATGTCGGCGGGTCACCAGTAGGCGGCAGTATTGGACCAAGAATGCCAAATGTTTCTGACAAGGGTTGTATTAGGGTCAACGTCAGCATGCATTTTCAATTGACATTATTCTCCATGTCATTGACCCATTTTAATACAGTACATCAATTATTGAGCCGTGCTATGGAGTCTCCACAGTCACAGCCAACTGCTAAAAAAAAAAAAATGTAACCCTTGTTTAATTAGGCCTAATGCTGAAATCCACAGGAAAGAAATGGCTCCCCCTGGTGCCGCTTTTGGTACTGTACGTTTATAACACCAAACCAACTTTCAGTAGAACTCGTCTCATGAAAAGCAGCACTGACGTCCTACCTGGCAAGCGTCTACATTTCCCTCCAGAAACCCTGCGCAGATCATCCTGGGCGATATGAAGGAGCCATAGACCGCGGGACTGGAACACTTTTCTCTGCCTATCAAGGGGATGGTCGCCTTCTGGAGGGACGGGGAAATCCTCCCTGCAGAGAAAGCAGATGGGTGGCTCAGGATGGTAAAGTGTGTCTCTGTGTGTGTCTGTCTCTGTGTGTGTGTGTGTGTCTGTCTCTGTGTGTGTGTGTGTGTGTGTGTGTGTTCACACCTTTTTCTTGCAGGTAACCCCAGCCCGTCACCACCATGTTGACCCCTGCTGTGAGGCCCAGGTCTTTAGGGGGCAGACAAACAGGCCTGCGTGTGTCTAGAGGACAGAAACATGTATTCATTCATTTAAAATAAAATAAAATAAAGAAAATGGTCCGGTTATACGTTCAATGGTATATTCAAGCAGAGTGAAAAATGTTGCCAAGCAATAATATCATTGTCGAAATATCAAACGGAGACTGTTGGATGATAATTGTTCAACTCTCACTGTACCATTCACGATACATTGTTGTCTCACTGTGTCTTTTAGACAAATGTAAAAATTGTAAACTTATTGTAAGTCGCTTCAGACAAAAGCATCTACTAAATGCCCTAAATAAGATAGAAGTTTATTAATCCCGAAGGAAATATTTGTGCCAGAGGTTGCTCAAAATACCAACAACAAATGTAAATGTAACTACCTTGCAATATTACCTTTCATCAACATGTACAATATTCTTAATATCATGTGCAAGACTACTGTTCAATACCATTAAGTTGAATCCCACACCAAATACCATTCACTGGTTTTATTAATACCATTGGCAACTTTTTGTTTACTAAATATCTTACCTGTATTGTTTTTCTTGTCGGCTCATACACTGTACATTTATTATTCTATTGTTTTTATTATTATGTTGTTGGTATTTTTGAGGAACCAATCATACCGCTAGGGGGCAACATCAACATACTGTTTAAACGTGTGCCTGACCAGAGTCTTTAGACAGAGCATGCCTCCAGCAAATGGTGGCTTCAGGGACTTCCGTGCCACAAACGATCCACTGATCATAATTGTTTCTCGTAATTTTCCTCATCAAACAATGTTCTTACCTCCCACTGTGATAGGGCTGCTGAGTCTGATCATCGCGATGTCGTAGTCGTTCTGACCGTAGAGTCCATGCAGGATGATCCGGTCCACGTACGACCCTCCCAGTGAGCCCATGTACGTCTTGCCTGACACCACCCTCCAGCGGCTCACTTCCTTCTTACTCCTGCCAAAGTTTAGGAAGAGGAACATGTTGTCAATGACTGTTTACGTGGACGCTGATATTCCACAATATTCCGAATTTGATACTGTTCATGTAAGCCGTGTATTCCGTTTGGATATTCCGAATTAGGCCGGATTCCAAAAGTAGCATTTTCCGACTAAGACATGTGGGATATGCTGATATTACTCGGGTTTTAGGAGCATTATTTGGACATGTATACAGCGCAGTCGGAATATGCGTCTCAAATCGGGGTATTTACTGCAGTTTGCGACCCGCGCAAACTGCCTGTTTACGCTCAGCTCTGTGTGTTGTAAACAAACCAGACTTGGATATCCACAGGTTTTTGGATATGCGCAAATATAAAATGTACAGAATATATATATATATATATATATATAACACGTGGGGGCGTGTTATGTTGATCGGAATATGCATGGCTGCATGTAAACGGGGATATTAGTGGAATGTTCATTTTCACTCGCCATGTGAACAGCTTAGTAGGAATATTGTCTTTCAGAATGAAGGGCAATACCATATTTATTTGCATTTTTTTTTTACAGTCTTTCCTTTCCCACGGGGGGAGGCTCGCCCCCGGGTCGATGGAGTTCGTCTTCGTCTACCTTCGTCTACATTGTGTTTTTGCAATAATTACCTAACAGGAAAGCCCCAAAACTGAACAAGGCATTATAGCAGAATTAGTGTTCCTGTGGTGCTGTATATAAAATAAATCCCACAACTCCATTGCGTGTTTGGTGTTGGTCGTTGTCGAACGTGGACCGTTGCTGTCCCTGCTTCCTAGGCTGACTGTCTGGGAGGTGGGGACGGGAGGCCCTGTGTCCTTGCTTCTCGGGCTGGCTGCCTGGGAGGACAGGGGCGGGAGCGTCTCACGTGCAGCCATGTCTCTGCCTCTAAGTGATTGATGTGTCTACATTGTCATTTCTGCCCCATCCCAAATGTATATATGCTCTATGTATCTGAATAAACTTTGAATCATTCCGGTTTGATGCTGCCTTGTGTCACATTGATTCCCAGAGCTCGCTGCTTTGCTACAGACAATCCAGAACCTGAACTTCAGCCACAGTAGGATGGACCGCTCGAAAACTGCGCATAACAGATACATTCCTGAAGTTTGTTTGAGAACCTTCTTAACTTCAGCCATTGTAACCTTCTAACTTTAACCATTAACCATCTAACTCTACCTCCTTCTTACAACATACATTAGTTCAGGGGTTTCTCAGATGTCAACACCTATTGGTGGTGCAGAATGTAAGAGTGCTCTCTCCATTTATGTCATTCATATAGCATGTAGGCAAAACTAGCGATTACAGTATATCCCTTTATATGTATCATCAAATTCTCCCATATTGGTGCCTAACTTGCAACTTTGACGTGTGCGTGTGTGTGTGTGTGTGTGTGTGTGTGTGCGTGTGTGTGCTTGCATGTGTGTGTGTGTGTGTGTGTCCCAGGCGGGACGTTGAGCATGATCCTCTGACCTGTCGGCCGCACTACGCCATTCGTGCTGTCTGCGGTGGTGGCGATCATCTACACGCTGCTGGCAGGATTCTACTCTGTGCATACACAGATGTGATCCAGCTGGTTTTTTATGTTCATCAGCCTGGTGAGTGCAGAGGCGGAGCCCTGGGGGAGGAGCGGGAGGGCGGGAGGGATTGGAAGGGGGAGGGGAGTTTGCTTTGCTTTAATTGCCTCGTTTCTTTTTGTTTTAAACGGCACAATTCATTTCCCAATTTCCTGAAATGCCAACAGTGGTCGTTGACCCACAAAATCGGTCGTCAAGCGGGTGGAGTAGCTGCTGTACATAGCTGTACATGTACATGCTAAAAACATTTTTATGTTATGTTGGTTTTTGTTTTTCTAAGTGGCTGTGTGTTCCCTTCCTCCTTCTCAACCCAGTGTCCACTGACGCCACACACACAAGCCTCGCTCAACCACTCACAGCAGGTGCCCTGGCTCGGCGAGTTGAAGCCAGTGGAGGCTGGCAAATGGATGGATGAACTTCTCTTAATGGTTAGACCCCCCATGCAGTTTGTGTCCATCAAGGAGGCTTTCACATCGTATCGTATCGCTCTGCCTGTCTGCATGCCTTCATTTTCTGATATGAGTGTATGAGTGTATGAGTGTATGAGTGTTGAGTGATGACATTGCAATAAGCATGCCAAGGCTTGAGTGTTTTTTTTTTTATTCATTCATTTTTTATGTCATTAGTTTTTTATTATACTCGGGCTATAACAACTACATAAATTCAGAAAGGTAGAAATACAGTCATTCTCCCAGACACACAACACTCAACAACCCACCCTCTCTATACCAAAATAATGAATCTCTTTCAAATTACAATCATCTTCTCTTTTGTCTTTCGTAGAAACGATTTTCTAATGAAACCAGAACCCGCTAATGAGTTGCAGGCACGACTTATGCTAACGTGTCGTGAGTGGGGGTGAATGTGGGGCACTAAAGGTAATTTCTATTTTGCCCTTGGGTGACAAACACGATCGATCAATAATCGATGTTCACTCGACAGTACGATGCATCACATTGCGGCTTCAAGGCTGAACCCGTCTCTTTGCGTGTGCGTGCATGCGCGTGTGTGTGTATGTGTATGTGTACTGTTGTATGTGGTGTATGTGTGTTATGTGTGTGTGTGTGTGTGTGTGCGTGTGCGTCGTGGTGTTGTGGTATAGGCTCTGGGAGTCTGTCCTTACCAGGCCCTTACCAGAGGATCCTGTCCGCTGCCTCCCTGTGCAGCTCAGATCAACCTGCTTCGTTAGCGGCCGCACCGTCGTCATCCTCGCCGTGCCTTCCATTGTCATAGGAGCCGTGGCTTTCCTCTACGGGTACGTTAAAAACACACCCCAAACACACACACCACACACCACACGCATTTGTGTATTAAACACATGCGTGCAGAAAACTAAGTCAAACGGAGTGCATACAAAACCAAACAAATGGCATCGCCAAACTCTTTTCTTCTTCTGCGCTTCTTACGATTTTTAAATGTTCGCATGACTGCAGACATCGGCATTGCCGCCAACATTTTGTGTGATTAGTAAGAAAAGCAAAGCAGAAAGGTTTCTTTTGATCTGATTTGCTCCGTCTCCATGGAGACCTCACTTTATGCTAATAATAATAATAATATAATAATAATTATGATTATTATTAGCATTCTTAATTATGAGCAGCAGGAGCGTTCATTTCCACGGCTCTCCCCGCAGACTGGAACCAGACGTTGTACGGCCTTCCATCTCCGTTTGAGCGCGGGGAGGCGGGGAAGGTGCTGCCCATCACCCTGCACTACCTCACCCCGCCCTGGGTGTCCGTGCCGGGCATCGCGGGGTTGGCGGCCGCCGTCATGTCCTCCATGGACTCGGTTCTGCTCTCCTCCGCCTCCATGTTCGCCCGCAACGTTTATAAGAACTCGCTCAGAGTAAAGGTGTGTGTATTTTAAATCTTTTGTTTTATTTTTGAACATGGTAAGTCTTGTCCTTTATGAAACTTCAACATAGCAATCCATGCCATTTTGTCACTGTATACGAAAAATAAGACTGAGGCTCTTTGACGTGGAGCTGCGTCAGCAGTTGATGTGGATGGCCGCGTCTGAGAGAGGGTTAAGCTTCTCGGACATCTTTAGGCAAACCTAGCAATCATGAAACTCGTTCTATTAGCCTCGCATCTAACTAGCTTGAAACCGGCTCTATTCTTATCTTTATGTACCACAGTGATATATTGCTGTCTCCTTCAACACATGTACTCTTTGTAAGTCGCTTTGGATAAAAGTGTCTGCCAAATGCCCTAAATGTAAATGTACATTTTTATTATCAAATATAATTTCATCATCATCATCATCATCATATTTGCGAAACGTACTAACTTAAACAAAAGTATCACGAAGTTGGAGTGGGTGGTAACCATGGAGTTAACAGGCCTGTGTGTGAGAGGACTTGAGTCTGCTATCTCATGTTCTAAAATCCAAATCCCCCTCGTTCTCTCTCTCTCTGTGTCTCTGTCTCTCTCTGTGTCTCTCTGTCTCTGCCCAGGCGTCAGACAGGGAGTGTCTGTGGGTGATCCGCATAACTGTGCTGCTCGTGGGCCTGGCTGGCATGGGGCTAGCCTTCGTCGAGAAAAGCGTCTTTTCCCTCTGGCTGGTCAGCAGCGACCTCATCTACTGCGTCATATTCCCCCAGCTCATCTGTGTCCTGCACTGCCCCATCGCCAATGGCTACGGCGCCACCGCCGGGTACGTCCTTGCCCTGGTGCTCAGGCTGCTCAGCGGGGAGCCGCTGCTCCACCTCGCCCCTGTCCTGCTCTTCCCCGGCTGGCGTCGGGACCCAGAGACAGGCGCCGTCAGCCAGTACTTCCCCTTCCGGACTCTGATCATGCTGCTCTCCATGCTGGCCGTCCCCTCGGCCTCGCTGCTCAGCCGGCTGGCCTTCACCCACCGTCTGCTGCCGGCCTCCTGGGACGTCTTGGGCGTTCCTGAAGCAGCAGCAGCACCAGCAGCAGGAGGGTGAGGAGGGAGAGGAGGGTTACTGGCGAGGAGGGGACGGTGAGGACGAAGAGGGCGAGAAGCTTGTCACCGTGAAGGAGAAACTGCTGGCCATCTCCAGCACCAGCAGTCAGAAGGTGGCTGGTGGGGAAGCTGTAAGCTGCTAAGTGTGTTTATACCAAATAGTGTGAAGTGATCCATTTTTATGTTGGTTTTTTTTCTATTATTCTGTTATTATTGTCGTTTATCTCTCGGGCCTGGAGCTTTGCCAAGTTAGATGTTTTTTAAGCAATGGGTGATGATTTCACTTTTACGTTTTTTGTGCTTAAACTCCTGCTGCCTCAATGTAGTTAGTTAGCTAATGGATTTATACAATATTATAGATCAATGATCTATACATTTTAAAATGGATGCCTTTCCTTACTGTTGTAAATGTTGTTTGGCCAGTTTTTGGTGATGTTTTAACTGCACATGTTTATAATGATATTTATCTTAACCCTTTGATACACAACATGGGTCGAAAGTGACCCGAATGAGTTTTAATTGCAAATATCTTTGCAATAAATTACTTTCATCATTCAGAATTCCAGGTATTCCTCAATTAACTTGTTTTTGATCATCACAAATTGTTATTTTAATTTTTCCTTTCTTACTTTTTGAATAAAAATCATTTTTGTATCACTACCCTTCTAAGGCATGTCCAAAATTACCCGTATTCATTTCCTATGTTATTTCATGCATGGCTGAGTGTTTTTCTTTGCTATATCTTTCCAATCTATTTATTTAATCATTAATATTCAAAGTATTCATTACATATCTGGTTTTTGATTACCATAAATCATTATTTTTATTTTCCATTTCTTAATGTATGAACTAAAATAGTTTTTGTATTACTACATCAAGTTTACACACACGGGTAAAAAATGACCCATGTATGCAAGTGTGATTAAAAAAAAGACTATAATACTATAATTATTATTTGAGCAGTGATTTGGACCAAGCATGCATTCACTATGGAATTTGATAGGAACCTTTGATTTGTAAATGTTTGCAGTTCGGAAAACATGTTTACTGTTTTCACATTCACACTGCCACTCAACAGACTGCTTTTGCACATGTGATTCATGTTAGTCTTATTTTACAATTGTTCTACCTAAGAAAATATTTGATATCTTACGAAAGATAACATAATATTTGAACATTACTTGACCTTGACATCCATTACTAGTGAGAAAGAGAAATATGTCCAATATTATTAGCTAGCTGTTGACATATTCTATTCTGGCTAGCTAGGTCCACAAAATAAAACACGAAATATTACAGTAGACTGTATACTTGATCAACTGATAGTTGAAAATATTTGGATGTTCTTTATCCACAGTGTTAGTATGGCTGGTCGGAGTCATTCCAGATTTCCGGCTCAAATTGTCTTAGAGATTCTACATGAAGATGAGGATGAGGAAGATGAAGCAATTCTTGATCCTGATTCTGAGTCTGACATCTCTGATGCTGATGACCCAGACAATGTGCCACAGGGTCAAGCTGGAGTTGTGGGCGTGTCTCGGAATCCAGCTCTCCTAGATGAAGAAGACTCCTTTGATGAGATAGAAGACTCGCCTGATGAGTCCTTTGGGGGGCTTTCCTGTTAGGTAATTATTGCAAAAACACAATGTAGACGAAGGTAGACGAAGACGAACTCCATCGACCCGGGGGCGAGCCTCTAACATGGGCTAGCCCAGTCGTTGTGTATGAGTGACTAACCCTAACCAGTATGAAATATCAGTATGAAATATGATGATCATATTTCATACTGATCACCCTGATCAGTATGAAATATGCCACACACCGTGTCCTTATACTATAAGTGTCTGAGAAGTGTAACCCTCTCTCGAACACGGCCATCAACATCAACCGCTCCCCAGACAGAGCTCCAGACGCCCACACACACACACACACCGTGGCGTCAGTGTACAGTACAGTGTACAGTGACTTGGCCACTGTATCGGGAGTTGTGAGAGACATTGAGAGCGCCCCTAGTGGTAAGCCCGTGTATAGCAGTGTTCAGGGTACACTCACCCAAGGCTGCCAGGATGCAGGCTATCCAAAATATGTCGCTGATGAGGGCAGGGATCAAAAGGGCCGTGGTGAAGGAGTTGCCGTAGCGCCTCTGAAAGGGATCCATCATGGTCACGAAACGCTGGGCCCTCATTGGCTTGGCGAAGAACAGACCCCCTGTTGTACCAGAAGGTCAATAGCATAGCATAGCACAGAGCAGGCTGAGAGACATAATGATACAGAACACAATAGAAAGCCTTGAGGGTGAATTATGAACAACTTGCCAATCATGCCACGAGACAATAAGACCCCGTAAACAAACCCAATGGAAAAATGGAATATCCCCAGTCTACTCCTGATAGTATAAGTAAAGGTAATATAGATAGATAGATAGACACACACTCGTTCCCATAGCAAGGCCCTGTGCTGTAACGGCACAGCAGGCTTCATGTGAATCTGGAGTCCTTTGTTGCTTACCGAGTAAGAATGTCATTAGATAAGCCAGGGGCCCCGGTGCCCATATCAGGCCTTGAGACGGGGAGTACACCGCCTCAGCTATGCCCAAGATGTAGCCACCTCCCACCCAGGTGGCTGAGAAGCAGGGAGAGAAGAAGTAGAGTAGCCTACAATCAGACACACGCAGGCACACACGCATATGCTCTTCTGCTACCCAATTAGTGCATTAGTCTAAATAATTCATAGCAACTCATCTACGCTGATGGGAAATCCTTGTCATACCTGTCATGGTGAAGATGCCGACCAGGAGGTTGATGTTGCGGCCGCCGATCATTGTGACTTCGCTTACAGTTCCGGTGCATTTACTTTCCTCTTTCTTAGACTTCTTCGAGGCCCAGACTCCTATTGCCAGGATCAGAATGTAGAAGACCACCAGCGCCACGATCCCAGCGATGTTCACAGCCATTATCGTGTCTGAAACAAACCGGCACACAGAGACAGACAAACGCAGACAGCAGTCATTGAAATTCAATACAAAGCTTTTGGAGTAGGCTACGCATATATATATATATATATATATATATATATATGTTGTTATTATGCAGCAAAATATACCTTCCAGCTTTTGCAGTTTGAGAGTATAGCGTTTAAATGCACAGGGTCCGACCACGACACCTGCTGGCGAAACACGATATTGATACACACGCTGCTCACCGATCACATTACCTTTACGCTTGTATGCGCCCCATTGCCATTGTCTTATGTAAGCTTTTATTGCATATTTGGTGGGTTTGAATCAAAGCATTATGCATCAACTATAAATATTAATCCACATTGTTTCCCTTTCCCTTCCCAATGCGCTTTGTGCTGTGATCTGCACGACCCAGCAGCAGCAGCAGCAGCAGCAGCAGCATGGTCATCAGATCACACTGACAAATAAAAAAAATCAACCAAAATCAATAAAATACTAAAATATCTTAATAAAAATAATAATAATAATAAAAAAAGCCCACCTTCCGGTCTCGGTCGCTCCGTTTTGCGTCAATCTGCTATCATAAGCGACCAATCCTCCAGCCGATTCCTCCTAAATCATACTAAAATAGAGCAAATAGAGCAAAACATTTTTTTTTTTTAATTACTATTACTGATACTATTACGTTGTAGAGCCGCATGTTTGCTTGCATGCTCCCCTTGTATATTGGCGCCGAATAAAAGAGCGCGTCTCACCGGTGCGACTCCCGACTCCAGGCCCGTGTAGGTGTGGATGGATGGGGTGCGTATTCTCTCTCTCTCTCTCTGTCAGTGCTGCTCTCTCTTCCACATATGAAGCCTCTCCAGTATGGAACGACCAGCCTCATCAATCATCATCATCGTCATCATCATCATCATCATCATCCCGGGACCATCATCCTATCGACGCCCCTGTGGGAGGGTCTGACCGCCCCCCTTCACTACAATGCCAGAGGTCAGAGCTTTGTTTCTTAAAGCCATGGTCTGGTCACAGTATTTGTATTTCTAGTGAAGACACACATTAACATTTTCACATTGTCTGTCATTGTTGACTTACAAGGAGTACATTTGTTGAAGGAGACAGCAATATATCACTGTACTGTCGTACCTGAAGATAGGAACAGAGCTGTTTTCGAGTATTCCTATTTATGAGACGAATAGAACAGGTTTCATAGTTCATAGTTCAAAGTTGTCTGCATAAGTAGCTGGGCAGGCGTGCAATTCTAAGCATGCTACAACATCTGAGAACGAACAACAATGCTAAGTGCCATTAATAAATGTCAAGACATACAAACACGCAGGTTAGTGCTAGGATTATCAGAGGAGGGTGGGGGGGGTTATGTAGAGTCCAGGTGAGGTCGGAACAAGGTGGGTCTTGAGTCTCTTGCGGAAGCTGGCGCACACACACACACCACACACACACACACCGTCCTCTGGATTAGATGTGTGTAGGATTTGATTTGATGAAATATTCCTATGAAAGCCAAGTCCATGTGAGGTTCCTGAAGTGTACATTGTAGACTTGAATGTGGATGAGATTAAAGGGAAAAAAAGGACATGAATAAAGTTGGGAAATGCAGTTATTTTTGTTTATTGTTTTTTTGCAAAACCAGTGTTTTTTCGAGCCACACATTGCAAATACAGTATATTGCATTAAATTAGAAGAACAAATTTTATAATG
Source organism: Coryphaenoides rupestris (assembly GCA_002895965.2). Taxonomy (NCBI): domain Eukaryota; kingdom Metazoa; phylum Chordata; class Actinopteri; order Gadiformes; family Macrouridae; genus Coryphaenoides; species Coryphaenoides rupestris. The sequence goes on along the minus strand of PIJE02000589.1, from coordinate 142,758 downwards.
ACGTTACAATGTCACGGCATATGGAACCAAGCCTAAAAACATGCATAACCTCATGTCAGAAAACAACAACAATATCAATGTCAGTATCAATTTCATAGTAGCTTAGCAGAGTCGCAGCTCCTGCCCCTCTGTGGAGAGGCACAGTGTCCGGACTCTTAACAGTCAGGCCAAAACCATAGGACTCCTTGCAAATGTTTTATGACCGAATAGGAACAGTAACCCCCCCGACCACCTGAACACACGGCCGGGAGTTCAACACAAACTGGACTTCGGGAGTTTCAACTTTCCTCCAAATGAACCGTGAACCAGGTGGTTACCTTCGGTTACCTCGGGGAGCTTTAAAGGGATTCTCCTGATTTTGGGGGAGAGACGACACAGAAACACAGAAAGGGTGAACGGGTTAATTTAGTGTCTGTGTGGGCGATCGAACAACAACGTGTGGTTGTGCAAAAAAAATCAGGTTCGCCATAGAAGTGCTCATCCAACACTTATTCCATATATTAAATGTCATAAAATGTATGACAAACCACCAAAAATGTACCCACCCACCACCACGGTTGAAAAACTATGTGACTTCCTGATCTTCCTAATTCCCATGCACCTGGTCACCTCTTGGCCGACTAAATGCCCAACCCGTGACGTCGCAAGATTTCACAACTCAATCAAATTCAATCGACTTCTGGACAACATCTCACAACATCCCAATTGGCTGCCACGGTGTTGATTAGCGAAGAGCGCCTTAATTAAACAAGGTGATGCGGAGGAAGAGACTGGGAAGCTAAATGCTACCTCGTCGTCGCTGTCGTCGAACGCCACTCCTCGGGAGGGCTGGCTCCCGCCGACGCTGGGACAGCTGGGCGTGCTGTAGGACGAGGAGGACCCTCTAGGGTAGGGGCAGGGACCCACGGGGGAGAAACATGTCAAAGGAACAAGCGTAAGCATATTAACACACGTCATTGATTTAGTATTTGTCCTGTGCACAAACGTAAAAAAAAAAAAAACGGCATCTGATAGGGCACAACCGCACCGGGGAGTGGGCCGCGTCGACTTCATCATAGGGAGGTCTTCGTCCGAATCGTCAATGATTATCTGGAAACCGCAAATGGGTGAGTTAAGGGCGTGATAACAACGGTAAAGTGGTAATGGAGAGTAGAATTGTTTAAGATGGCGTCGTACATCTTCTGCGTAAGACTTTGCTGCTCCGGCCCGAGGTCGTCTCTGGGATGGAGCCTCGAATGCTAGAGAGTGTAATGGAAAATCACATACATAAGTATAGTCACGTATTATGCATGCATGTACTGTATGTTTCTCTTCACTACAGACCATCTCCTATTTCGGACACATTCTGCCTGGTTAACGTTAACTAATGCTCCAAAGTGTGAGGAGAACAGCGTACGTGCAAAAGAACCGCATGTCACCGTGCCCTGATAGCAGAAGGCAAATATTGTGGTCTGTCTATGTCAGGGATGGGCAACTTTGATGATGGAGAGGGGCCACAAAAATGTTATCATCACTACCAGAGGGCCACATTGTGACCGTGCACTTCCACTATAAGATACTGTAACCCAGTGGTAATCAACCAAGCCCAAGATCCCTGACCTCGGCCTTGGTGAAAGGCAGCCCAGTCTGTATTTCCAACTTGAGGCCTTTTATTTAGGCTAATTTAATTACATGAAGTCAATTTGAATTTGATGCAACCAAGAACAAATCAGTGCCATTGGTAGTCCCCATGAGTCACTGTCCCTAGATCTGACTTTCAGCTGTCTTCCCCCCCAGACAGATACTGTCATGGAAAAAGTCCACATAGGGCCTTTTCCCCAAAGGCATAATGTTCCTTGACTAGGTTGTCTTTACGAAAGACAGACCTTAGCTCTGCATCTGTCATCAAGATAAGCAGCTGGGGTGGGGGTTGGTTGACCCGTAAATGTTTCTACAGGGGACAGGAATCTCTGATGGTTTTCACAAGAAGGCTAGTGTTGTCAATGCATGAAAGTGTTGCGATTGAAGGAATTCGGTCCCAGGAACCCCTGGGTGTGAAAAATGTCCTTAAGAGAGGCATGTGAATGTCCATTCAGGGCTCACTCTGCGAGTCTGGTATATGCATAGAATAGAATAGAACTTTATTTATCCCTAAGGAAATTCTTGTGCTAGGTTACATTACAGTACAAACAGAATGATAAAAAACAGAATGATAAAAAAAATAAGAAAATAAAAAACGGATTTGCACGAAGTACGAAGGCATGGTAAGATACGATGTTCGACGGTGAAATCAATTTGGTATGACATTAAGAATATTGCACATGATGATGAGAGGAGATAGAGGTAGTGTTTATAGATAGTATTTATAGATAGCATGATAATAATAATAATAATATGGCACATGATAGAGTATTGCACATGATGTTGGAAGTAATAATAATAATATTGCACGTAAAACGTAGAGCTGGGGAAAGTGCACATGATGTAGAGGGATAATATTGCACATTATGTTGCTGTGTTCATTGTCTTGTAGGGGGGAGTTATAGGGAGGAGTTATGGAGTTTGATGGCCACAGGCAGAAAGGACCTCCTGTGGCGTTCTGTGGTGCACCTCGGTAATCTCAGTCTACAGCTGAAGGTGCTCTGGTATGACACCAGTGTGGCGTGCAGGGGATGGGAGGCGTTGTCCATGATACTGAGTAGTTTACTCAGCATCCTCCTCTCCGAGACCTCCACCAAAGACACCAATTCCACTCCCAGGACAGAACCCGCTTTCCTGATGAGCTTATTGAGTCTGTTGGCGTCGGCTCCCTTCACCCTGCTGCCCCAGCACACAACAGCGTAGAAGACGCTGGCCACCACAGAGTGATAGAACATCTGCAGCACGGTTTTGCAGACGTTTAAAGATCTGAGTCTCCGTAGGAAATACATATATTATACATATATTAAAAGGTATCTTTAATGTGGAAACAAACTGACCTTCCATGATGCTTCTGCCGGCGGCCGCTGTGGAGGCTTTCTGAGCGCGGCCGCGACCTGCTGGCTTCGGCTCAGAGGCTGCAGCTGCCCCTGTGTGCACAGTCAGACAGGCATAGTGTGTACAAGGCACGCACACTTACCCTCACACTCAACATACACACTTTCATACCCGTTTGGTTCATTGTAGGTCACTACTGTAGTGAACCGAAGGCCAGCATCGAACGGTTGCACATCGCTGCCAGGGACATGGGCAGACGCTCTCTGACAAGAAGGTGATCAGCCGCAATCTAAGATCCTTTAAAAGACCCACCGCACCAACAAGCCCCCCAGAGCCTGGACTGACTCTGACCCCGACCCCTGCGATTGACCCTGTGATGAAGTGTATCCAACTCCTTCAACAAATGTACTCTTTGTAAGTCGCTTTGGATAAAAGCATCTGCCAAATGCCCCAAATGTAAATGTACTCTTTTGAAGGACACATTCCTGATGTTTGTTTGAGAACCTTCTAACTTTAACCATTGTAACCATCTAACTTTAACCATTAAGCATTTACATTTCAATTGTTCAATTCTTTCAATTCCAGTCACCCCTTGTTCAGTGAGTTGAGGATGCTTCCATCTGGTTGTAGATTTAATCTGCCAAGATGTAGGACCAAGAGGTTGAAAAACTCACTGGTACCTGCTGCTATTGGCCTTTTAAATAGTATTATGTAATGCTCTGTTTTGTTTTGTGTGCTGTTGGTGTGATCTTGTGTTCTGCTGGCTGTGCAACAAATTGCCCCTCGGTGATAATAAAGATTATCTTGACCTTACCCTCACCTGATGCAGTGCAAACAAAGAGAACTCACCCTTCCCTCTCCCCCGGCTGCCCCTCCCCCGGCCGCCTCTTCCTCTGCCTCGTGTGGGGGCTGGGGGCGGAGCTACGTCCTCATCGGAGTCCATGGTGACGTCGGCCACCTCGTCCAACGCGTCCCGGTCGTCAGGGACGTCACCCCGCTCCATGCGCAGAGCTTTGGCTCTGTTGATGGCCCTCTGGGCCACATGGACGAGCCAAGAGGGAAGCCGGGGAGGATTAAAGAATTTTAAGAAAGAAAGAAGAAAGAAAAGAAAGAAAGAAGATTTCAAGAATATCCTTCCGGATTAATAGTTCATTAATAATTAACGGGGGCGGCAGTAGCTCAGGAGGCAAGAGCGGGTCTGGCAACAGGAAGTGTTGCTGGTTCGATCCCTGGGCTTCTTGCCTGCTAAAGTGCTCGCTGACGTTGGTTGTTACCTTCATGGTTGACACCGCCGTCGGTGTATGAATGGGTGAATGTGAGGCAACTGTAAAGCGCTTTGGATAAAATTGCTATATAAATGCAATCCATTTACCATTTATAAAGTTTTATCTTATCTTAAACAAGGAAAAGTGGGGACAATGTAACTACGTGTGCATGTCCGTGTGTGTGCCCATGCAAGTCTGTGTAAAATAGTGTGTATGTCCAAAATATGCACAAATCCAAACCAAAACATACTTCTCTGATTTCCTCTTCCTCCTCCGTGGTATTCTTTTTGGAGTCTCTGAAACGCTGAATCTGTAAATGAATCACATGGTCAGATACACCACGTCACCTATGCACGCACACGCACCCACACACAGGTTCTCATTTCCATCACACGCCCTACCTCCGTGTCGATGTCCTCCTCTGTGTTGACTCCCCGGCCCTGCAGGTGGCGCTGCGTCTTCTCCAGCTGGTAGGTGATCAGCTCGTCGATGGCATCCTTCTCGTCCTTGTCCACAAACTCCTGGATGGCCTTCCCCATGCCGCTCTCCGTCAGCAGGGACAGCTGGACTTTCTGCAGAAAAACAAAACACAAGTCATAGTGACCCACTTGAGGATTTGAGGATCAAAAGTTAAGGTAAGATTTAATCATTTATTTGAGTGCGGTGTCAGACCGAGACTAAAATCCGGCCCTGTCATTTAACAAATCAAATGGGTTGGTCATACGGCCAAAACATTTTTTTATTGTTTTTTCGGTAAGGTTGTTCAAATGTTTTTGTTGTTAAATTGTAATTCTACTTCAATTGATGGGACTGGCACTTCCGGCATTTGCCCAAATGCTAGATGGCCAGGGACGGACTCCCTGTTTGTATTTTGTTAGAAATGGCACAGCCATGCATCAGCCATTCGTGAGTGAAATCTGCTTGCCTCTGTACAAGATCATTAAAATTCCCCTGACCAATCAGGGCATCTCTTCCATGATTAGTTCGGGGAATCCATCTTCTTCCCTGTCAATCACAGGTGGGTGTCTCCAATTGCACCTACTGCACCTTTAAGATGTGAAAGCCACTGAACGTATGATTATGAGAGTGTCTGTCCTGTGCTAATGCCTCTGTGAGAGCTCTGCGTACCTGTTCGGCCGCTTCAAAGTACTGCTTGACCAGGTCCTCCACCCTCAGCCCCTCCACCGCAGTGGTCCGAACCAGCTGGCTATAGTCGATATTGATCTCATCTGAAAACATACACATTGTACACGGCGGATTAAAACCAGGGAAGTTTCAACCAAGAAGCTTATTAAAGAGTCACTTGTCTGTGCAATACCGTTGACAGCTTCCTTGTGCTCCCGTCGCCTCATGAAGTGAATGACGTCCTTGGGGTTGGCGACACTCTCCACAAACTTCTGACTGAAGCGCGAGGTGTTGAACGCTTCGAAGCCGCCACTGTAATCCACCTGGAGAGAGAGAGAGAGAGACTTACTTTATATACCTGTATATATTTAGTTCTTTACTTTAGAATCTCAAAAACCCAAAGAAACTCAAAACTGCAATATTGACAATTGTAAATTAGATTTGTTTTGTTTGCCACTCGCTTTTGCAATGTAAATGTACGTTTCCCATGCCAATAAAGCTCTTAAATTAAATTAAGAGAGAGAGAGCGAGAGCGGGAGCGAGAGAGAGCGAGAGAGAGACTCCTTGGACCCTCCACACCCCTGTACAACGAAGAGAGAGAGCCCAGGAGAAGAAAACCCACACTGGCGATGACACCCCCACCCAAAGCCAAGATGTCATCGCAGAAGAACCCCCCACCACTGAGTCCTCCTTGCTTGCGGAATTGAGAGACAGATTCACACAGCTGGAGAGAAAGCAAGTGGATACTTCAATCTGGGCAGACAACAGTCCAAAACAAGAACAACTGCCCACCCACACCCTGTGACTCAGAGGGGGAGAGAGGCTCGTCTGCTCTCTGGACTGAGGTGAAAAGAATCAAAGCCAATGAGGAGGCTTCGAAGAAGGAGACGAGCCGGCTCCAGGAAGAGGTGACCACCGAAGGACCAGTGGAAGCGCTATGTACCCTCCCACAGGAGACAACAGACCAACAAGACCCAGAACACAGTCCCAAACCAACCAGCAGCAACACCAAGTCAAGAGCCACAAACACAAGAGACCACTCCCGGACCTCCTCCAACAAACCCCACATTAAACCCACAAATTGTGCTCCTCATGGACTCAAGTGGGAGATACGTGGAAGAGAAAAAAGCTTTCCCAAACCACAGAGTTTTAAAACTCAAGTGCTGGAACACCAGCCATGCCATGAAACTGCTGACCGAGGACCACCTGGGGTCCCCCAGCCACATCATAATCCACACTGGCACAAATGACCTGAGAAGGCAGGGAGGTGGTAAATCTGTAAAGGGAGTGATAGAAAAAGCCACCTCTACATTCACCAATGCAAAGGTAGTCATCTCTACCCTGTTACCCAGATGGGATTTCCCCCCTGCCTTCATCCAAAGGGTAAATGCACAAATCTCCAGAGATTGTGCAATGAAGGCAAATGTCTACTTGGCACCCCACCCGACCCTGGACCAGCACAGTCTGTATGACCAAGTGCACATCCTCAAGGCAACAGTCCAAACCTTTGCAAAGACTCAGAAGGACATTGCACTCAACTGCAGACCGAGTACATCCTACAGGAGCAACAGAGAGACGGGCATCCCACCCAGACCAACATCCAGAGGAGCTGCTGCACCCAGAGGACACCCTGCTGCACCCAGAGGACACCCGGCTGCACCCAGAGGACACCCTGCTGAACTTATCAAACCAAAAACAGAGACCCAGAAAACCAGAACACACGTCTACGCTATATTGAAACATTAAAGCAATATAAAAATACAGTAAGGAAAAAAAGGGATCAACATGTTAAAAACCAGCTACATGATATTGAGGAATCCATAAAAACAAACAAGTTCTGGGAAAACTGAAACACTCTAAACAAGCAAAAACATGAGGATCTACCAATCCAAAATGGAGATGTGTGGGTCAACCACTTTTCCAAGCTCTTTGGACCAATAGGAAATAATACACAGCAAAAACACTTACCGTATTTTCCGGACTATAAAGCGCACCGGATTATAAGGCGCACTGTCAATGAACGGGTCTATTTTCATACATAAGGGCGCACCGGATATATAAGGCGCACCGCATTATAAGGCGCATTAAGCAACACAAAACAGTCAATAAATCGAACTTTATTCAACTCATTCACAATAACTCTCAACATTGTTTCAGTTGTAACACATAAAATACAAAACAGGCGCATTAAGCAACACAAAACAGTCAGATTAAATCGAACTTTTTTTCAACTCACACAATAACTCAACATTGTTCAGTTGTAACACATAAAATACAAAACAATACACTCACTTTTTCAGTTCATTCCTCATCCACAAATCCATCAAATTCTTCATCTTCAGTCCTTATACACACACCATAATATTACCGGTATGTTTGACGCACAGTACGTATTACTCCGCAAGGCTAGTATTACGCCGCGGTAGCCGTAATGCGCCGACAATCCATCAAGTATTACTGCCGCGGTAGCGTAATGCCATAAACTTACAAAGTTTTAGAGTCAATCATAAAAGATTATCAAAACCCACTAGACTCACCAATCAAACTAAAGGAACTACAAGACAAAATAAAATCACTGGAAACGAAAAAGGCCTGTGGTGTCGACGGGATCCTAAATGAAATGATAAAATTCCTGTTGTGTTGTCCTTAGCTCGGGGATCTTCCCCAATATTTGGAACCAAGGTCTGATGACACCACTCCACTCAAAGTGGAGACAAATTTGACCCCAACAATTACTGCGGGATCTGCGTTAACAGTAACCTTGGGAAAATCCTCTGCATGGATGCATCAACCACAGACTCTCACATTTCATCACAAATAATGTCCTAAGCAAATCCCTAATAGACAACCAAATAAACAAAAACAAAAGTACATTATTCTCTTGTTTTGTTGACTTCAAAAAAGCTTTTGACTCTATTTGGCACGATGGTCTGCTGTACAAACTATTGGAAAGCGGTGTTGGAGGGAAAACCTCTGACATCATAAAGTCAATGTACACCAACAACAAATGCGCTGTTAACACACAGACATCTTTCCCCAAAACTGGGGGGTTAGACAGGGATGCAGCTTAAGCCCAACCCTCTTCAACATATACATCAATGAATTGGCAAAATCTCTAGAACAATCTGAGGGACCTGGCATCTCCCTGGGAGACACACAAGTCAAACACCTCCTGTTCGCAGATGATCTGGTGCTGCTGTCTCCAACCAAAGAAGGACTTTGGTTGGAGACAGCACCTTGATCTACTACACAAATTCTCCCAGACCTGGGCCCTGACAGTAAATCTAACCAAGACAAAAATAATGCTTTTCCAAAAACGACCCAGCCTCCAGTAACACAAATATAAATTCTTTCTCGATACCCTTAGAGCAGACAAAGAATTATACCATAACACAGGTAACTTCAACAAAGCTGTAAACGACCTGAGAGACAAGGCGAGAAGGGCTTTTTATGCCATAAAAAGTAACATCAACTTAGACATCCCAATAAAAATATGGCTCAAAATACTAGACTCAGTTATCGAACCCATTTCCCTTTACAGTTGCGAGATCTGGGGTCCACTTATGTTGGGAGTTGTGGATGTATTAATCTTGTGGGCCAGTAACTTTCCACTCTGCCGTTTGGCCTACGTGACTAGTTAGCTTCACTCTTATCTGTTGGCCCTGGGAGGCCTCTGAGATGCACTCGCTGGTGTTGTTGTCGTCGAGTGTTGTTGTCGTCGAATGTGGGAACGTGTTGCCTCTTTTGTCTGGATTGGCTGTCTGGCAGGTGGGAACGGGAGCGTCTCAACGTGAGACCTTGCTGTCCCTGCTTCCTGGGCTGGCGGTCTGGGGGATAGGGACGGGTGCATCTCCATGTGGGTCACGTGAGGCCGTGGTATCCCTGCTTCACAAGTTAACTGTCTGTCGGTCTGTTACATATCCACATGGGGCCTGGTGTCCTTGCTTCTCTGGATTGGCTGTCTGGGGGGTGGGGACGGAAGGGTCTCCATGTAAGGCCTTGTTGTCCCTGCTCCCTGAATGGCCCGTCTGAGAGGGGGAGGGGGTGCGTCTCACGTCTGCTTCCCAGAAATGATTTGTTGGTGTTCTACATGTAAATGGCTCCTCTGTTCTTCCCATCCCAAAATGTATATATGCTTCTTCTGTATGTATCGTGAATAAACTTTGAAGTCATCCGACGTGATATTGCCTTGTGCTTACATTGCATTCCCAGCGAGCTCGCTGCTTTGCTACAGGACAAACCAGAACCCTGAACCTGAACCAGAACCCGAACGTCCAGCCACAGGTAGATGCCACTCAAAAACATGTACATAACAACCTTACAAACCAAAGATTTTACTAAATGGGACAAGACATCCTAAATTTGAAACGACGTGCATGCAGAGTTTCTGCAAATCCGATATCTCCAACACCCAAACGGAAAACACCCAACAATGCATGCAGAGCAGAATTAGGACGATACCCACTAATAATACAAATTCAAAAGAGGGCATTCAAATTTCATAACCACCTAAAAGACAGTGACCCTGACCCGCTCCATAACAAAGCCCTCATCCACAGAGAGACTCTAGAGCGATGCCCCCTCGGCCAGCTCGTTCTGGGACTCTATTCACAAAACCAAGCAGAGCCACCAGACAGAAATCCCATTAGAATAAACCAAATTATAAGAAAACAAAAAGAAAACTACCTCACACACTGGAAAGAATCAACCAAAAAACAGAGTAAATTAGAATGCTATTTGGCCCTAAACAGACAATACACAACGGCAGAATACCTGAGCACTGTGACCGATCCCAAACTCAGGACATCCTTGACTAGATACAGACTCAGCGAGCACAGCCTCGCCGTGGAGAGAGGCCGCCACCGGCAGACCTGGCTACCAAGAGAAGACAGACTCTGTACCCACTGCACCCAACAGGAGGTGGAAACCGAGCTACACTTTCTAACAACCTGCTACCTATACCAAGACATTAGAGATACATACTTCCCAACACCCAAAATTCTTTTGGGTGTTTGAGCCATATTTTTATTGGGATGTCTAAGTTGCTGAAACGTTGTAACATACATGGCATCTATATGTCACGACACACTGCTCTCATCGCTTTTCTTACTCTGATACGAATGAGTGGCTTCTCTGGAGTCAGTGGGCAGCCCAGTCTTTCTCGTTCCGCCCGATCCAGCATCTCGACCACCTGGAGAATATGACAAGATGAGTTTGTGTGAGTTAATGTCGTTTATAATGCGAGTTGGCAAAATCCTAATCAATGCAAATTTTGCTCTCAGGATCAGGATGTGCCTTTCTTTAATTCTGCGTATTAAATGTTGTAATAATAATAATTTTTCTTTCATTGGAATTATTAATAATCAATCGATATGTTGTGTGTGTGTGTGTGTGTGTGGTGTGTATGTTGGGCTGTGTGTATGCATTGCGTCGTTGCCACGTCACCTTGGCATGGCAGAAGTCCTCCACCTTCTTGGTGACCTGCGGCGTCTCGGGGGTGAAGAGGTCCTCGTGGTCCGCCAGCACGATGTCTTGGATGAAAAACTGCCGCACTGTGTTCAGGGGGATCTTCTGCATGTTCATCTTACGACCTTTGACCCTGAGCAGGCCGATGTGCCTGGGGGTGACATGACGCGGAGAAAGGGGAAAGGGAAATGCCTTCACATCCAGGTATTCGTTTGCATGTTGCCATTTGAAGGTCAGGTACTTATGCTAGTGTGGCTGAGAGCAATCACAGAATGTACAAAAGTAGAATAACTAAAGCGGGTTGAGAAAGGGAGGAAATAACATGTTGAATAGAACCGCAGGTCAGACTGTGTGGTGGCTGTGTGGTTAGCTGAGGATTTCATGGCACAGGACAGGACAGGACTGGCGGGAGATCATCAGAGAAGCCATGTTGGTCAAAGACTTTACTTTCTCTTCATCTCTTCGTCGTTTGTCAGCAGAGGTTGAATCTACTATATTTATATTAGTGTGTGTTCCCTTTCCCCACCAGGTAGGATAGTGGTCAGCAGAGCATGTGAGCGGAGCGGTCATAATTTAATTAGAGCGCGGAGCGCATTTTTTTGCGCTCCGCTCCAGTCCGCTTCAATTCGCTCCGGTACCGCTCACGCACGAGCCCGCCTGTTCAATTAACGTTGCCCAGAATGCCCTGCTTCCAGAATAATAGCATAACAACTGTTTCTGCAATTGAATAGCCTACATTTAAACAATGCCTTACCTCGTTCATGCACAGGCTTATGGTAAATAGAACCATGTTCATAAGGGCTATAAAATATGTCACTGAACAAGTATCATTATTAAAAATATACCTTTATTGCTAATAGATTTTTGTTGGTGTTGGTGATGTCAAGCTCAAGAGATACTTTGGAGAAAAGCGGAGCGGAAAAATGGAAAAAGTCGGAGCGGATGTTTTTTTCCCTTTGAGCGGGAGCGGTACTAGAGCGGAGCGAGGACACGCATGATGAGCCACTGAGCGGAGCGCGCGCACAACCTCGTGAATGTTGAGCGGAGTTTCAAGTCGCTCCGCTCGGCTCACATGCTCTGTTGGTCAGGGTGTTTGACTTCCAGCTTTGACTTCCAGGCTTCCACTTCCAGAAGGCTGGTACCTCTGCCCTCACTTGTGCATCTGCCCTTACTTACTTGCATATTTATAATAATCAATACTTCTGTATTCAACATTACACTTTGTATTATTCTTTATATTTTGTATCTTTATTATGTATATTGTGCTATGGTATTATGTATACTGTGCCACTCAATCAATATATACAGTTGTGGTCAAAAGTTTACATACACGATAGAACTTAGATTGTTACCTCCCTTGACTGAATCCGAAGCAGAAATTTAGCAGAAAGTCATCTTGTCAGAATCGCTCCTACTGACAGTAGCCTACTACTGTGAACAGTTTAGGTTGCTTGGTAAAGTAGAAGCACCTGCGAACTCTTGCGGTCACGTGACTTCACCTGAAAAGGATCCTTGCGCATTTCAAAAAAAATAAAAATCAGTTTCTATCGTATTTGGTTTTCTTTCAGTTTATCATTTGGCAAAACTCAATCACACCGTATAGTCAGATTGGGAACACATCGCCTCAAAAAATATTTAAGACCTTTCAAAAATGAATTTAATACAATTTAATACATTTTAAGGCCTTTTTTTTATAAATATGAATTTAAGACTATTTAAGACTTTTTAATGACCCGCAGACACCCTGTGTATGTATATTTTTGACCCAGCAGATATGGTCACATTTTCAGTAGACCCATAATACATTCATAAAAGAACCAAACTTCATGAATGTTTTTTGTGACAAAGTATGTGCTCCAATCACTCCATCACAGTGTAACTCTGGACTGCCATGACATACATGTTCTTTACAAGTGTACTGTATGTAAACTTTTGACCACAACTGTATATATGTATGTGTATATATATGTGTGTGTGTGTGTGTATATATATATACACTGTATATGTATATTGTGTATTAATGTGTGTATATACATGTATATTTTCAATGCATATACAGTATATAATATAATTAATATATATAATATTTTCTCCTTGGGTCTTTTTTCTTTTTGCCTACTTTTGCCTGCCATGTCACAAGAATTTCAGTGTTCAGAATGGCCCTGTGTTATGAAGAACATGTGACAATAAAAAACTTACTTTGACAATGGCATCCAACTATGGAAGGAGTCTCTGTATGTATGTTTGTATGCATGTATGTCTGACTGTAATTCGATTTTATCTCGATAACCGTTTATTTAAGGTTTATTGCCTAAGACCCACGAATGGAAGTGCAGTGTCGAGTACGTAATGGACCTTTCCACCCTGTCAGTCACGCGGAGAATAATAACCAATAAGATTGCCTGATTTCTTAAGACCACGCCCCTTGCAACAGAGCCGCCATGATGTCCCACAAACAAAGCTTGTCCCGCGTTGTTGTGTTCATAGATTAGACTACAGCTACATTTAGTTAGAACAACATGGTTCTTAGATGCGCTTGGGGAACGTGCAATAATGACCACAGATATCCAGAGAGATTACAGGGAGCGCGTTTCATCGAGATTTGGAGTATCCATGCAGTCTGCAGGACTTGTTTTTAATACATGGATAGAGCTTATGTATTTTACATTTGGACAACTGAGCATATGGCCTCATAGAGACATTATTATTAAAAACATGCCTGAAAACTTTAGTAAATAATTTCCTTCTACTTTAGTCATTATTGATGGTACTGAATGTAAGACCCAGGTGCCATCTGCACTGGCTTTACAGAGTCAGCTTTATAGTGACTACAAGTCAAGCACAACCCTCAAAGCATTGACTGGATGTGATACAAGTGGTTCTGTCATTGTGTCTGAGTTATTTACAGGTGCTGTATCTGATAAGGCTGAACGCAGTGGTATTTATGATGTACTTAAAACACTGAAAGTTCAAGTGCAACAATAAAATGGTTGATAGCGACTCCACACATCAATTTACTACCCTGGAAATCCAGAGTTCTCGCGAGAGCACAATTTGAATTTGCTCAGCGAGTCACTCTGGTAATCAGTAACATGCCCATTAGCAATTCCTGTTGTTCCGAACGTAAACCAATCACATCGGTGTATCTGATATAGGCGGGCCAGAAGCAGGCTAAACAGATGACGTCAGCGCTGCGACGGAATCAGTCCGGAATCAGTCAGTAAACATTGCAAGATGGCTATCGAAAATGTTGACTAAGTATCTGTACAAACCAACTATTCTCATATTCTGCTTGCAAAAACGGCAAAAGTCGTTTAGTGGCTCAATTTCCATTAGGCTACATTTACGTCTCTCTGTCAAACTATTCTCCAAAACAAACTCGTTTCCGTCGCTCTGGATACGTCACCCCGTGTATTCTTCTGATTGGTCGTAGTGTTATCCAATTGCGTGCAGTGATATTTTCAAATGCATGCTTGGTGCCGCCCCTCGAGTTGGGCCATTTTCATTACTCATTACCAGACCTACAGCTTTCTAGATGTGGGTCTGGATTTCCAGGCTATCAATTTACAGCAGCGCCGACACAAAAAGCTGCAAAGCTCGCTAATTTGTTAAAATTCAAAGGTTTATTTGTCACCTATTTCAATGTACAGGTACATTGAGCAGTGAAATGTTTTTTTCGCTAGGACCAGATTGTTACCGCGCCATCGTGTGATTAGCATAGCTAGGCGATTAGCCCATTGTAGCTAGTAGTTAGCAGATCTTAGGCTTATTTTCATTGTAAACACATCACTAACGTACTCATCCTGCTTTACATGTGCAGGAGGACTCCACGATTTTGTCCTGACGAATTTCAATGTGGAGTTTGTGAAGCGTTGGTGTTTTCTGCATAGATCGCCAACACTTAGCATCAAGTTTTATCTGCTCCGTCGGAAATCCGAATGTCATGGATATATCCTCGTGTCAAATAGTTCAGGCCTTTCTGTAGAACTCTCTTAGATAAAGTAGCGGCATTTGGCAAATAACATACAGCGATATTGTCAGGAATCCTTGAGAGAGAATCATCAGCAGGGGGGGCGTTGTTCAGTGGCTATTTCGGTAACATGCTGCAGAGCGTGTGGGAAAGCTTGTGGGCCATAGCAACAGTAACTAGGGGGGGGGGGGGGGGCGGGACTTGCCGCTAGAATACGGAAAGGTCCATTGTTTGGACGAGCGTTTCTCAAGAAAGCTACATGCAACATCAACTGAGGCCACGCCGTTTAGAAATGGATATTAAATCACCGTACGTCGCATTGCATCACAGGATCTGCCGTGACTGAATGCTGAATAGTCAAATTGATATCGTGAGTGAGTGAGTGAGTGAGAGTGTGTGTGTGCGTGCGTGCGTGTGTGTTCCTACTTCTTAGCAGCCTCCCCGGGGGACAGGGAGGTGGCCACAGAGCTGCCCGGCTGGGTGACGTAGAAGAGCTGCTGTTCGTTGCGGGTGGGGGTGATCAGACACTCGTGCTCGTGGCCCCACACCACCAGGTCAATGAACTCATCCAGGAACTGCTCCGGGATGTAATTAGTGGGGCCATGCTTACTCCTGAAGCACACACACACACACACACACACAGACAGATGGACAGGCAGACAGGCGGTCAGACAGACAGAGGAGTTGTTGACAACGCAGTAACAATCAGGGTTTCCACACCTTCTTAAAAGATAAAATTCAAGAACTTTCGACGCCCAACTCCCTCACATTAAACCACCCAACATGGCGTAGTTTAAGACATGGATCACGGTTAATTACAGTCACAACACTGGGAATTTTTATAATGGCTTTACAGGAGCTCAGTCACAGAAAACAATTAAAAAGAGAGAGGCCTGAATGTGTGAACCCTTCTCAACCCTTCTGTGCTGTAGCCTATTTTACTAATGTGGAGTAAAGAAATATAGAAAAACTTCAATTTCTATTCTTGCACAAAATGAATACATTCAAGTACTTTCAATGTACTATGTCTATTTCCAAAAACGTTAACATTTTAAGTTCACAAATGTCCAAGGACCCGTGGGAACCCTGAATAGAGTCATAATAACAGCAAGCAATGTCATTAATCTTAACCAACTACAGAATTAATTTGTAATGCTTTTTGCTTTTGTTTCCTGCACAATGTGGCAAGAAGATTGATAGGTGAGTAAATATAGTAGGGGCATGAACAAGTTTGTATATTTGGTAGTAGTTTGTATATTTGGTAATAGTATATTAGTATATTATCAAGAGACGGAATCACTGAAGATCTTCAAAGCAGCGATGTATCACGGCCCCCCATCACGCGATCAGGTGTGTGTCTAGAGCGGTTGGAACCACTGGTCCCAGCATTGTTGAAGTACAAAGGTCACCCATATTAACGCCTTTTGTCCACAACTTTTCTCCCACCTGTTCTGGTGAATGGTGAAGAGGTTAAACCACTGGTCCTGGTCCTCCTTCGGCCGCAGCATGGTTACCTGGTTGTTGACAAACATCCTGTACAGTCGCTCATCGGGGATGGAGCCTACACACACACACACACACACACACACACACACACACACACACACACACACACACACACACACACACACACACACACACACACACACACACACACACACACACACACACACACACACACACACACACACACACACACAAATAAGAATATTTTGCCACCATTCCATCCTAACACACACGCATGAACACACAGACACACGCACGAACACACACACACACACACACAAATAAGAATATTTTGCCACCATTCCATCCTAACACACACGAACACACACGCACGCACGCACACGCACACACACACACACACACATACTCACCAAGCCCATAAAGTGCCAATTTGGTGTTTCCCTTTTGCATCAGTACAGGACTGATCTCGATTTTCTCCACGGACAGGGAGCGACCAAAGTGATTGACCAGCCCACAGGTACTCAGCAGATCCAACGCACACAGACCCTCCGTCTTGGTGAGGGGTGGGGGGGATAGAAAGAAAGTTACACACACAATACATAAAAAACAATGCGCAGAAATAAAATAACATTGGACACACAGGTAGAGACTGACTCCAGTTGGATCGTCGTGGTTTCCGTGGACACTGAATACAGGTATGGAGATGTTGAGGTTTTCATCCTGATAGTTAACCCACGGAAACCTGCATGTGCACACAGACCACGACACGATTAATACACCTAGACTGAGATGATGAAGGCTTTAGAGGGTGGGGGGAATTGGAACTACAAAAGGGCGCGTCTTATTGAGTTTACACCATTGGATAATTATTTTATTTGTATTTTTTTTGGTCTATTATTCTATCTTGTGGACTACTGGATTTACAATTACATTAGACTTACAGGGGTAGAGTATTACTACTTTACTTGTCACTTTTTACTTTTACCGTACTGATTAGGTACTGTATTACTAATTGTTCAGGGTTGTTTTAGTATTTATGTTTATAAGAATACTGTTCAGAAGAAAACTATTAAGTGTACTTTTTACTGTACATACTAGGTAGCCTACTATTACTAATTGTTTAGAATAATTTGTTTAGAAGAATACCGCAGGAGTGAATTCCATTGTACTTGTTACGATAAGATAAGATAAGATAGAACTTTATTAATCCCGAAGGAAATTCTTGTGCCAGGTTGCATAGCAATGGAATAAAACAATAGAGAAATAAACAGTAGAATAATACAAATAAAATAACAGATTTACACATTTACAGTAAGTCTAAGTCCTAGGAGAATATCAAAATATAGGTATGATAAGATATTCAGTCAGCAAAAACTATTTGGCAATAATTTAAGTGTAATAAAAGGGTAATAATAATAATGGTAAGAGGAAGAGGAATTTGACTCTTATGGACTCTTATTGGACTTACAATTACATTAGACTTACTGGGGTAGAGTATTACTACTTTACTTTTACCGTACGTATTAGGTACTACTACTAATTGTACAGAGTTGTTTTAGTATTTATGTTTATAAGAATATTGTTCAGAAGAAAACTTTTTACTGTACTTACTCGGTACTATTACTGATTGTTTAGACTTGTTTAGAATGTGTTTAGAAGAAAACTGTACTTGTTACACATGGCAATAAAAAAAATTCTTGAATTTTGAATCTTCACTCAGAAGGGGAGACTTGCTCACTTGCTGGTGCCAAAGTTGACGCTCTGGTCGCTGACTATATCGAAGAGGATCGGCGTGTCACCCATGCAGTATTTGCGGAGCATCGTGATGCAGTTGTGGAGACAGCGGCGGGTCGGCTTGTTCTCGTGGAAGAGATCCCCGCCCAGCAGGATGAAATCTACCTGTGGTGTCATGATAAGATAAGATAAGATAAGATAGAACTTTATTGATCCCGACGGAAATTCTTGTGTCAGGTTGCATAGCAATAGAATAAAACAATAGAGAAATAAACAGTCGAACAATAAAACAATTATATAACAGATTTACAAATGTACAGTAAGTCTAGAGAAGTATAAAAATATAGGTAAGATAAGATATTCAGCCAGCCAAAACAATTTGGCAATAATAGAAGTGTAATAAAAGGGTAATAATAATAATGGTAAGAAGAAGTATTGCACATGATATAAAGAATATTAAGAACATTGCACATACATAATGATGAAGGGTAATGTAGCATGGTAATATTGCAAGGATAATATTGAGAAGAAGTATTGCACATGACATTAAGAATACTGCACATGATGATGAGAGGAGATGAGAGGTAATATTGAGAGGTAACATGATATTAATAATATGATGTAGATTCAATGACCGATACCTGATTGCTCTTGGCACATTGCAGGATCTCATCCAGAGTCCTGTAAGTGTCTTCCCCTCGGATGGCGTCCTTCTCCATGTAGCCCAGGTGTATGTCTGTTGCGACGAGGATCTTAAACGTATCGTCATCGTCCCTGAAAAATAAAAATAAAACAAAATAAAATAAAAGTCACTCACTAACTCTACTATTCAGAACAACAGCACAGTGGGGGAAAAAAAGTGTGTGTGTTGTGTGTTCATACTCACAATGTGGTGTTCTCCGATGACATTACTGAGGCTAGACACGTTGACAGAAAACGTTTAGAGTTATAAGTTAATGACAATTGTGTATAATAAAAGTGTACACACGCTCGAGCACAACGTGGTACCTCGCTGCTCAAAACCCGCTAAAAAAAACAAAAAACTAGCACCACTTCTTCCACTTCCACCAAACTTCCGCGCCAGTCTTGAACGCGACACGCCCCCCTCGTCTCGGTCATTGTAGTTTTTTCCCCCGCGCCGCGTCAGTGGTTTCAAACGCGTGTTGATGCGACGAAGAACTACACTTCCGGGTACGCCTGCTGACGCCAATAAACGCACAACGTATTGGAGACGTAGTGGACGCGTCGTCGATAATGTTTGCGGTCGCATTTCATACTTATTCTATACTTCTGAGAGCCCGGCTTGCAGCTACCGATCAATCAATACATTCTCAGTGTATATATCGACGTATGGACGATTGATCGAAGTGTGTACATGCAGAAACATACCATTGCGAGAGTGGAAGGCGAGCTGGTGTGAGTGTCGCTCAATGGAGACGCTGTCAAAAACACCCGCCGTGGATGCGCATCAAAAAAAGGTAATAAAGTGACCCGTTATTGTGTTGTGTTTTTCCATTCATCTGCAAGTGGAATATGCAAAAAAAAGAAACCTGATCTATTTGCTTTTCTTAAAATTATAACAAATGTGCAGGGAAAACTACTGCAGAATCAGTAGATCACTGGATAGGCTTGCTGCTCATTTCTGCAGGGCATGTGTCTGTATTACTGTACTTCTTATTCCTACAAACTGGCCTGATTAGTTTGAATAAGTAGCTCACACCATCACTATATGGTGGTATATCTGACCACCTTGTGTCACGTTTGGAGACTGTGAGACTGCATGTGGGATTGTGTGTGTGAATGAATGCCCAACTTAAAAAAAGAGGGAAAGCTGGCCTTGGTTGGCTGAGCAACACCACTAAACATGCCATACATTCATTATTTAGCTGTGTTTCTCCTCAGGAATGGTGTCCCGCAGCACTCCCCCCCACCACCACCACCACCACCACCGGTGTCACGTCTGGCAGTCCGTCATTGTCCTCATATAAAGACTATCCGGTGCACCAGCCCTTCATCAAGACAACCAGCAGGCACCACAAACCACAACCACATACCATGGACCATTACAGGCCTACACCTCAGCTCTCACCGCCCGCCAGGGCATTCCCAGAGACCCACAGCGCAGGTAGTTTGTGTGTGTGTGTGTGTGTGTGTGTGTGTGTGTGTGTGTGTGTGTGTGTGTGGTGTGTGTGTGTGTGTGTGTGTGTGTGTGTGTTGTGTTTTTGTTTCTGTTGTGTGTCTCATTGCATTGTTTCCACTGAGGTATTGGATCGCATTATCGCTCCATAGCAACAGAATGGGAAATGTGATACTGCTCTGCATTCAGTCATTCCTTCACTCTATCCCTCTCTCTTTAGCTTTAACAATATCCCACACCTGAACTTAGTCTTAGTCTCCCACTAGTTCCTAACTCTTTCTGAAGTCTAGAGTCCATTGAGCATCAGTGCTCACATTTTGTTTATACAGGGCACTTGTATAAACAAATGTGTGTCACTAATGTGATATAGGCTACAGCGACTGTCTCTCGGTAACCTAGCAATATCGGGTTGACTGTCAACAGAGGGTTGCCAGATAATCAGAAAATCGAGCAATTTCAACATAACATTCTGATAGCTAAAGCTAGTCCAAACAATAACGTGTTTTGCAGATTCACGCTTAAACTTTGCGTTTTAATCGACACAACATAAACATTATATACTCTCCTTGTATATAGCACTGTGCACGTTGCTCCTTTCACTCCTGGTCCCGTAAACGGTTGTGTATGTCATTGTGTGCACGTGGGCATGTAGAGATCTTTTCGGCCCTGAGGAACCTCCAGGAGAAGATCAGGAGGCTGGAGTTGGAGAAAACACACGTGGACCTCGATCTGCAGGCGATGCGGGGGATCGCGCCGCACAGCCCCCAACGTCGGGCTGAGCGGCTCTCCGATGTCACCTCCACCCACCAGAGGGAGGCGCGGAGAGAGGAGGCCGGCATCGGCGATCAGTTCCACTGCAACCAAGGTAGCTGGTTGTTGACGCCAGCGTATAGCTAGCTAGCTATCTTATCTATCTATGGCTCTTCTTCCATGAATCCCCCCCCCCCCCCCCCCCCCCCCCCCCGTCAAGTACGTAAGCCATCCTCTGTGGGTGTGCTGATGTTCTCCTCCTCCTCCTCCAGTGTTGATCACCCAGCTGGCGGCCGCAGAGTCCCGCTGTCAGCAGCTAGAGAGACAGCTGGACCACATGAGACGCATGGTCCGCCACGCCAAGGCCGACCGCACCAGCCTTCTCAAACAGCAGGTCGGCTGAACAGGAGGGTTTCAACCTGCCATACTATACTGTGTAATGTAGCATGTGATGGATAATGCTATGATTAATGTGTACCTCAATTGTCTGATGTTGACATGCGTGTTTTGCACATGCATTGGTACATCTACATTGGTACTACTTGTATTGTGTCTATAAATATATTTTCTGTTTCAAATTTACTTTTCTGCTACTGACCTGTCAATTTCAACACCCAAATGCCCTGTATGAAAGTACCATCACTTACCTTATCTTGCATCTCACAGCAGGAACACCAATCTATAATACTACATTTATAAAAATGATGATTGTTGATTTCTCCCAGGTCTCCAATGGCAACAGACCAGTCAGACGACCCAGACCCTGGCTCTGCATCTGAGCATGCCCAGTTGGAGAAGCTGGAGAGGCTGGAGCGAGAGTACATAAGGCTGACGATCACGCAGAACAAGGCAGAGGTGCGTGGGGAGCGAACTGGGCAGAGGTACGGGTACAAACACTTTGTATGGGAAAGCATTGAAATATGCACTGATGTTTCCGTCTGTCCAACAGGGGAAGATTCATGAGCTGGAGATTGAGGCTGCAGGAAGAGGAACACCAAAGAAAACTGGTCCAAGAGAAAGCAAAGCTGGTACAAACATATTCAATTATATGTCAATTTCACTCTTGCACATACTTCATGCAGCTAATGGTCACGAATGCAGTCAACGTAACTCCAATCAATGAAGCAATAGCTTATCCTTCCAATTTGAGTCACTGTAGAGGTCTTGGCAATGCACATGTAAAGTCTCGCCGATATACGTTCAGGAGGGATGCATGGTTTTACTACCATCTGCATGTGCCCTGCACAGTTGCAGACTGGTTTGGAAGGCCAATCGGATTCTTCTTCAGTCAGTTTCTCCCCGGCCACCTAGGAAGCGGTCCGAAGAGAAGAGACCCACTTCTAAAAGAAGTAGCAAAGAGGTACAGAAGAAGAAAAAGTTCTGTTCAGTTCTTGGGCTGAATATTCATCGATTTGTTTTTCTCTCATTCATTGGCTGATGTTTTTGTCTCTATTTCATTTCCAGAAACCTCCACAACCTGTGCATTCAAGCACCCAGCCTCACTACAGACTTTTGTCTAGGAGATGTGCCCTTTGTAGCGGGAACGGTATGATCAGTAAAGCTAAACATGCTATTGTCTCTCTGTCTCTCTCTCTCTCTCTGCCCCCCCCCCCTCTCTCTCTCCTCTCTCTCTCTGCCTCTCTGTCTCTCTGCCTCTCTGCCCACTCTCTCTGTCTCTCTGTCCCTCTGTTCTCTCTCTCTCCCTGACTTTGTGCCCCTCTCTCTGTCCCTCTCTCTCCTCTATTGTTATTGTTACTCTATTGTTGCCCTTCCTTGTGTCCCTCGCTAATGCCTGAGAGTCAACATCCTCCTCCTCCTCTCTCACTATCACTCTACTATACTGCTGGTGTTGAGTCTTGTATCCCTGTCCCCCCCCCCCCCCTCCCCCGCCTGTCCTCCAGTCCGTGGGCTGCAGCCACTCGGTGCGGGCCAACGTGCAGGCGGTGCTGTCCCTCCTGAAGCAGCACCAGCCCCACCTCTGCAACAGCCGTGTGCTGTCTCACACCCCGCTCAACGGCAGACCACAGGCCTCTTCCTCCCCCTCCTCCTCCTCCTCTTCCTCCTCCTCCTCATCGTCGTCCGAGTCCACTGGTGAGGAGGAGCTGTCGGAGCTCGTGCACGCACTACAGGAGGAGCTTCGCCTCATGAGCCTGTGAGTGTGTGTGCGTGTGTGTGTGTGTGTGTGTGTGTGTGTGTGTGAGTGTGTGTGTGTGTTCATGTTGACGGGTTAATTTGGAACGTGTGTGTGTGTGTGTGTCCCCTCTCACACGCCTCAGGAGCAGAGTGTGTTGATGAGGCGAATTGAGGTCGGTGTGTCTGAACACGAGAGGAGGGATCTCCTGAGAGAACAAGAGGCATTGCTGCTCAAAATGGAGAGAAAGGGGGAGCAGATTGGCAAGCTGTTCAAACACAAAAAACAGGTAAACAATGCGATAAAACATAACATGTCCCCTTTATAAATGTGTTTTCATTTCATTCATTGTATTCATTTTATTCGCTGTAGATGAAGAAGCTAAGGCGTGTGAGCAGCAGTAAGGCGAAGGCAGAGGGGGCGGAGGGTTGGTGCGATGACCACAGTGGCCACTAGGGTCGCAGTCCAGGCGCAGGCGAGCGCAATCAAGAGGAATCTGACGCTGCTCAAAGACATGCGGGCCCTGCAGACGTCTTTAAGGACATGAGGGGTGGACTGACATACATGCCGACAACATGCTTTACCAGAAACGACTACCTACCTATAGCTTTCTATTGATTTATACTTTTACAGTCACCGATGATCAATTGAACAAGCCTCATGGAGAAATGGAGCATTGACCAATGGCTAGACTCACAAATTTTGTTTTTTCAGCTTTCGTAATTAAAGATCCTTATTTGCCCTTAAATATATCTCATGACGTAGTTCAGGCATTATACTTCCCATGATGTTTACTTTACATTTTAAATATATGTCATTCTATTTTTTGACCAGTAGAGGCAATGTATGTTTAAGACTGAATGGCATTGATAATCGACCTGACTGTCATTTCTGTAAAGTCTGTAAAGTTTTTTTTCTTCTTTTGTATTATCAATATTTTTCATATTTATTTCAGACCTAAGCATACTACTGTCCTTTATTTAAATGCCGATTTAATTATATCCCCATGGTAACTGATTAGTATGTCTTATGTCTGCATAGGACAAGGAATGGGTGCTACTTTTTGTAAAACGGTGCTTTATGTCGGATTTATGTCATTTGCTTTTGACAATGATGACACTCATTTCTGTGTAAATGGGTTCTGTATGGAAAATAAAATTAATGAAGAATTGATGGGCATCATGTTCAATTTATAATTTTTTTTATACTTCACCTATATTTTTATACTTCTCCTAGGGCTTAGACTTACTGTACATTTGTAAATCTGTTATTATTTGTATTATTCTACTGTTTATTTCTCTATTTTATTCTATTGCTATGCAACCTGGCACAAGAATTTCCTTCTGGATTACAGTTTTTCTCAATTGCTTACACACATTTTTTTGAAAGCATACCTCATTTTCTCAAAACTCTAAACACAAATCCAAAAACCACACACACACAAAATGCTAAACCCTACATATCTCCTGCAAAATGCTACTTTGTCTTCAAAACAATGTTATGTCTCAAAATGGTATTTTGTGTTCAAACGACACACACAGACCATCATATGAGGACACATTTCTAACAACCAATTGAACACTGATGTGCTGAATGGAAAACACTACTATGAATGGGAAAACACCAGTATGAAGGCCTTATCAGGAGCATTATGCCTTTTCATGTTCAGTGTTTAGTGTACGCTTACTCCTGTTGTAAAATATAACTATAATATTTTTACTCAAATGTAAAACAACACACAAATATACAGTAACAACAAAAATATTTATTTTCTCCAAAACTGCTGTAGCCTATACATCACAGCAAACACAACTGGATGTGTAAATGATTTACACAGAACAAACAATAGAAAATAGGCCAGTAAAGTCAACAAACAAAGAAAGAAAAATGTAAAATACAGTAAAAAAGGAAAAAAAAAAATAGGCTACATCCTGTCTTCGGTTCCTGTCTGGCCACAGGACCTCATCGACATCACAGGCAATGTTCTCTCTGGCCAGCCTCCTGCATGGTCACACCATGGTTGACCACATGGTCGACCACAGTGGCCCGAATCTCATCAGAGATAATGGCTCTCCTTCTTGCTCTTCCTCGTCCTCCTCTTACTCTCACTCCTCTGCCTCTCTGATCACCTCTCACTTCAATCCATTGTTCTCCAAACCAGGAGCTCACCTGTGGCCCTTATATTGCTAAAGCTTTGATTGCACAACAGCCTTGGAAATGAAAGTTTTGCCAATTGAATGGCTGTGTGTTCTGTCTAAACACAAGGAGATTTGGTATTCTCCATTAGGCTTATGTTTTTAGATGTGTATTCATCTTGGCTCAGTTGCCTACTTTTGGAGCAATCTGTTCTCCGAAATCAATTGATTTGTATTTTATTGTATGTATATAGGCTATTACTGCCTATAACACGTAATTTACCTGTGACGTTTCCCTGCAGTATGGTTTTATCAACACCTGCTTGAGATCTCTGATCGTTGAAAGGTTTGGCGAGGAGACATGGATCAGACTTAGGTGGGTTTTTAATCATTTGTGTTTATTTATTGTATTGTTGATGCATTGTACTGTAGGGCTCATTTTTATATGGAGGACATTTGTGTGGGTTGAATAGCCAGAACAGAATAACATCAGAGAGCCTATATCTCATGCACCTACTTCCCAACTTAACAATGACCAATAGGGATGCAGCTCAAGTCCAAGACTCCTGGACATATGAAGTCTATAAAGATGATATTACCATGCGACTGGTGACAGAAGCCTGCAAGCTTTTAGGTAGGCCTAATGTATGGATGCAAACATTTATTTCATTGACTTAAGAATAGAAAAACTAAATGAAATCTCTTTGTCTTCTCCTTCTGCTAGATGTGAAGGCAGAGGTGGTGTTGAAGCTGTTCAGGGAGTACTTCTTCTAAGCGCTCAGGCTATGACTGCATGCTGCGCATGCTTGGGGGAAGCCTGTTTGAATTCATTGAGAACCTGGATTCTCTGCACAGCTACCTGGCCCTTTCCTACAAGGTCCTCCTTCTATAGCTCTCCTGTAGCACCTGTACCCTCCATATATTCTCCTCCTGTATGCCTATGAATCTCTGTGGTGATCTGTGACCTTTGGGTCTATAATCACGTGGATTGTAATCAGGTGCAAACATGGCTTCCTTTGCAGGAAATAAACGCCCCTTCTTTTCGGGTGGAGAGGAACCGTGAGGGCACCATGTACCTACACTATTACTCCAGCTGGCGAGGCCTCTGCCACATTGTCCCCGGTACAGAGCAGAACCCCCACCCCCTCCACCCGATTACACAGATCAATACATATTGATTTACTCATTATCGTCGTTCAATTTGTCAGGCTCTGGTCAAGTGATTATAACATACTGTAGTATATGATTGATTGATGATAATGATGATGATAGATGGATATATGTGCATATGATTGATGATGATTGATGATGTTAGTTAGACATGTAAGTCTAACTAACATCATCAATGAGCCATCAAGTAATTACTAAGCTATACGGAAACACTTTAGGTTACATGGCTTGAGTTATTATGCAGGCAATAATGGCGTCTTTTCACATGTAGGCATTATCGGGGCCGTGGCGAGAGACTTCTTCCGCAGTGACATCACCATGGAGATCGTCAGCCACCTGGAGGAGCTGGAGAGGATGGGGAAGAGTGAGCATGTGGTGTTCCTGGTCACCCAGCGACCGGTGGCGGTGGTGGCTGCTGCTGCGGTGGAGGCCGACCCAGCAGGGGGCAGCAGCAGCAGCCAGGGTGCATCATCACAGTCTCTCCAGCCCCGGACGGTCACCAGCCACAACCCCTGTGACACGGACCAATGAGGTATATAAGCAACCAACAAGTGGTGAATCCGCCCAATATTAAAGATCTCCTATTATACCACCAGGTGTGAGTGTGATTAGCCACTGCAGGCGATTTCAGATTCTCGGGCATTTGACATCACAAGTGGGAGTGTCCACCTAGAAGTATGCTGGATAGATCAGCCTACCAGCCTACCCAGTGGACTGTAGCAACTGGTATGCTGATTTATCCAGCATACTTTTAGGTAGGACACTCCCACTTGCCGATATTAAGGAAAACTTTATCTTGTCCAATATGGCTTTCATAATGTAAACATATTTGATATACTAACGTTTAATGTATTTGTCTTTCTTTGTTGTTGTTTTCCCTTAGAAAAAAGCTTAAGTGGGAAGAAAGGATAGTTTGAGCTTTCTTCTGTGTGTAGGAGTCACCTGGGAGACCAATCCGGGGGGCTTGGTTCCCGCCCTTGGGAAAAGGTAATTGGTTCCTTAACATATGTGTACTCCACACACGTGAAACTACGTGAACTGAACACCTCCCTAGTGGTTTAGCCCTTTAAACCTCAATAAGTGAGTAGAAACGTTTGTCATTATGCAGGCAAACTGCTGAGAGGCTTTGAGCCGGGTCTACCCTGAACACCTCCACATTGACTTTGAAGACATTCTTGCAACACTTTCCCCTATCATCTCATATTTGACAAGCAAGGTAACCACTTGAGAAACCCCTCCTTGTATACTTGTGTATACAAGGAGTATAACAAGTAAACTGTAACTGTTTGCCGTTGGTTATTGTGGAGGATTTGTTTTGTTGTATTTGGACGATGAATTGTTGGAATGTTTAAAGGGAACATATCATACCACCAGGTCAGAGCGTGATTAGCCATAACAAGTGGTTTCAAAAAACGGTTTCATTTCCAGTTTTCGACATCACAAGTTGGAGTGTCCCACCCAGATGTATGCTGGATAGATCAGCCTACCAGTCTACCCAGTGGACTGTACTAGCAACTGGTAGGCTGATCTATCCACCATACATCTGGATGGACACTCCCACTTGTGATGTCAGAATCTGGAGATTCTGAAACCTCTTGGAAAGGCTAATCACACTCACACCTGGTGGTATAATAGGTCTCTTTACTTTGAAAGATGGTTGGGGGTGGAGGGGTGAGGTGTTTACTAGGGGTGAGGTAGGGGTGAGGTCTTTACTAGGGGTGAGGTCTTTACTAGGGGTGAGGTAGGGGTGAGGTCTTTACTAGGGTTGAGGTGTTTACTAGGGGTGAGGTAGGGGTGAGGTGAGCCTATGTAGACTTAGTGTTTTTCTGCATCTCCCACAGAGTGTTGGGGAGGGAAGGAGAGGTTTCCCTGCTGAGGCCATGCCAGGTGGCCCCACCCCCTGCCTCCCCGCCCCCTCCGGCCACGCCCCCTGCGGCCACGCCCCCTCGGGCCACGCCCCCTGCGGCCCCGCACCGTTGTCCGGACGACGTTCCAATAACCTGACCCAGCTGGCCGAGGATGACCTATGAACTCTGAGGAGTCTCCTGTCTGTCTCCTGTCCGCGGGTCACAGCGAGAGGAAGAGAGGAACACATGATGGATGGATGATGGATGGATGGATGGATGATGGATGGATGATGGATGATGGATGGAGGATGGATGGATGGATGATGGATGGAGGATGGATGATGGATGGAGGATGGATGGATGATTGATGGATGATGGATGATTGATGGATGGATGATTGATGGATGATGGATGACTTCCTCCAGAAGACAGGAGGACAACCAATCCCTTCCTGTGGTGACTGGAGCGTTATGGATGAGTGTGTAGAACTTTGCAACTGTGTGTATGGTGTGTGTGTGTGTGTGTGTGTGCGTGCGTGTGTGGTGTGTGTGTGTATGGTGTGTGTGTGTGTGTGTGTGTGTGTGTGTGTGTGTGTGTGTGTGTGTGTGTGTGTGTGTGTGTGTGTGGTGTGTGTGTGTGTGTGTGTGTGTGTGTGTGTGTGTGTGGGTGTGTGTGTGTATGTGTGTGTGTGTGTGTGTGTGTGTGTGTGTGTGTGTGTGTGGACTCATTCAAGTTTCAAGGGAAGACACGTCTGCTTCCTGTGTGTTTGAGAGCTGCTATGTTCTGCTATTCTGTTTGACTTCAGACGTGTTCAGTTCTGTACTAAATGAAAGCGTGAGTCCTTGGAGGTTCTCTAGGTTTTGACAACCAGACCAGAAGATGTCTTCTCACAGAGGAACTGGAAGGACAGCAGACAGCCCAGCGTTGAGTTCGTGGGACTAATATGCAACATCTAGCGACCAACAATGTAATGTTCCACATTAGATGTTCCCCGAAATGAGATGCATGGGTTCAAACTTTGAGATGAAGCTAAATGTGTTTTATGTGTATGTCACAGGTCAAGGCAGCCTGCATGATCTCATATCTCTCATCCCCTCAGCCGACACATGTAAACACATGAGTAGGCCACGCCTCCACGTAGAGGGAACACAACTGAACAGGATTCTGAAGGTTATTACTTAAAAATCTCGATTCTTTTAAAAGGCTCCTATTGGACCACCAGGTGTGAGTGTCATTCAAGTGGTTTCAGAATCTCCTCCTTATGACATCACAAGTGGGAGTGTCCACGCAGATGTATCCAGATGATTCCAGGTTGGCTCCCTGATTCCTTCCCCCCCCCCCCCCCCCCCCCCCCCCCCCCCCCCCCCGTCAAGTACGTAAGCCATCCTCTGTGGGTGTGCTGATGTTCTCCTCCTCCTCCTCCAGTGTTGATCACCCAGCTGGCGGCCGCAGAGTCCCGCTGTCAGCAGCTAGAGAGACAGCTGGACCACATGAGACGCATGGTCCGCCACGCCAAGGCCGACCGCACCAGCCTTCTCAAACAGCAGGTCGGCTGAACAGGAGGGTTTCAACCTGCCATACTATACTGTGTAATGTAGCATGTGATGGATAATGCTGTGTTATAAATGTAATTTCTGTATGATTTCAATCATTTTTTATAGTCAAAATCGCCAAATTTGCGGAGCTCCGCTGCAAATACAGGGAGAGACGAGAGGTGAGGCAGCGACGAGCTCAGCCTCCCCTCTGATTGCGCAACCCCTCAGAAACTGGATGGAGCGCGGGCAAGAAGCGCGTGCCTGTTACTGTCTCTAGTTTCTGTATGACGTCATGTTTGTAGACCTTCATTACATGTCCTCGCCTTCCATAGTCCATTGCAGGTCACTTATTTCACGTACAGTATGTGTATCAAAGATATTTAGGCTCGCTGGTCTCGTCATAAAACTGCAATGAAAAAGCACCAGGGGAGGAGCTATCACATCTGCCTCACTGAGGGGGGCGTGTCTTGAGCCCACGTAATTGACGCTCTCCCTCCACTTAACGTTGCCTTTTTCATTTGTGTTGAATGAGTATGAATAGCGGAACTGCATTCGCCTATAAAACGTGAATCGAATACGTACCTGTATGCGTGTGTTGTAAAGAATGCTGATATGAAATATGAAACATACGGTCGCCTAACCAGTAGTCATTGTGCAACCTGCCAATGAATGGTGTGCTGTCCCTCCTGAAGCAGCACCAGCCCCACCTCTGCAACAGCCGTGTGCTGTCTCACACCCCGCTCAACGGCAGACCACAGGCCTCTTCCTCCCCCTCCTCCTCCTCCTCTTCCTCCTCCTCCTCATCGTCGTCCGAGTCCACTGGTGAGGAGGAGCTGTCGGAGCTCGTGCACGCACTACAGGAGGAGCTTCGCCTCATGAGCCTGTGAGTGTGTGTGCGTGTGTGTGTGTGTGTGTGTGTGTGTGTGTGTGTGAGTGAGTGTGTGTGTGTTCATGTTGACGGGTTAATTTGGAACGTGTGTGTGTGTGTGTGTCCCCTCTCACACGCCTCAGGGAGCAGAGTGTGTTGATGAGGCGAATTGAGGTCGGTGTGTCTGAACACGAGAGGAGGGATCTCCTGAGAGAACAAGAGGCATTGCTGCTCAAAATGGAGAGAAAGGGGGAGCAGATTGGCAAGCTGTTCAAACACAAAAAACAGGTAAACAATGCGATAAACATAAAATGTCCCCTTTTATAAATTGTGTTTTCATTTCATTCATTGTATTCATTTTATTCGCTGTAGATGAAGAAGCTAAGGCGTGTGAGCAGCAGTAAGGCGAAGCAGAGGGGGCGGAGGGTTGGTGCGATGACCACAGTGGCCACTAGGGGTCGCAGTCCAGGCGCAGGCGAGCGCATCAAGAGGAATCTGACGCTGCTCAAAGACATGCGGGCCCTGCAGACGTCTTTAAGGACATGAGGGGTGGACTGACGTACATGCCGACAACATGCTTTACCAGAACGACTACCTACCTATAGCTTTCTATTGATTTATACTTTTACAGTCACCGATGATCAATTGAACAAGCCTCATGGAGAAATGGAGCATTGACCAATGGCTAGACTCACAATTTTGTTTTCCAGCTTTCGTAATTAAGATCCTTATTTGCCCTTAAATATATCTCACGAATAGTTCAGCATTATACTTCCCATGATGTTTACTTTA
The DNA here is from genome assembly GCA_002895965.2 of Coryphaenoides rupestris. NCBI lineage: Eukaryota > Metazoa > Chordata > Actinopteri > Gadiformes > Macrouridae > Coryphaenoides > Coryphaenoides rupestris. The sequence continues at coordinate 111,411 of PIJE02000589.1, read as the reverse complement.
CATTTTAAATATAATGTCATTCTATTTTTTGACCAGTAGAGGGCAATGTATGTTTAAGACTGAATGGCATTGATAATCGACCTGACTGTCATTTCTGTAAAGTCTGTAAAGTTTTTTTTTTCTTCTTTTGTATTATCAATATTTTTCATATTTATTTCAGACCTAAGCATACTACTGTCCTTTATTTAAATGCCGATTTAATTATATCCCCATGGTAACTGATTATGTCTGCATAGGACAAGGAATGGGTGCTACTTTTGTAAAAACGGTGCTTTATGTCGGATTTATGTCATTTGCTTTTGACAATGATGACACTCATTTCTGTGTAAACGGGTTCTGTATGGAAAATAAAATTAATGAAGAATTGATGGGCATCATGTTCAATTTCTAATTTTTTTTATACTTCACCTATATTTTTATACTTCTCCTAGGGCTTAGACTTACTGTACATTTGTAAATCTGTTATTATTTGTATTATTCTACTGTTTATTTCTCTATTTTATTCTATTGCTATGCAACCTGGCACAAGAATTTCCTTCTGGATTACAGTTTTTCTCAATTGCTTACACACATTTTTTTGAAAGCATACCTCATTTTCTCAAAACTCTAAACACAAATCCAAAAACCACACACACACAAAATGCTAAACCCTACATATCTCCTGCAAAATGCTACTTTGTCTTCAAAACAATGTTATGTCTCAAAATGGTATTTTGTGTTCAAACGACACACACAGACCATCATATGAGGACACATTTCTAACAACCCATTGAACACTGATGTGCTGAATGGAAAACACTACTATGAATGGGAAAACACCAGTATGAAGGCCTTATCAGGAGCATTATGCCTTTTCATGTTCAGTGTTTAGTGTACGCTTACTCCTGTTGTAAAATATAACTGTATAATATTTTTACTCAAATGTAAAACAACACACAAATATACAGTAACAACAAAAATATTTATTTTCTCCAAAACTGCTGTAGCCTATACATCACAGCAAACACAACTGGATGTGTAAATGATTTACACAGAACAAACAATAGAAAATAGGCCAGTAAAAGTCAACAAACAAAGAAAGAAAAATGTAAAATACAGTAAAAAAGGAAAAAAATAGGCTACATCCTGTCTTCGGTTCCTGTCTGGCCACAGGACCTCATCGACATCACAGGCAATGTTCTCTCTGGCCAGCCTCCTGCATGGTCAAACCATGGTTGACCACATGGTCGACCACAGTGGCCCGAATCTCATCAGAGATAATGGCTCTCCTTCTTGCTCTTCCTCGTCCTCCTCTTCCTCTTCCTCATCCTCCTCTTACTCTCACTCCTCTGCCTCTCTGATCACCTCTCACTTCAATCCATTGTTCTCCAAACCAGGAGCTCACCTGTGGCCCTCATATTGCTAAAGCTTTGATTGCACAACAGCCTTGGAAATGAAAGTTTTGCCAATTGAATGGCTGTGTGTTCTGTCTAAACACAAGGAGATTTGGTATTCTCCATTAGGCTTATGTTTTTAGATGTGTATTCATCTTGGCTCAGTTGCCTACTTTTGGAGCAATCTGTTCTCCGAAATCAATTGATTTGTATTTTATTGTATGTATATAGGCTATTACTGCCTATAACACGTAATTTACCTGTGACGTTTCCCTGCAGTATGGTTTTATCAACACCTGCTTGAGATCTCTGATCGTTGAAAGGTTTGGCGAGGAGACATGGATCAGACTTAGGTGGGTTTTTTAATCATTTGTGTTTATTTATTGTATTGTTGATGCATTGTACTGTAGGGCTCATTTTTATATGGAGGACATTTGTGTGGGTTGAATAGCCAGAACAGAATAACATCAGAGAGCCTATATCTCATGCACCTACTTCCCAACTTAACAATGACCAATAGGGATGCAGCTCAAGTCCAAGACTCCTGGACATATGAAGTCTATAAAGATGATATTACCATGCGACTGGTGACAGAAGCCTGCAAGCTTTTAGGTAGGCCTAATGTATGGATGCAAACATTTATTTCATTGACTTAAGAATAGAAAAACTAAATGAATCTCTTTGTCTTCTCCTTCTGCTAGATGTGAAGGCAGAGGTGGTGTTGAAGCTGTTCAGGGAGTACTTCTTCTAAGCGCTCAGGCTATGACTGCATGCTGCGCATGCTTGGGGGAAGCCTGTTTGAATTCATTGAGAACCTGGATTCTCTGCACAGCTACCTGGCCCTTTCCTACAAGGTCCTCCTTCTATAGCTCTCCTGTAGCACCTGTACCCTCCATATATTCTCCTCATGTATGCCTATGAATCTCTGTGGTGATCTGTGACCTTTGGGTCTATAATCACGTGGATTGTAATCAGGTGCAAACATGGCTTCCTTTGCAGGAAATAAACGCCCCTTCTTTTCGGGTGGAGAGGAACCCGTGAGGGCACCATGTACCTACACTATTACTCCAGCTGGCGAGGGCCTCTGCCACATTGTCCCCGGTACAAAGCAGAACCCCCACCCCCTCCACCCGATTACACAGATCAATACGAATATGATTTAACTCATATCCGTCGGTTCCAATTGTTCAGGGCTCTGGTCAAGTGATTTATAATAACTTAGTGATATGATTGATTGATGAATAATGATTGATGATAGAGTGGATATATGTGCATATGATTGATGAATGGATGGATGATGTTAGTAGACATGTAAGGCTAACCTAGACATCATCAATGAAGCCATTCAGTAATGACTAAGCTATACGGAAACACTTTGAAGGTTACATGGCTTGAGTTATTATGGCAGGCAATAATGGTTGGTCTTTTCACATGTAGGCATTATCGGGGGCCGTGGCGAGAGACTTCTTCCGCTAGTGACATCACCATGTAGATCGTCAGCCCACCCTGGAGGAGCTGGAAGAGGATGGGGAAGAGTGAGATGTTGGTGTTCCTGGTCACCCAAGCGTACCGGGGTGGCCGGTGGTGGCTGCTGCTGCGGTGGAGGCCGACCCAGCAGGGGGCAGCAGCAGCAGCCAGGGTGCATCATCACAGTCTCTCCAGCCCCGGACGGTCACCAGCCACAACCCCTGTGACACGGACCAATGAGGTATATAAGCAACCAACAAGTGGTGAATCCGCCCAATATTAAAGATCTCCTATTATACCACCAGGTGTGAGTGTGATTAGCCACTGCAGGCGATTTCAGATTCTCGGGCATTTGACATCACAAGTGGGAGTGTCCACCTAGAAGTATGCTGGATAGATCAGCCTACCAGCCTACCCAGTGGACTGTAGCAACTGGTATGCTGATTTATCCAGCATACTTTTAGGTAGACACTCCCACTTGCGATATTAAGGAAAACATTTTCTGTCCAATATGGCTTTCATAATGTAAACATATTGATATACTAACGTTTAATGTATTTGTCTTTCTTGTTGTGTTTTCCTAGAAAAAGCTAAGTGGGAAGAAAGATAGTTTGAGCTTCTCTGTGTGTAGGAGTCACTGGGAGACAATCCGGGGGCTGGTCCGCCTGGGAAAAGGTAATGGTCCTTAACATATGTGTACTCACACACGTGAACTACGTGAACTGAACACCTCCCTAGTGTTTAGCCCTTTAACCTCAAATAAGTGAGTAGAACGTTTGTCATTATGCAGGCAAACTGCTGAGAGGCTTTGAGCCGGTCTACCCTGAACACCTCCACATTGACTTGAAGACATTCTGCAACACTTTCCCCTATCATCTCATATTTGACAAGCAGGTAACCACTTGAGAACCCCTCCTTGTATACTTGTGTATACAAGGAGTATAACAAGTAACTGTAACTGTTGCCGTTGGTTATTGTGAGGATTTGTTTTGTTGTATTTGATGATGATGTGGAATGTTAAAGGAGACATATCATACCACCAGGTCAGAGCGTGATTAGCCATAACAAGTGGTTTCAAAAAACGGTTTCATCTCCAGTTTTCGACATCACAAGTTGGAGTGTCCACCCAGATGTATGCTGGATAGATCAGCCTACCAGTTTACCCAGTGGACTGTACTAGCAACTGGTAGGCTGATCTATCCACCATACATCTGGATGGACACTCCCACTTGTGATGTCAGAATCTGGAGATTCTGAAACCTCTTGGAAAGGCTAATCACACTCACACCTGGTGGTATAATAGGTCTCATTCAAATCAAACACATATACAGTACAGTATAATAAACTAGAAAAATTCCAGGGAAATTTTGAGGGTGCCTGCTAAGCAAGCAATAACACACACACACACACACACACATACACACACAGATGTGTAGGAGAGGAGTAGAGAGATACACGTATGTACTTTGAAGTAATGTTTCATTAGCACACTAACAATACCTAAAAATAAAACTGTACTTTTGTATTAGCAAGGTCATTACTAGGTCTTGATCTTAAATCAACAATTAGGCCTACATACACAAAGCACACACACAGCATAAACATCAAGAATAGTGGTGGGGGGCCCGGCGGCTTCTTGCCAATGAACAAGTAGAGAGATACACGTATGTACTTTGAAGTAATGTTTCATTAGCACACTAACAATACCTAAAAATAAAACTGTACTTTTGTATTAGCAAGGTCATTACTAGGTCTTGATCTTAAATCAACAATTACATACACAAAGCACACACACAGCATAAACACAACATAAAATACATAGGCCTATACTCAAAAACACACACACACACACACACACACAGTATACAGACAAAAAAATTGATTGTGTGTTATATGAAATTACGGCCACACCCCTTCTCACACGTGTGTGGGGGCGTGGCTATGGCGTCACCGCCATTGGCGCGACGAGGGGACGTGGCTATGGCGTCACCGCCATAGCCATGCCCCTTCTGGGGGGGCTCTCGAACGTTCCCCGCGAGAAAATGGCGGCAATATGAATACTGCTTGAAACAGAGTGGCTGGACTCCTGTCACTTCGAGGCTCATAAATCCAAAAGTATAAGTCCGTTTTGGCCGTTTGGGCGGGATGGTAATTTAAAAATGGCGTGATCAGTGCGCAATGACTGCTTCAGCAATGCAAAATGTGGACTATTTTGTCTGCACTTGTGTCAGTCCAAGGCTCATGAATTCAAAGGTATAATTCCGTTTGTTTCCATAGTTACATATATGTGATCGTCAAAAGTTTACCTACATCTTGATGTATAGATTACGTATGTGGAGTTAATATTGTGGGCGGGATGGCAGTTTTAAAAATAGGCTTTTCATTTTTTTTTCGTCTGCTCTACATTCTAACGTGACGTTACCCGCTCTGACCGGCGCAACACACACGTTAAAGTGTCTGAGGAGCTGAAAAGTCAACTAAGTTTGAACTGTGATTGGGTAAAAAGTATGAATGTTATGACAATTTTGAAATCATGTGTGAATTCATCAAGTGTAAGGGTATCTTTTTTGGGACAAGGTTTCTGTCATTATTCCTAGTAAACGTTATCCGATGGGGTTCCAAACTTACAGTACAAGCGTCGGCACACTCGGGGTGAGACGTGGTTACGTTTGAAAAAGGATTGGAAGAGAAATATTTTGGGCCAAAAGTCCAAATATTGTAAGGGTCGGCCCTTATCGCTTTTTTGGGACAATTTCTGTCATTATTCCTAGTAAACGTTATCCGATGGGTTCCAAACTTACAGTACAGCGTCGGCACACTCGGGGTGAGACGTGGTTACGTTTGGAAAAGGATTGGAAGAGAAAATATTTTGGGCCAAAAGTCCAAATATTGTAAGGGTCGGCCCTTATCGCTTTTTTTGGGACAATTTCTGTCATTATTCCTAGTAAACGTTATCCGATGGGTTCCAAACTTACAGTACAGCGTCGGCACACTCTGGGTGAGACGTGGTTACGTTTGGAAAAGGCTTGGAAGAGAAAATATTTTGGGCCAAAAGTCCAAATATTGTAAGGGTCGGCCCTTATCGCTTTTTTTGGGACAATTTCTGTCATTATTCCTAGTAAACGTTATCCGATGGGTTCCAAACTTACAGTACAGCGTCGGCACACTCGGGGTGAGACGTGGTTACGTTTGGAAAAGGATTGGAAGAGAAAATATTTTGGGCCAAAAGTCCAAATATTGTAAGGGTCGGCCCTTATCGCTTTTTTTGGGACAATTTCTGTCATTATTCCTAGTAAACGTTATCCGATGGGTTCCAAACTTACAGTACAGCGTCGGCACACTCGGGGTGAGACGTGGTTACGTTTGGAAAAGGCTTGGAAGAGAAAATATTTTGGGCCAAAAGTCCAAATATTGTAAGGGTCGGCCCTTATCGCTTTTTTGGGACAATTTCTGTCATTATTCCTAGTAAACGTTATCCGATGGGTTCCAAACTTACAGTACAGCGTCGGCACACTCGGGGTGAGACGTGGTTACGTTTGGAAAAGGATTGGAAGAGAAAATATTTTGGGCCAAAAGTCCAAATATTGTAAGGGTCGGCCCTTATCGCTTTTTTGGGACAATTTCTGTCATTATTCCTAGTAAACGTTATCCGATGGGTTCCAAACTTACAGTACAGCGTCGGCACACTCGGGGTGAGACGTGGTTACGTTTGGAAAAGGATTGGAAGAGAAAATATTTTGGGCCAAAAGTCCAAATATTGTAAGGGTCGGCCCTTATCGCTTTTTTTGGGACAATTTCTGTCATTATTCCTAGTAAACGTTATCCGATGGGTTCCAAACTTACAGTACAGCGTCGGCACACTCGGGGTGAGACGTGGTTACGTTTGGAAAAGGATTGGAAGAGAAAATATTTTGGGCCAAAAGTCCAAATATTGTAAGGGTCGGCCCTTATCGCTTTTTTGGGACAATTTCTGTCATTATTCCTAGTAAACGTTATCCGATGGGTTCCAAACTTACAGTACAGCGTCGGCACACTCGGGGTGAGACGTGGTTACGTTTGGAAAAGGATTGGAAGAGAAAATATTTTGGGCCAAAAGTCCAAATATTGTAAGGGTCGGCCCTTATCGCTTTTTTTGGGACAATTTCTGTCATTATTCCTAGTAAACGTTATCCGATGGGTTCCAAACTTACAGTACAGCGTCGGCACACTCGGGTGAGACGTGGTTACGTTTGGAAAAGGATTGGAAGAGAAAATATTTTGGGCCAAAAGTCCAAATATTGTAAGGGTCGGCCCTTATCGCTTTTTTTGGGACAATTTCTGTCATTATTCCTAGTAAACGTTATCCGATGGGTTCCAAACTTACAGTACAGCGTCGGCACACTCGGGGTGAGACGTGGTTACGTTTGGAAAAGGATTGGAAGAGAAAATATTTTGGGCCAAAAGTCCAAATATTGTAAGGGTCGGCCCTTATCGCTTTTTTTGGGGACAATTTCTGTCATTATTCCTAGTAAACGTTATCCGATGGGTTCCAAACTTACAGTACAGCGTCGGCACACTCGGGGTGAGACGTGGTTACGTTTGGAAAAGGCTTGGAAGAGAAAATATTTTGGGCCAAAAGTCCAAATATTGTAAGGTCGGCCCCTATCCGCTTTTGGACAATCTGAGTATCCTAGTAACACGTTATCTCGATGGGTTCCAAACTAATAACATGTTCGCAACTCGTGAGATGTACGTTGAAAAAAGATTGAAAGAATATTTGGGCCAAAAGTCCAAATATGTAAGTCGGCCTATCGGCTTTTTTGGACAAATTCTGTCAATCCAGTAAACGTATCCGAGGTTCCAAAACTTACAGTACCAGCTTGCACACTGGGTGAACTGTTACATTTGGAAAAGGCTGAAGAAAATATTTGGGCAAAATCCAAATTTGTGGGTCGCCCTTATGCGCTTTTGGGACAATTCTGTCATTATCTAGTAAAAACTTATCCGTGGTCCAAACTACAGTACAGGCCGGCACACTCTGCGGTGCAGACGTGGTTACGTTGGAAATAGGTTTGGAAGAGAAAATATTTTGGGCAAAAAGTCCCAAATTATGTGTAAGGTCGGGCCCCTGTATCGGCTTGTTTTTGGGACAATTTTCTGTCACATTATTCCTTATGTAAGACGTTATCCGATGGGTGTCCAAATTTATAGTACAGCGTTCGGCGACACTTCGGCGGTTGAGACGTTGGTTACGTTTGGAAAAGGATTGGAGGAGAAAATATTTTGGGCCACCAAGTGTCCTAAACGTTTTAATGTTTGAATGGAGTTTCTACCTGAATGTATGAATGAATGGGAAGAGGTTGAATATGAGTGGTTTTGGACACATTTTGAACATTCACCCCCATTCATTTCAATGGGGAAAAATTGCTGGAAAATGTTGAATATTTCGGAAAGTATGAATGGTATGTATAAGAAAAGCAATAGTACGCTATTCCCGGTCAAGGCGCACATTTTGATGTCTTTTTTGCGTGTGTGCTGGCAACGCTGTGAGACGAGTAGCGTGGCGAAAATGTGTACGGAAGAATAAAGAATAAAGAAGTATGCGGGAGAGTAATAGTGTGCTTTGCATTGCAAAGGCACCCTAATGACATAATTGTTTATTTCTTGGAAGAGAAAATATTTTGGCCAAAAGTCCAAATATTGTAAAGGGTCGGCCCTTATCTGCTCTTTTTGGACAATTTCTGTCCATTATTCCTAGTAAACGTATCCGATGGGTTCCAAACTTACAGTACAGCTTCGGCCACACTCTGGGTGAGATCCGTTGGTTACGTTTGGGAAAAGGCTTGGAAGAGAAAATATTTTGGGCCAAAAGTCCAAATATTGTAAGGGTCGGCCCGTTATCGCTTTTTTTGGGACAATTTCTGTCATTTATTCCTAGTAAACGTTATCCAATGGGTTTCCGAAACTTACAGTTAAACAGCGTCTGGCCACCATCCGGGAGGTGAGACGTGGTTCACGTTTGGAAAGGAGTCGGAAGAGAAATATTTTGGGGCCAAAAGTCCCGAAGTATTGTAAGGGTACGGCCTCCTTATCGCTTTTTTGGGACAATTTCTGTCATATTCCTAGTAAACTTATCCGATGGGTTCCAACTTACAGACAGCGTCGGCACACTCGGGGTGAGATGTGTTTCGTTTGGAAATGGATTGGAGAGAAGATATTTTGGGGACACAAAGGTCCAAATATTGAAGGTCGGCCCTTATCGCTTCTTTTGGACAATGCTGTCATTATTCCTAGTAAACGTTATCCGATGTTCCAAACTTAAAGTACAGCTTCGGCACACTCTGGGTGAGACGTGGTTACCATTTGGAAAACGGATTGGAGAGAGAAAATATTTTTGGGCCCAAAAGTCCAAATATTGTAAGGGTCCGGCCCTTATCAGCTTTTTTTTGGGACAATTTCTGTCATTATTCCTAGTAAACGTTATCCGATGGGTTCCAAACTTACAGTACAGCGTCGGCACACTTGGGGTGAGACGTGGTTACGTTTGGAAAAGGATTGGAAGGAGATAAATAGTTTGGGGCCAAAAGTTCCAAATATTGTTAAGGGTCGGCCCTTATCGCTTTTTTTGGGACAATTTCTGTCATTATTCCTAGTAAACGTTATCCGATGGGTTCCAAACTTACAGTACAGCGTCGGCACACTCGGGGTGAGACGTGGTTACGTTTGGAAAAGGATTGGAAGAGAAAATATTTTGGGCCAAAAGTCCAAATATTGTAATGGTCCCCCCTTATCACTTTTTTCCGGACAATTTCTGTCATTATTCCTGTAAACGCTTTATCCGATGGATTCCAAACTTACAGTACAGCGTTGGCACACTTGGGGTGAGACATGGTTATGTTTAGAAAAGGATTGGAAGAGAAAATATTTTGAGCCAAAAGTCCAAATATTGTAGTAAGGGTCCCCCCTTATCGCTTTTTTCCAGACAATTTCTGTCATTATTCCTGCAAACACTATGCGATGGATTCCAAACGTAAAATGGTGTCAAAATGGCGTCTGTGTTGGCGTGGCTATGGCGTCACCGCCATAGCCACATTGTAGAACGTTCAATTCTGCTTGAAACAGAGTGGCTGGACACCTGTCACTCCCAGGCTCATAAATCCAAAAGTATGAGTCAGTTTGTTTCCATAGTTACATATATGTGACCGTCACAAGTTTACCTACGTTTTGATGTATAGATTAATATTATTAGATTAATATTGTGGCACCAAACACACACACACACACACACAGAAGGGGTGCGGCTATGGCGGTGACGCCATAGCCACGCCCCAAACACACACGTATGTGTGTGTGTGTGTGTGGATAAGGGGCTGTGTGGCGAGGGGGCGTGCTCAAGAATGTTGTAGAACGTGCAATTCTGCTTGAAACAGAGTGGCTGGACACCTGTCACTCCCAGGGTCATAAATCCAAAAGTATAAGTCTGTTTGTTTCCATAGTTACATATATGTGACCGTCATAAGATTACCTACGTTTTGATGTATAGATTAATATTACGTATGTGGAGTTAATATTGTGGGCATCAAACACACACACACACACACACACACACACACACACGTGTGTGTTTTGGGGCGTGCCTATGGCGTCACCGCCATAGCCACGCCCCGTCTGGGGGTGGGGGGGGCTCCAGAATGTTGTAGAACGTTCAATTCTGCTTGAAACAGAGTGGCTGCACTCCTGTCATTCCGAGGCTCATAAATCCAAAAGTATAAGTGAGGGTGGTGCCGGGGCTCCAGGCCAGGGACACCCCGCTGGACCAGTACTTCAGCATCGTGCACCCAGAGGTCACCTTCACCATCCCCAGCATCCACAAGTTCATCAACAGCCACTTTGTGCTGCAGACTTCCCGGGAGATGATGCCCGAGGCATGGAGGGAGAGACCCATGCTCCAGCTCAGAGGTGGGGCTGGTAAAGCCACACTGATTTAAATATGGACACCCCCTCGATTTGAATGGTGATAGTACATCAGTGACTATTGTAGAGATGTGGCATGACATCCACATCTACATTTACATTTAGGGAATTTGGCAGACACTTTCATCCAAAGCGACTTTCAAAGAGTACATTTGTTGAAGGAGACAGCAATATATTGCCCTGGTACAAGAAGAGAGCTGGTTTCAAGCATTCAGAGTTTCTTAATTGCTAGGTTGCCTGCATAATAGCTGGGATAAGTGCCATTCCGAGTGTATTACTAACATCTAAGAACATACAATATGCTAAACAATGCTAAGTACTATTAATAATGCCAAGACTTACAAACACGCAAGTTAGTGCTAGGGTTAGGAGAGTGAAGGCGGGTCCAGATGAACTCTGAACAGGTGAGTCTAGAGTATCTCTGGTAAGCAACTCTGCCGTCCTGACGTCAGCCAGGAGCTCATTTCACCACTGCGGTGCCAGAACAGAGAAGAGTTCATCTACAGAGAGGCCATGGTTCGATTCCTGACATTTGTGTAACAATTAGGGGTTGGCTGACAAGATTAACAAGTCTTCGTCTTGTTGTAACTCCAAACAGGGATGAGCATGTTAATGAGATGGAATGGACTTCTCATTACTAATCAATACGTGTGTGTGTGTGTGTGTGTGTGTGTCTCTCTCTGTCTCCAGGTCAGATGATCTGGATGTCCTCCCTGTGCTGCATGCTGTATCAGGCATCTCCTCTGCTCCATCTGCTCCCAGTGTGAGCCCATCCGCATCGTGTCAATGCTCAACTCCATGTACCTGCGCTTCGACCGGCTCACGACCGTACACAACGTCTACAAGGTGCCTGTTTACATACTAATTAAGTAATCACGCTTACCTCAGGGAACACGGATTTAGATTTTGCTTGGTGAGCAGAACATGATTGTGTTGAACAAGTTGAGGAAATCAGAAAGAAAATTATTTTAATTCATTATAAAAAAGTTAATCGAATGAAACAATGATTATTTACCATTCTGTTCCTCTATGGCTGTCTTCCCCAGGTTGAAACCGTAGGTGATGCCTACATGGTGGTGGGTGGGGTTCCCATCCCCGTCTCCAGCCATGCAGAGAGGGTGGGCAACTTTGCTCTGGGAATGATCCTGGCTGCCCACGAGGTCATCAACCCCATCACTGGTGGACCCATTCAGGTGAAACAGTTCTGTTATAGTTTAATTTACTTGTAGATTCATAACTAGATGAGTCAAATTCCAGGCCAACAAAACAAAGGGTAAATTGTATTGCATTGTATTGTATCGTAGCAGATGCAATATATTGGTTAGCCGAATGGTGCTTGGTTTGTTTCTGTGTGAGGATTCTTGAGCAACATGCCTAATCCCTACCTAATCCTTACCTCTATTCACTGTTAGTGGCTTCAGATAAAAGTGCCCAAATCATTATAGAAAAAAAAAAAGGGTTGTGTGGGAGGTGTGTGTAGTTGGTGGCTGGTTTAAGCAGCCTCACCCAACCCCAGACTCTAACCAGGGCCAGATGAGGCTGCTTAAACCAGCCACACACACACACACACACAGTCCACAGTGTTGTATTTTAATACATCATTCTACAGATCTGCGTGGGGCTCCACAGCGGGCCGGTGCTGGCAGGCGTGGAGAAGATGCCTCGCTACTGTCTGTTTGGAGACACCGTCAACACCGCCTCCCGCATGAAGAGCCACGGCTTGCCCAACCACATCCACGTCAGCACCAGTGTCTACAAGTGAGAAACCTATACATACACACATGCATTAAGACAGGTCATATGGTGGTCGAGAGAGATTGATGATTTATAAGCTAGAGATATTATAGACTACCAAAGCTGTTGTGTACAAATGATACAATCTTATATGTTTGGTACCTCCCATCTCACCCTCTGTGCCCCCTGTGTCCAGGGCTCTGAGGGACAAGGGCTTTGTGCTGCAGGAGCGAGGGGAGATCGAGGTGAAAGGCAAGGGCAGGATGACCACCTACTTCTTGCAGAGGAACTTAGGAGCCAGTGAGCAGGACATCATGGGCCTCTCGGGCCCGGGGGCGGAGTCTCCACAGCCACACAGCTGTGTGGCCAGCGATCCCCGCCGCCTGCAAGGACCTCGCAGTGGACCTGGTCAGTATGTTTTCAAATGTTTTTATGTTTTCTTGACATTTTTTAAATGCTATTTTTGCATTTGTGAGATTTTGGAAAAATCTTATATTTTGCAATTTTTTTAAATCTTGAAAAAATAAAATCTGCTCGGGAAAAAAAAATATATATATATCTGTTTTCAGGCCACTGGTTTTCTGAAGCGAAAGAAGTTTCTGCCATTTTTCCACTCAGGAAAAATGGCAGAAACTTCAGCAACCGAGGGTGGGCTGCTGTCCCGTGCCTGTGAGTTATGGGGACATCCCCCCTCACTGAGACCCAGGTCCCTCATCCCCCACCACCACATGGCCCTGCGATGGTGGCCCGGGACTCGGAGAGCTATGGAAGTCTCCACACGGACAGCCAGTCTGAGGAGGGGTTGCTCAGGAAGTTCAAAGACACCACCGGAACAGAGATGGAGCTTTTTGGCTAAGCGGAGTCGGCGACAAAGCATGCAGATGGCGTTCACGGGAAGTGTGGAGGTGGTGGGTGGGAGCGGCTGGTCCCTGCTAGCCAGGAGCCGTCTTCCAACACTCAAGACACAAGACACAAGCAAACTAGGATTTGTGTGATTTTGTGAGCTAAGCTAAAAAAGATGGGGGCATTTTCACAATGATTAAAGGTTGAGGACTCACCTACTAGTTGGAAACTGATATCAGCCCCTCTGTCGTTCCTGGATCAACCTCCTTTTAATTTTGTCTTGTAGATTGCAACACATTAAACCTCATTATTTTGATGAATTTGAAGTATTGTTTAAAGCCACCGTTATTTTTCCATCTACTAAATAAAACAATGATGAATAAGAAACAGGCTGTAGATTTCACCATCTTCACATTGTTGACCGTTGACCACTTTTCACCACGGGAATTCCACAACGGAGTCAACCGCACCACACCAATCCTCAAAAATAATACTGTATTATTGAACCGAGTCGTCCACACATTACATCAGGAACAACAGTGTATGATATAGTGACTCTTCACGTAAAAGTAGCTCAAGCTTATTCGATCCAAGTACGTACACATCATCTCACATACCTCACACCTGAAGCTTTCAAATGCAGGACAACAAATTAAAACAAGAACAACAAGAATATCAGATAAACAAATGTTGAAGCTGCGATTGCACACAAGAATTCAACCACTAACGTGCGTAAAACAGTGCACTTGTGTGTGTGTGTGTGTGTGTGTGTCTGTGTCTGTGTGATTGAGAGCTACCAATTGACACCCCAGGTCAAGGGAGAGAACGCGCCAGTCACCCGATCCCCCCCCCCCCCCCCCCCACTCTCCCCGCACGCCCCATCAGGTAGCGGTGACCAGGGCCCAGCAGTCTCAGGACTGCATGAAAACCACACCAGTAACCAGAGACAGTGTTTGTGTGGTCAGGTGTCGATACAAATCAGGTATCCAGACAGTGGGCCCCTCTCCACCCAAACCCAACACGCCAATTCCCCCCCCCCCCCCCTCCCCCAGGTAGACGTTGACCTAGATGAAGAGGCCGTTTCTTAGAATGTGCATTATAAGGGCGCTGTTACTGCTGTTCTGTGTACTTTTCAAGTATTTTCAAGTCTTTTCAAGTCTTTTCAATGGGCGTGATCAATATTTTTATTGATCAATAATCTGTCTCTGTGATGGAATCCAGTTCGCTGGTTCTGGGGTCCTCCTGGTGTTTAGTCAGGGCGGGTCTGTTGGTGTAAATGTCGTCCACAGGGAGCAGGAATGTGACCGTTTTTACCTTGGCCCTGAAAGGTGTACAATTACAACAATGGTTAGGCTTTTTAAATCATGGATGATGACTGCTGGCTATAGGCTTATATCAATTTTAAACATGGTTTTAAACATGTGAATATTCAATTACAGGACAATAGAAAAAAACGTGATACACTTACTGTACTGTGATTGATATTTATACAAAATATTGATTGAATTAACAGTTACAGGTGTGCTTTGTTTGTTTTGAGGATGGTATTATATATATACAGTATATACATATATATATATACATGAGCCATACCTGTTCTTATGGACCAGATCCTGCAGGGACTGCTTCTTGCTTTGGTTTTCCATGTCAAGTCTGGAGGGGCTCCCGTGTTTGACCTCGTCCTGCAGTCTTCCCCATCCCGAGTCGCTCCTTCTAGAGCTGCTGGTGACCATCCCCTCCTTTCCGTTCACGCCACCGTGCATGGAGTACCGCCGGACGGTCATGACCGTATTCTCTGGGAGGAAGGAAAAAAACAATAAAAACACAACCTTGAATTGATGACTTTTAACACCACACACACACACACACACACACACCACTCTGTGTATGTTACGTATAACGCGCAGCCCTATACCTTTGTACTGCACATCCAAGGCTGGCGCGGACGCGTTTCGTCTCAGGTTCGCGTAGGGGTTCTCTATCCCCGGCTCGATCCCCCCGGGTCTCTTCACCGGTTGCCCCGGGAAGTGTTCAAAGAAGGGCTCCCGGGGGCCCTCGCTGCCGGGCTCCTCGCCACGTGGCCGCCGCCGCCGCCGCCGCCGATCCTCCTCCTCGCCCTCCTCCAGGTGCTTCAGCTCGTCCTGCATCTCCATGATCACCTGCGCCAGGCTGCGGGTGCTCTCCATGGTGCCGCTGCTCCGGTGCCAGTACCACGGCTTCCCGAACACCGGCGGGAAGTCGCCGAGCGTAAAGTCGCTCTGCCGCTGGGGTTTTAACATGGTGCTGCCATGCATGCATGCACGTACGTACGTACGTACCGTCCCTTTCTCTCTGGACTCCTGCAGACTCCTTTTGTGTGAGTGCGTGTGTGTGTGTGTGTGTGTGTGTGTGTGAGAGAGAGCGAGAGAGAGAGAGAGAGAGAGTGTGTGTGTGTGTGTGTGTGAGAGAGAGAGAGAGAGAGAGAGAGAGAGGGAGAGAGAGAGAGAGAGAGAGAGAGGTGTGTGTGTGTGTGTGTGTGTGTGAGAGAGAGAGAGAGAGAGAGAGAGAGAGAGAGAGAGAGAGAGAGAGAGAGAGTGTGTGTGTGTGTGTGTGTGTGTGTGTGTGTGTGTGTGAGAGAGAGAGAGAGAGAGAGAGAGAGAGAGAGAGAGAGAGAGAGAGAGAGAGAGAGAGAGAGAGAGAGAGAAAGAAAGATAGTGTGCGTGTGTGTGTGTGAATGCGTGAGTTTCTCAATCTCAGTGCAGCCAGAGATCCTGTTTTGGGGATATTATGTCGCCTTTCATCACTTCTGCAGCTGAAAAGTCTCAGGTGATAAAGCAGCAGCAGCAGCAGCAGCAGCAGCACAGTTCAATGTTTTATTCATTTGGTTTCAGAGTCTGGTTTCAGGAAAACTAAGCCCGGCACGGAAATGAAACAAACACTTGGCCAATAAAGCTGAATGGCAGTTTCGGGGGTTGCCGAAGTGACCAAATGGTTTTGGCCAAATAACAACAAGTGTGGTTTATTTAACTGCTGAAACGTAGACTATATGGCTGAGGTTTCAGTGTAACGGGAGCCACGTTTGTCACCTTCAACTTGGGTGTTGTAGGCCTAGATGAGAGAGAACACAATTGTTTCACATTGGATAATATAGGCTTTTTATTACCCTTTTATTACACTTTAATTATTGCCAAATTGTTTTTGCTGACTGAATATCTTATCTTACCTATATTTTTATACTTCTCTAGACTTACTGTACATTTGTAAATCTGTTATATATTTTTTATTTTTCTACTGTTTATTTCTCTATTTTTGTATTCTATTGCTATGCAACCTGGCACAAGATCAATAAAATAAAATTCTATCTTATCTTATCTTATCTTTGATTGGGGTTACAGGACAACCTAACCTAACCATTTTTCCAACACATAGGCTACAATGTAGGCTATATCAAACAGCCATTTGATATAAAATAACAAAACACGTAATAGACATCAAATAAAGGGAATTTACAAAGCACACAGAGCAGAAAATGACGAGTTAATTGCACTAATATACAGTACATAGGCACAGTGGATGGGGCTGCTCTGCTGCTGTGATTGGGTGAGAGCAGGTGTTGTAATGAAGACCACGTGGGAGTGCATTTCTGAAAAAACCAGAATAAAAATAAACTAAAAAGTTGTATTATTATTATTCATGAGTTTAAATGTGAATTAATAATGTCTAACAACATTCTTCGTCTCTATTTAATGATTTTATCTAATCATTACAAATGCAGTAATTAGCTGAGATTTGCAAAACCATTGTATAACAGTAGAATTTCGCAATCAACTAATGCAAAACGAAGTTAATCACTGGGAAAGTCACTTCATTAAATCTTTAAATACAAATAAATTGAATGTTTTTTGTTTTGTTGTGAAATAGTGGCAGAATAGTGTGTGTGTGTGTGTGTGTGTGTGTGTGTGTGTGTGTGTGTGTGTGTGTGTGTGTGTGTGTGTGTGTGTGTGTGGGGGGGGGGTTCGAGAGACCCCCCCCCCCCCACACATGTCCTCAGCCGACCTATCTGTACAGGCATCCCACCTACATCCCACCTACGTGCTCGTTAACGACATGTAATGGAATTCACCGGAAGTAACTATGGATACAAGCCTCTGCTATATGACCAAATAGAAAATAAACTCCATCACATTAAATGCTCAGTGAATATGAAAGGGTTTAGTGTCCCTGTGTACAAAACATGGACCATCGTGTAGCAACGGGTCATGCTGCTCTGTATGGCAGCGGGGAGACAGGTCTTGTTGTGAAGTGACCTGTACCGACTCACAGCAACCCGAGCCCTCCGGAGTCCAGGCCTCCGCCTCCGCCACCGGCACCGCGCCGCGGGGGAGGCAGGCGCACACATGAGCCGCAATAAGGAACGTAACCCAATCACCCGCTCTGCTCTCCTCCTCACCCACAACACAGAGTACACAGACAGACAGACTGACTGACTGACAGACAGAGGGAGAGAGAGAGAGAGAGAGAGAGAGAGAGAGAGAGAGAGAGAGAGGGAGGTGAGGTGAGGTGACGATTAAGTTGGAGGAAGAAAGGAGTTAGGGATCCAAGTGGTGGTTCGGTCTCCGCAATGCAATTATCTGTATAATAAACCACATGGGGGGGTAGAGAGAGAGAGACACACACACACACACACACACACACACGCACACACAGGGAGAGAGAGAGAGAGAAAGAGAGAGGATGAAGGTGGAGGAAGAGAGAGATGGAGAGATTATGTTCTCTCTGTCAATCTGCCTTATTTGTATGTCATGCTTATTGCTTTAACCGGAAGGGCTTATAAGCACGAAGGTGTCGCTAACATTGAGTGAATCCAACACCATTGCTCGTCCCTCTACTTGACGAACAGTAAGTACACCTCGCTACCCTCACACTCACACTCACACACGGTCCAGACACCGGATACGCAGTCATCGGCGATGTCTTGATTGATCGCAGGTCATTTTCACTTTCCAAGACACAAATCTCTTCCCGTATCGAGCTCGGTGGCTAACGTAAAGGAATGACTCAATGAGTTTGATAGCTATATTGTTGTTGAAGAATTTCATTCAACATTACAATTCAATAAAAACCGCCCACATTGATCTTATTGCTCAGGTATATAAAAACACACAGAACACATAAAACATTCAACCGGTTTCCAATTTTGTCATCAATCTGCTTAGCCCCCTAGACCCCTGCCTCCCTCCCTCCCACTTTGAAGTGTGCATCAATAACCCATGAGGAAGCTAGCCCCCGCCCCCCCCATCTTAGAAAACATAAACCAATATTACTATTGGCAATCCAGTCTTACACCTTCTCCTTGTAGCTGCCAGATCCACCAAATCACGTGGCTATCAATCATTCCAGCTCTCCAGGGAATATCGCCAGGGTGACTTCTGATCCTCCTGCCTGCCTGCCTGCCTGACTGTCCACCCACCCAGGGGTGTGGTGGTGTTGTGGGCTCTGGGGCCAGCCAGGTACGGGTGTACAGTTGGAGGTGGCAGTATAGGCTGACTTCCAGACAGACAGAAGCTTCTGGTCCTCATCAAACAGAACCTGACCACTTTCATCCTGCCTGGCTTTGAAGCCCGTCTCAAAAGAGCGTAGCTTCTTCACCTTGCCGCTATGTTCACTGGCATGAAAGTCAAACATATCAGAAAAAAGGTATCCTGACAGGATTAGGTACATATATGCGAGATATGATTAATACAAACTAGAACAGTCAATTGAAAGACAACATTTGTCGTAGCGTTGACTGTTGACTGCGCTTCTCATGCTAATTATTTTTTATGTTCTCCCTTCTTTCTTTTGTGCCGTGGTCAGACTTTGCTCATCACACGTTTCCACTTCACACGTCCGTCCCTCCATTGTGCAGACAACAGGCGCGGCAATTATCTCTAATTGCGCCGGCCTCCTCTCCCGCCGCAGAGCGGATATGAGGTTCCTCAGAGCGCAGCCGGGGCCCCGGGGCCTCTGTGTGACGCTGTGCTCATGTTTACGCTCCCTGTTGCCCCCACAGATGCATGGGGCCCGAGTTACACAATATCTGATCAGCCTCGATAGAGAAGAGACAACATGAAAGAAATAAACCTGTTAAGTTAAGATCTGAGATTTGTTGTAAAAAGATTTGAAACGTTTTAAAGACTGAACATTTAAGAATATATATTAAAAAAGGCTAGTGTATATAGACCTTTTTCACAGATTGTCAGTAGCAGGGTAAAGTAACTTCCTGTTTCTGTAGAACCCGGGGAAAGTAACTTCCTGTTTCTGTAGAAGCAGGGGAAAGTAACTTCCTGTTCCTGCTATTTTTAATATTAGGTTAGGGTTTTATTTACGTCTGTTGCAGAACCACCATGGTATCAATGTATATTTACTGGACTATGTGTCTATACTGGTGCACTGCCAGACTTATGTACAGTAAATCAAACAGAAGCATAATGAATGTAATTGATGGGCTGCACCTGGGTGTTTCATGCTATTTTTGCGACGTATGGCATCACAATGTCTGCCAAACAATGGGACACGTGCAGACAGCCTATATAGACATATACATAGAAGGCATTTCATCAGTTTTAAACATTAGCTTGATTTTATTTCAAATGTTATACATAAAACTTTAGTTTGTTCGTTTTTTTTAATTTAGCTAAACAAATATTCATATATTGTGTATTTTATAAAAAAAAAGGAAACATTTGAAACATTTTAAATATTAATAATTCTTATTTACAATTTAAAACAGTGCAGGAAATAATAACCTAACAATGACATTATCATAATCATAAAAATGTTATAAAACATAAAATTTTCCCGTTTGAAAATCTGCAAGCAGACATTTCCAGAATGTTAGCAAGGGTACAAAGTAGCAATGTGGAGCTTCTCTACATTCAGTCCGGAACCGGAGGTGCGTTCAACCGACCCAGCGATGCGGAGTGGAGTTAAGACAGTGTCACCCAAGGAGCTTCCCAAAATCACAGTTCTCATTCAAAATCCTTTATAGAGCATGATGTCGTATTATTGTGGTAATACAAGGTGTATAGAAATTCTCATCATTGAATACAAACGCGTCGGCTACATTTTTTTAAAATTGTTTTTTTTTCTTTTCGTTTTGTTGAACGCACCCCAAGCCCGGTATGGTCACTGGTTTATAAAGGACCGGGGTTTCAAATACAAGGCGCGGGTTATCTGTGCGTGTTTCTGCGTGTGTGTGTGTGTGTGTGTGTGTTTATGTCCGTGTGTGTGTTCGTGAATGTGCTTCTGCACTGTACGTGCTTGCTTGTTCTTGTTGTCTTTTTGTCTTTTTTTGTTTTATTCTTTGTTTTCTTGACACAGATGATAAAGTAACAAATCGCTGTGCAGGGGGAGGGGGGGCAGATGGGTCCAAACGGTTCTACACATGAAATGAAATGAAATGAAATGAAATGCAAACCCCTTTACAATCAAAAACACATCATCAGCTAATAGTCCAGCCGCCGGGCGTCTATACAGAGTCAACATTCACCAACAAGGACTACAGACTACGGATCACCATGGCCTCGACGGCCTACCACACGGCTTCACCCATCTTCTTTGTTTTAACTACATTTCCCATAGTTCTCCCCTCCTGCTCCCCGGAGGGCTTCCTGCGGAGCCGGAGCCACCACTACACACGGCGAAAGCAAGATACGAGTTTTTATATAAATTGGGTTTTTATATAAGAATGGAAGGATGGATGGATGGATGGATGGATGGATGGATGGATGAAAATCATATTGAACAGGCATACAAACAGTCCCCTCTGGTCCAGGCCGGTCCAGGAGCGCGGAGGGGGGTGGTGGGCGGGGGTGGGGGGCAGTGTTGGGGGTCTAGGGGCCGTTTAGTAAGCGCTGTGGCGTTCCGTTCCTGGCTGTCTTGTGTGAGGAATCTGGCCGGGGGGGGACAGGAGAGACAAGGAGTTCAGAGTTCAGTATGATGAGAGTAGGTAGGCTGTCTTTTTGGATGATAAAAAAAAAAAAATGCAACTTGATTCATGTTGAATTGGGTGAATGTTTCAGAGTAGCAGGCCATGGGTCCAAGTGTGATGGATACAGAGGAAATATACATATACAGTTGTGGTCAAAGGTTTACATACACTTGTAAAGAACATGTATGTCTTTTTGTGACAAAGAAGTATGTGCTCCAATCACTATGACAGAAAAATAAGAGTTGTAGAAATGATTGGAAACTCTGGACTGCCATGACATACATGTTCTTTACAAGTGTATGTAAACCTTTGACCACAACTGTATATACTGTATATATAGACAGGTACAGCAGGTTGAAATGATGGTCTACGTTGACGTAGCGACGTGGGCTTCTGCGACGTACCCGCTTTGAAAGAGGTGGAGAGAGAGCTGTGAGAGAGAGAGGAGCTGGCGGCGGAGGCTACAATGCTTTTTCGAAGCTGTGACACAAACACAAAAGACAAACAAAAGACAAATGAAAATGCATTTCGCAGCGACAGACACAAAAATGGCGAGGCTCAAAGACGAAGAAGA
Organism: Coryphaenoides rupestris; assembly: GCA_002895965.2. Lineage (NCBI taxonomy): Eukaryota > Metazoa > Chordata > Actinopteri > Gadiformes > Macrouridae > Coryphaenoides > Coryphaenoides rupestris. The sequence continues at coordinate 89,516 of PIJE02000589.1, read as the reverse complement.
AGGAGGAGGAGGAGAAGAAGGCTGAGGAGAAGTTTGTGAAATCTGAGGGGACGAAAATGAACAAAATGGTGGTGTCGGTGATGATGGCGGTGGTCTCCCCCCAGGTGAACCGGGCCCGGGCTGGCGGCTAGTGCCTGCGCTCAGACCTGTTCGTTCATGATGGCCGACAGTTCGCTGAGCAGGTCGCGGTAGTGGGCCCTCATCTCCTCCTGGTACTCCAGCTGGTCTTCCTTGATCAGACGCTCATTGACGTCCAGCGCCTGGCCGCACGCCTCCGCAAAGCGCCTGCGCAGAAAGAAAAGCCACACGGGAAACCACGTCCATGTGATTCAAGATTCACGATTTTTTCATTGCCAAACGTAACAAGTACAATGGAATACATACTCCCCATTCACTCCTGCAGTATTCTTCTCAACATACATTCTAAAACAACTCTGAACAATTAGAAGATAGTACCTAATAAGTACAGTAAAAAGTAAGAGTAGCAACACTCTGGCTGGTGCTGCAAAATGTAGTAAAAGTGTCCGCGTGCAGTGCAGTAATATTCTTATACGAGCATACAAATAGTTAGTAAATAGTAGATAGTAGCAGCAACATGTGGGGATTCAGTGTGGTGGTGGGTAGGGAATACAGATGATTCCCCCTCCCAGGGAGCAGTGTTGCTCTCTGGGAGACCGAGTCCCTCCTACCTGAAGATCTCCTTGAGCAGCTTCACTTGGTTGTCCGGGTATTTTTTGGCGTTCTTCTCCTCCAGGAAGGCCCGGGCGTACGCCATGGGACCGGCGTTCACCTGGAGGGGCGCCGGACGCAAACGTAACTTACATCCGTTTGTATATGTACATCTGTATGTGTTTGCACAATACAGTAGATGCGTATTCTGTTCTCTTTAGCACAGGTTAAAAATGACGAAAAGGAGGTAAAGGGGAACCATGATGTCTTGATCACAATATTGGTTCATTAAAGGGGCCCTATTATACCACCAGGTGTGAGTGTGTGATTAAATTGTCATGTGAATAAAAATGTCATTGTGACAAAGTGACATCACAAGAGGGAGTGTCCACCTTGATGTATGCTGAGTAGATCAGACTACCAGCCTACCCAGTGGGACTGTACAAACTGGTAGACTCATCTAGTCAGCATACATCTGGGTGGATACTCCCACTTGTGATGTCACTTCTTCACGTGACAATTTTGAAATGGCTTGTAATGGCTAATCACGCTCACAGCTGGTGGTATAATAGGGCCCCTTTAAAATCAGATTAATTCATGAATAAATACATTTAATGAACATATAACACATAACATTTTTTTCATTTCTCGGCATGTATCTGTGTTTTAGACTGTAGGGTGACCTCGTGGTAATGCAGTCTGGCGACGGGGACTCCTATCCATACGATAATGAGATAATGGGATAATAGTGGGATCACGGGGACGCCCACCTTGGCGCTGACGCTGCCCTGCAGTTTGAGTTGCAGGCGGATCATGTCCACCTCCTCCATGTTGCACAGCTGGTTGAGCTCCGACACCTTGCGGGACATCTCATCGATGGCCACCTCAATGGGGTTCAATCTCGGTGCTCTGCTGCTCCACCACCTGGAGTGCCGCTTCTTCAGGTACGGGAAGCTGGAGCTGGCTGCGGGACACGAACCGGCTGCAGGAGTGTGAGGGCCGCCGCTTTGATTCCGTCTCACTCGGAGGAGCGTCCATTTTGAAATAGACTTTTGATATTTTTTTTTGACGAAATTAAAACGTGGCTAAAGCGTAAGGGCACTTTCATTTAATCCGGTCAGTGTCTCACAGCCTCTTTTTTTTCTGCAGATCAAACTTTTGGAAACAGCACCGGACTTGTACAACATGTACAATCGGGAAAGTTGGCGGACTGTTTCCATGTTGCCTCTTTATCCCTCATGTTTAATAAGATGATGACAATATACAGTCATATATTTAAAAAAATAATGGTTTAAAAAGCAAAAACAAACCGTCTTTATTATTCCTACAGCTACTTTTGCTCACACTTTAACTTAACTTATGTTTGTGTCGTGACTCCTATTTGAATGGTATGCTCCTACCAGTACCCGGGGGCGTCTGCATCTACCAGTACCCGGGGGGGATACTGGGGGGGGGGGGGGGGACACCTACTGGTGAGGATGGTCCGTCTCTTGCACTGCTCCTCCACGTCGCCGTGCTTCTTGCCCGACAGCGTGAAGGGCGTCTCGAACACGAAGCGGTTGATATTGTGGTGCCGCTCAAAGTCCGTGCGCTTGTCCTGCTCCTCCTTGTCGTCGAAGAAGGGCACCACGTAGGTCACCTGGATGTACGCAAACTTGGTGTCCAGGTCCTTGGGGTTCACCTGAGGGGGGATTGAGTATACGACTTTATTAATACAACAATTAATCTAATAACAATACATCTAAACATTGAGTACAAAAATAAGTTGACTAGAACAGAAATAGAAATAGAATAGACTTGCAGTGAATTCAGATGACATGTCAATAAGAAGCAAGTGTAGGTTAGGCAGGGTATTTTGTGCTCAAGGGCATTGGGGAATCGAACCCAGTACCTTTAAGCCTGGACACATACATCTTAACCATCACATGATCCCATCCCTTGTTATATTTACTATAAGTAGACTCATTATATGTGTATAACTGGATGTACAGAAGGTAGTACTGTAATGTGTTCGGATGAGTTGAGGCGGAATCTGGCCGACCTTGTTGGAGTCTTGGATCATCTTGACGTTGTCCGCCCCAAACTTGTCTGAGTAGAGCTTCAGTAACCTCTGGGAGATCTCAGACAGCCCCGTCAGCTTGGGCTCCTTGTAGATGAACTCCTTACTCTCCTCCTCCTCGAAGAAGCCCTGCCATGACACACACACACACACACACACACACACACGTACACACATGTTACTGGTTGTTTGGATTGTGGCATTCAGTCATTTTACTCCTGCACACACACATGCACACACAATATTTTTACTTTGCATTTCTTTCTTTAATTTTTTTTCTTCTATTCCATGTCAACATTGACCAATGTCGCCCCCTTGTGGCATTTCTGGTCTGGTTCAGGGCAATAACAGAACACAAACGCTTTGGTTGTTGTTCATGGGGGGAGGGTTCAGAGGGCATTTTCAGGGCATCGATGGGGTGAGAGGTCAAATGTAAATGAGGGTTACTAAACAGTGCCTGCCTGTGTCTTTCAGCCGTTACTTTCTGTTACGTTTGCCAGTCATGTTGCTGAGGGTCTCACGCGATGTTTAACACGCTTTAGGACATATATAATGCATGTGAAGTATAATATATTAATATGTATACAGAGGAGACCGCAAGCTGGAGAAGAAACAGGACCCAGGGGGTTAGAGCAGCGTTGGTTAATAGTGGAGGAGGAAGGAGAGGGGAAAACGTTTTGTTAGAAGAGAAAGGTGGAGAAAAACCAAAACACATTTAGTAAAAACCCCATCAGAGAGGAACTTACCGCAATCTTGACCAGAAAATAACAAACGAAGAAGAGAAGAGAGCAAACAGAGAAATTAAAGAATCCCAATGACCCAAGAAAGACACCGTTTTTCTCCTTTTAAATCTCAAACCAAACTGTTTTGCCAAAAAAGAGGAAAGCAACTGCAAACACCTGCAGTTGTGACCGATCCTCTCTGTGTCTCTGTGGCGCATGGATGAAAGGTAAGGACATAGTTCATTTGCATAACTTGACCCACAAGTTCCCGATTAACTGATGATCACCCTAATCTCTATATTCAAAACCCATTTTAAAAAGAGAACTCCACGCCCAAGATGGAAGTTTGTTGGATAAACAACATAAAGAACAAATTCTACTCATTCATAATCCCAAATGTAGCTTCCAGGATGTCATCTCTCTGAGTACGTGCCACTCCGATGATTGTGCATTAGTAAGGTCGACGGTAAAAGGCTATGTCTTTGGGAGTATGTGTGTACAGGTGGACAGGTGAGTCCACCCGCAGGCCTTCACGTTGCAGCCAGCGAGCAGCGGTGGGAGTGTGGAGGGGTGGGCCGTGGCGTTTCTCACCTGTCCGTAGAAGGCCACGCGGTAATAGCGACCGAACAGACGCTTCTACGAGTTAACTACCTCCGTCACCTTCAGGTAGGAGCGGTGGAACTGTCCGTAGTAACAGCTCTGGACAGCTCTGTGGTCACACACAAACAACACCACACACACAACCACACCACACACGCAACACACGCACAACACACAGGCACACCGGTTAACACTGTTCTACTCACTGCAGATGCACAGCAAAGGCAAAAACAACCCGACTATAGTGAGGAAATGGTGATCACCTTGAAGTCCCGCCTCTTTTCAAAGACGGCGATGATGGGCTTGTTGATGTCAGCGATGACCTCATACCGCTCTGACTTCCACAGGTAGTCCACACACAGCTCCAGCTGCTCCACCAGGGTGTCCTATAAACACCAGAGAGAGAGAGAGAGAGAGACAGAGAGACAGAGAGACAGAGAGAGAGAGAGAGAGGAAGAGTAGGTGTAAGACACTACCTCCTAGTTCATATCATTAGACATCCGTGGACATCTCATGTCACACCAAGGCAAGGCAATACTTGCTTTTGCTATATTATAATATTGATAATAATAGTAATAAGCCACGCCCCCGGTTGTACCTCGGTGTAGGGCGTGTCCTGGGCTCCTGTGTCCTCCTTCATGGCTCCCTCCTCCTGGACGTTGGGACTGATGCACATGAACGCAGCCCAGCCCATGGAGAAGGATGCTGAGGTCACACACACACACAGTGACATCACAGCAGGTCAGCCACTTCGTTTTTTTTTTTCGGACATTTCAGCCGATGTAGACAAACGTTTTCCGATCAGAAGGGAGATGCCAAAGAAGAGCATTGATTCAAATGTTTGGGGGGGGAACAACAGAGTGCTCTCGTGATTGTGTTCTCATCACAGGCGACGACAAAACCACACTCAATGACACGTCATGCACAGTGACATTATTTGGTGGTGCCAGCTTTGATCAACCGGTGGTCAAACTCACACAGTGTGAAGTGAGCAACCACAAGCCATCTCAAAACTTACTCAGGGAAACAATGAAGAGAAGAGAGATCCTTACCCAGTTTACTTTGGTTTGAGGGGTTTTGACTGTAAAAGTACCGCAGTATAAACAGCATCCACTGTTTGTGTGGAGTGGTACAAACTCTCGAATAAACCCAGTGTCTGCTCTGGTCCCCCCCCACACACACCACACCCCAAAGCCCCTCGCCCCTTCCAAGATCCCAGCTCCCAGCCCCCCCACACACACACACACCCCAAAGCCCCTCGCCCCCCTTCCAAGATCCCAGCTCCCAGCCCCCCCCCCCCCCAAGTGAAGCCCCCGTTGTCGGACCACACTCACTGTCAGGGTCTCGGGAGGTGGTTAGTAGGGAGCTACAGTTAAAGATAGGGCTTTCCTCGGGGGACACGTGGGACATCCTGGCCTTGTCGCCGCTCCAGTAGCCTGTTTGGTGGGGAGGGAGGGGAGGGAGCAGGGTGGGTTACAACGTTCACACTCGCTTTGCCTTGTAGATTCTGTGTTGACGGAGAACGAGGAACAAGGCAAGCTAGCGGGTGACGGCTACCAGGTTACAGGCTACCAGGTGACAGGCTAGCAGGTGACAGGCTAGCAGGTGACGGTGATGGAGCAATGCTAAAGCATGCTAAAGCAGCCAAGCTACAAACAGTGGGATAAATGACATAGATGTACACACGGGCTCTGGTCTAACGGGTGAAGCATACACACGCCATGCAGCAAGACAATTAGCAGGACACTGTAGTTTTAAATAATGAGATCGATTTCTTGTGTTTTCCCGGCTGGAATCCATTTCAGAAGCATGCACACAGTGAGATTCATGTGACATACACAGCATGTTGTCATGGAAACGTTTGAACAAATCCACCGTCCAATGTTAAAAAAAAAACAGTACACACAGGAGAACACTGTCATCCTGAGTGTCTCATGTTAGGGTCACTTTGGTCAAACTTGATGACGCTGAAGATGATGATGAGGAGTTAGTAGAATGTGTATGCGCTCCAGACTCCACTGTGTGTTCGTACTCACCTCTCCTCTTCAGCGACTCGGCGATCAGGGCCGATATGTGGATGTAGCACATGGCAGCCTAACAGACACCAGACCCCCAAAAAAAAACAAAGATGAATTTGATGAAGAGCGGTATTTTCTCCGTTAAAATGTTGCTGTATATTGTAATTTATTAATATACATAGTTGTGGGATGAAGGGGGGCGTGGTTTAGCGTCGGCAGGTGGAACAAGGGGCGGCGGAGCGGCGAAATGCCTGAGATTGACGCAGCCGTAGGGGATGAACTAGTGATCTCAGGTAATTATACACAGAATAGGTCGGAGGCACATCGGTGATGGTGGTCTGGTATAAAGTGTCTGTGCAGGGTAGTCATGGAGACCATTGCAGGAACAGAGATAGCGTGGCTATAAGGTGTTCTGGGTTCCATAACTCTAAACGACGACTGTGTGAATGTGGCTGACCTACCTCGGACAGGTCTCCGTTGCGGACGTGGACCTTGGCCATGCTCTCCAGCCAGGTGCGCCGCAGCTCGGGCGTGCTGGCATACGAGTTGGCCAGGCTGAACTGCAGGTCCACCAGCATCTCGGGGTCCTTCTCGTGCTCCTTCATCTGCGCCGTGGCCATCAGGACCGTGCGGATGCGCTTGGTCAGGTCCTTCACCTCCGCCGGGAACGGAGTGCTCTGGTGGGGGGGGGGGGGGGTTAGAGGAAGAGAGAGAGAGAGAGAGAGAGAGAGAAAGATGAGAGAAGAGAGAGGAGACGAGAGCGAGAAAGAGCGAGAGAGAGAGGAGGCGAGAGAGAGAGAGAGAGAGAGAGAGAGAGAGGTTGTGATGATGGAGGAGCAGGGGGATTCCACCCAAATCGCTCTGCGACAGGACTCCATGCTTCCAGCTTCAGCTTGGTGAACACACGGTGATGGAAAGCATGGTGGTCTTTTAATCGTGGCTTTGTGGCTCATGTCACTTTCAGTGCACTAAGCAAGTAGGCAACATGCCTTGTGGTGACCCGGGTTTGAATCCCTCTCCCGCTATTCAACTCCACTTTCACGTTCAAGTCTTCACTATCCATTAAAAATATTATTTAAAAAAGGTGCTATATGTCAGCATCAAGAATTCCTTCTCAATAATGCCCCCGTCTGGCCGGTAAGTGAACTGCAGCCTACTGGAGCTCCAAGTGCATTGAGAGCATTGGATTGCGACCTCCGTGCATTGAGACGATGACAATCCTAAACTAATGTGAGTTCTAATCATAAATCATTAACTTGCTCCTTTAGATGAGTTGTACAGAGGTGGATAATAGGCTTGCAGACTCCTCCACAAAGCATCAATAAAAATAATCATTGGCCTGATTACTGTATACAACGTCAGGTAAACATTGTGCATGATGACTTGATGACATCACCAGCCGGGGGGGGGGGGGGGCGTGTCTGAGGAGGGTTTGTGTTTGTGTTTACTTTGAGCGGCGCGTCTCCATTGGCGAAGTTGTTGATGATGGCCAGGGACTGCTGGAAGCGGGAGCCTCCGATGCCTGCGTCCGCGATCAGCTGACTCACTGCCTTGATCACCTGGAGACGAGGAGGAGGAGCAAAGGGGGGGGGGGGGGGGGGGTGAGGAGCTCAGCCAATCAGGATGAAGCCATCTTGGCCACTGTCTGCTATTGTCTGTGCTTATATACTGTACTTGTATCTGTGCTTATACCATCAAGCTGCCAGGGACTGCAGATGAAAAATAGCCTGTATGGCTAAATCTGGCACATGTACATGATGACTACATGATGTTAATTAATGTAATAATTGTCCCTTCTTAAATAAATAAACAAACAAACCGTGTCCAAATGAATGATCTCATACCTCACATCACATCAGTAAAGGCTGGAAAATATGTTCAGTAATGCAAAGATCCAGTATTTACAAACACACAGTAGATGGGAAGGTATCCAAGCACACACACACTTGGAAACACGCTCGTAGTACACGCACACACTCTTGCGCGCAGACTTTTGCGCACACACACACACACACTCGTACACACACACACACACGTTGGGACTGATGCACATGAAGGCAGTCCAGCCCATGGAGAAGGACGCTGAGGTCACACACACACACACACACACACACACACACACAAACACCACTGACCTGCAGGTGGGAGCGGACGATGGACTTGCCCTTGGTGAACTCAAAGTTCTTCCTCATGACGAAGTAGAGCAGGGCGGAGGCCTCCGTCTGGGTGGAGCTTGAGCGGTGGTTGCAGCACTTGAGGATCTCGTAGCAGAGGCACCCGCACAGGTCGGCCTTGCCCTGGAAGAAGGCGCTGGGGAACTGGGGGGGTTGGGGGGAAACACCGGACGAGCAGTAAGCATGTGCGGCTCTAGTGGGGGGGGGCAACAGGGGCCAGTGTCCCCCTGTAACACTGGACACTTGGACCCCCCCCACCCTCCCTGTGGCCCCCCTCTGAATGAAGAGTCTACAATAATTTTATAATTAGAACCGCCACTGTGTGTAAGTAGAGCTGGGAGAAAATGGCTGAAACCTTCTATATCCCCATATAGGACATTTAATACCCCCCATAACCATATATATAGAACCATATATGACCAGCATGTTTCCTTGTCATTCAATAAATACATAAATATGGTCTTGGCCACCTTCTGCACAAAGAGCCTGAGAGCGGCGAAGACGTGTCGCAGGGTGGCGGTGGACTGGTTGATCTGGAAGAAGAGGAGGTAGGTATCCAGAACCTTCTTCATCAGCACGTTTTGGCCCTCGTCCAGCAACATCTGCTTCTGGAGACGCGCGCACAGGAGACAAAAAAAAAAACCCACTCTGAATGAACGGGTCATATTCTATGGGTAGAGGTTTTCCCTGCAGTGTCTTGCCACCACCACCAGAGCGCAGGAGAGTGTTACAAAAAAAACACGCAGCAGGGTCACGTTTCTTTCCAAGTGTCTGGTCGCCATTTTTCCCCCCTCCACTCTCATGTGATCATCATGGAGAATGTGAGATTGTTAAAAGTCAAGTTTATACGACATTTTTTCATATTTATCTTTTATTTTTTACGTTGGAATACTGCCTTTTATATATATTTTATATCTCTCATTCCCGCTGGTCTTTTTTACTGAAAATATTGAAAATATTCTGATTCTGATCCCTCCCAACTCGTGTTATCTGTCGTATTCTTTTGCACATTCCGCCACTTTTTCATTTCACTGCATATCCTGTTTGTGTCTGTGACGAATAAAGTTCTTGAATCTTGGATCTGGAAAAGTCAGGAATGTGAACACTTTATTAATTAGCCGGTCTAGCAGGAGTGTTGCCCGGGGTGGTGGTGGTGGTGGTGGTGGTGGTGGGGAGGTTGGGAGGCAGGGAGGCACACAGACCTTGTGGTGTTGAACGAACAGTCCGAGGACATCCAGCACGGTCAGGGACACCTCGGTGGACAGGTTGGCTTCAATGTCTGTGGGACTCAGCGTGTCCCCCTCAGGGATGTTACCATCTGCAGGCAGACACACACAACACACACACACATCTTTATTCCTACTCTAAAAGCACCACGGGGAGTCGATTGTACTGGTAAACCGTATTATATACACAGTTTGTAGTGCATGTAAATGATAATATAATGCTAGTATAACGGTACATATGAGTAGTAGAGTGTTATATTATGCCTATGATGATGGATAGAAGTACAGCAGAATTTTGTGTCGTGTCTTGAGTATGACGGATACAAATAAAAATAGATTGTGTTTGTGTGTTGGAGAGAGATGTGTGTGGGAGTGAGAGTACAGTAGTAGTAGGGAGGGTAAGCACGGACCGAGAGAGAGAGTGTGTGTGTGTGTGTGTGTGTGTGTGTGTGTGTGTGTGTGTGTGTGTGTGTGTGTGTGTGTGTGTGTGTGTGTGTGTGTGTGTGTGTGTGTGTGTGTGTGTGTGAGTTAGAGAGAGCTGTGTGTGGGAGTGAGAGTACAGTAGTAGTAGGGAGGGTAAGCACCGAGAGAGAGAGTGTGTGTGTGTGTGTGTGTGTGTGTATGTGTGTATGTGTGCGCGTCTTTACATGCATGCATGCGTTTGTTACCCGTCTCCATCATCTGGAGCAACTTGGGGTTGGTGAGGGCGTTCTTCCCCCGGATGATGGGCATGGTCTGGGAGCGGGCGTGTCTGTGTCCGTCGCCTCCGGACACCGCCATCCTGCAGACCCAAGAGCCAATCAGCAGCCAGCGTCAATACACTCCAATTTTTTTGAAAGCGAATGTGTGTTTTTGCTGTCGAACGTGAATGCCGCATTCTCATCCGACAACATAAACACACATTCGCTTTCAAATTATCTTTGAGAATCAAAACTTTGACGTCGGCACTTTCGCTATGGTCAGTACAAAGAGACACATGTCCTTAAAATAAAATATGTACAATATGACGTACATATATGCTATGAATCACATGATATCGGGGCTGATAAAAGACTGTGAGGCTGTGACTTGAGCGTGGCCCAAAACACAGGATTACACAGACAAAGACAAAAGACAAAGACATGTCAATCACAACCCATCGGCATGCTGGGAAAACCGTGAGACCACGCAGCATGAATACAGAGACCAGACCACGGGCATGGCAGACGAGGATGAGCACACATGTGGACATTGTTGGCATAAACATGTGTCTACTTTACATTTAAAAAACCCCCTTGTTTTCCAGATGAAAACAAAAGTCAAAACTCAATGGTTGAATTCAATTAAAATGTTCATAATTAAAAGTAAACAACATTAAGAAAGGATTAGGACAGGATTAAAATGCGTTCCAATCGCCGATCCTCTGATATATCCTGTGTGTATAATGTTCAATGTTATGCACCGATTTCACAAAAGCACATTCCTTGTTTGTAAAAACGAAGACAATAAAGCTGATTCTGATGTATTAGTGACAACAGTGGCGGAATCTCTGGTGGTGGTTATGGTTTCGGTGGTGGTGGTGGAGGTGGAGGCGGTGGGTTACCATTGCGGGAAGAGGCCTGAGGGTTGGGTGGACTGGGTGGGTGCGGGGTGCTGGTTAGAGCCCTTCTGAGTGCCATTGGCCTGGGTGGACTGAGCCAGCTTTACTGCCGCCGCTAGCTTCCTGTTCACGAGCCAATCACATCACAGCTGGGATTAGTCGCTGGGTAGAAAACATTGGCGCGTTTGATTATTATTGGTTATGGGAAACATTGCCACCGGGGGATACGAATGGGGTCCCTGAGCCTGGTTGAAACCCAATTAGAAAAGTTGACTCCAAACTGCAAAAAAAACAATTTATTAAATTAGTTTTGTTGCTCCATGACTGTCACGGTTATGGCAATTGCAACATCCGATGCTTTAATCAATGTTACGGCTGGATAAGGAAATGCATAAGTCAAGTTCTTAGAAAGCCGGTTGGAAAGATTAGCAGCGCGGCATAAGTGTAAAACATTAGCGTTTGATTCATGTTAACGTCAATTCGTAAATTGCGTTGGATTAATGCAGTGTTGGTCGAAAACAGTGTCGGGTCTGAGGTCACCGGCTTTTAAGCCACGCCCCAGACGAAGACAAATAGCGGTACACAGAGGAGATCTAAAACATATCGACTCCACAGGCATCACATTACATCTAACTCTGCAGCGTAGCTCTGCATCCTGCCCCCCAGTCCATTACAGGAACGATTCATCTAAAGCATTAAGAAGGCTCCACCCCAAATCAGGACGACAGCAACAACAACAACAACAACAACAACGTCCGTCAAGGCCTCCAAGCGTGAGAATGCCAGGATAGGAAACACGATCCCACGTACACCCGAGCCAAGCCCCACACACAGACAGACAGACAGACAGACAGATACACAGACAGACAGACACACAGACAGACAGGCAGGGGGGGTAGATCCGTGCTCCTCATAACACGTCTGAAGGACATGGAAGAGCAGGCGCGGCGAGGTGTGTGGTGGGGGGGCCCGGCCAACGTGCAAAAAACAACACGGATGGGCTGAGAGAGGAGGCGCACACACACACACACACACACACACACACACACACACGAGGAAGCCATTTGCACCATAGCACCACACCAGGAATGCTATGATACAGTAACACCATCCCCAATTCCCCACGGTGGGTTCCCCCACGCCCCTGCCCCGCGGCACACACACGCAGGACACAGCACACACACACACGCACAGGCAGCGCACACACACACACACACACACACACACACACAGCAGGCAGCACACACACACACACAGCAGCACACAGCACACACACACACACAGCACACACACACACACACACACACACACACACACACACACACACACACACACACACACACACACACACACACACACACACACCAATACATATGCTTCAGCAGTCACATTGAGAATCCATTAACCGGGCAGAAGGTGTGAGGGGGACGCGTGCAACGCATAGATAACACATGCATCGCATAGGGGGAGGATGTGGTGGTGGGTGGAGGGCGGGAGGGGGGGACGGAAAGAAAGAGTCACGCATGGTGATGTTGTTGCAACACATGTGTGCAGCCACAACACACGTATAGTCGCATCACCTCCGGGTCGAGGTGTGTGTGTACCACCAGACCCATGTGCGCGAGTGTGAGTGTGAATGTGTGTCGTGTGAACACACACACACACACACACACACACACACACAGATATGTCACCTTTTAGTGAACTTTTATTCTGGCATAACGATGGCAGCGAGGGGCGAGCACACCGCAAGCACGCCGCACGGCTAGCGCACAGAATCGCTAGCGTGCCGCATCACTAGTGCACCGCGTGGCTAGTGCTGCCGCATCGCCAGCGCACCGCACCGTACCGCTAGCGCACAACTAGCGCACCGCACCGCTAGCGCACTGCAGGCACACCACATCGCTAGTGCACCGGATCACTAGAGCGCCGCATAACATCGCTAGTGCACGGCACCGCATCGCTAGCGCACCACATCGCTAGTGCACCGGATCACTAGAGCACCGCATAACATCGCTAGTGCACGGCACCGCATCGCTAGCGCACCGCATCGCTAGCGCAACGGCTCACTTCAAATGAGGGCCTCCGCCAGCCATCAAAGCGCTTAGCAGAGAATGAGAGGATGAAAAGAGAGACGAGGAAGGCGTGTGGCTGTGGTGGTGGTGTAACCCCCCCCCCACCCTTCTTTGGTCTGTTATTACAGAGAAATGCTAAGTAGCTAGCAGTGGCAGACAGACCAGCGGGAAACCGGCAGGGTCTGAAAATCTTTTTTTTGTTTTGTTCTAGGCTGTTCTATAGGCCCAGTGTGCTGCCCAGGCCGTTCCGTTGGCGTCCGCCTCGAAGTGTCTCAATGCCGACCGGGAAACAGGCTCATTTAATTAGCAGGGAGGAATCAGAGTCCAGGATAACATAAAGGGTCTCGCCGTGCCAATGGCTGTGCTCCAGTGAGACAGACAGACAGACACATGTGTGCACTCGCGCACACACACACACACACGCACAAACACACACACTTTACTGCAACGACAGTAAGACCACACAATATGGCTTGCAAAGACACATCGCACACATGCTCGCAGAAGACACAACAACACACAGCACACGTCACACACACATCACACAACACGCGACACCTACCACGCGCACTTGCAAAAACACACACACACACACATATACACAAACACGTTGCACGACAGCACACACACCACACACTCACACATGTGGCACAGACACACGCACACACACACACGACTAGCGACGCTATGCATAAACCAACACACACATGTGGCACAGACACACGACACACACACACGTGCACAAGACACATCACACACACGTACAGGCAGACACACATGCTGCAACACTCACACACACACTGTTCACAACACAACACACACCACGAACACACACAACACCACGACACACACAGCGCACACACACACAACACACACACACACAACCGACGACACAGAGACAGTAACAAGTGCCAATCCTGGCGCTTAGCCGAATCTCAGGTACCTGTAAAATCTACCAGCAGTGTTTTTTCTCTGGGCAGCGGGAGACCTGGGATCTTCAACCCCTCCCCCTTACTTTTCCTGTTCTCTTTCTTTCCCCTCAGCCCCCCACTCCCCCGACGCCATCCACCCCCACAATCCCCCATCCAACCCCCCAGACTACTTTACACTCTCATCCCCGGTTGTGCACACGCATACAAAACACATATTAGTGTTCCTGCTTGGCCTCCCTGTCTGCCTATATATATATATATATATATATATATATATATACACATGCGCATATGTGTGTGTTTCTCCGTATGCATGTTCACATGTCATATCTGAGGGGTAATTCATCAGTAGATGCAGACGTACACATCTTGTCTCCAGATTGACTAAGTCGTAGTACATGATTGTGGTAAATATACAGTATACACACTGTAGATTTGAGAACATTGTGGAGAGAGGAAAAATTAGCTCGATTTGCTCTGCAAATCGTCTGTGAGCACGGGACTCACTCACACACACACATACATACACACATATACACACACACAGACACACACACACTCACCTGGCGATGTGCCTCTTCCCAAGGAACCTGAAGTGTTGGAGACAGAGCCTGTGAACGCAGAAGAGACCAAAGTCAGGGGTTTTGGGGTGGTGGGGGGTCGGGGGGGGGGTGAGGGGGTGAGTGTGTTTGCGTGTGTTCCACCCCCCCCCAGGGCAGTAAATTGAATGCATGTGATGGAGCTGAGCTGGAACAGCACAGGCAGCCCAGATGCTGACACACACACACACACAACACACACACAGGAAACACAGACGGTTAATTTACGGGACTGTTTCGGTGAAGTCTCCCCCCCCCCCCGCCCCCCTCCACCCCCTGCTTCCTCCCCAATCCCCCCCCCTCCCCGCTCTCTCTCTTCCCTCCTTCTCATGGACTCCAACACACATTCATATCCTTCTCTCGCTTTTTGCCAACTTTCCCCTTTCTCCTCTCCTCTCCCTCTGTCTCCTCTCATCTCTCTCTCTCCTTCCCTCTCTCTCTCTCTCTCTCTCTCCAGCATTTCCTCTTGAAGTGTGTTTCTCTGTGTGTGTGTGTGTGTGTGTGTGTGTGGTGTGTGTGTGTGTGTGTGCATATCCACGACCACTTAACAATAATAGGGATTAGCAATGTTCCAGGACAACGGATATAAAGCACTTACTCCAGGATGTTAAAGAAGTCCGAGATCTCCTGGTGCACAGCCCTGTGCCAGTAGGACACCAACACATCTTGAAAACAACAAAACCAGAAGGCATACAAGCAATGAGTCTAATGATAATAATAATAATAAGAAGAAAATAAAAAGTGTTCTGTATCAGCAGCACCTTGAGGCAGAATCTATGAAATTCAGGGATGTGTTCAACAAGGCAGGCGTGCCGTCTTTATTGTACTGTGTTGAGGCTGACCTTCAGATATGGTTTTCATTATGTGCAGGAAGCACATGAGCAGGCTGCGTGTCTCCGCCTGGTCCAGCTTGTCACAGCGAGAGCCGTAGCCAATCAGGGACTGGGGGCGGGCAAACTGAGAGACAGTCAGACAGAGCACAGCAGAGCAGACATTCAGCGCAGACCAGACCGGAGTAATGCAATTGTGTTTTTATTCAAGTAACAAGCGGCAGCGAGGTTTAATTAAACTGTTGATTTCAACGCTTAAGCCGGTGGTGGTTTAATGGTCTATTATGTAGATGCACAACGGCCCATTAAAGACAGATAATGTGGCATTTAATTTGATTGTACTAATGTCTTCATGTGAATCCTGTTTGTTACCATATATTTACAAAGTTGTGGGTGCTGTGTAATATGAGATTAACGTTCATTAGGATCATTTTATTTCTGTACTACATCTACTGGTTCTCTGAAAGACCACAGGCAACAATGTTAAATGTTAAAAGAGCAAAAGTTGTCGTGACATTTTTCACTTTTTTCCCCACAAAATAAATAAATACAGAAATATTCCAACCTTCTCACAACCGTCAATCTTGTCGCTGTTCCTGTCGCTGTTGCAGGTGTTGGAGTCCACGCTGATCAGCGAACCTCGAGAGTCCGCCTGGTTGCCCGTGGCAACCGCCAAGGAGGAGAAGGCTGGTAGACGAGGAGAGGAGGGGGCGTGATTTTATTTCATTCACACCTTTATATATCCAGGACAATGCTACATAAATAGACACACACACGCGCGCACACAGACAGACACACACACAAGCACAGAACAGGACAACCAGACTACCTGTGATGGAGTTGAGCACTTCCTTGGAGAAGGATGCGTCCACCGAGTTGCCATGGCGAATCACATGGGGTGCCAGCCCTCCGGTCACAACCCCGCCCACACTCAGGTCATCCCGAGAGCCCTGGGAGGGATGGAGACAGGTGGGTGGAGGTGGAGGGTGGAGGTGTGTTTCAGTCAAATACATTGTAAATGGTAAATGGATTGCATTTATATAGCACTTTTATCCAAAGCGCTTTACAATATTGCCTCACATTCACCCATTCGTACATCGACAGCATTTAGGGTTAGGTGGTGTCTTGCTCAGGGACACCTCGACACTCGAACCAACAACCTTCCAGTTGCCAGACAACCGCCGCTACCTCCTGAGCTACTGACGCCCATGAATACATGAACTCGGAACTAGTATCTGAGCAGAGCAGAGTGAGGGGCTGCTTCCAGAGAGACCGGAGGCCGCCCTTACAGTATATACCTGGTTGCTGGTGGTGATGTAGATGGGGAAGAGCTCCCTGAGGAAGAATCGGGGCATGTTGTCCAGGATCAGGCCGTACAGCGGCAGGTACAGCGACGCGATCCTCGCCTGCTTCTCCTGTCAGGGCGGGTGATAGCGATTAGCTTACATTATTTAGCTAAGGGGGATGTAACCGTAACAGTCGAAATAACTTTATTCGTATTGTGCATTTCGCACAATATGAAATGTGTAAGCTGTGGAAAATGTGTAAACCACAAAAACCCATTCATCAATAGTTCCCAGGTCTTAGGGATTTTCCTCTTAGGGATTAGTTTAAATCAATCTATAGATGGTAATCTTGTTCATACGATAACTTCCGCCTTGAACACGTCAAATCAGAGTCCATTAGATACCCACAGTAAACACACACGCACCCGTTCAATCTTTAAGCTCAAAGCTTTCTTCCCCGTGGTTCTTCAGACAATAAACTATTGTGTCATGTTAGGACGATGCCATGTTAGGATTAGTGATGTCACATGATCCGTACGATACGCAGGATTCAATGAGACGGTTGCCATGGCGAAAGTCAATCCGTGTGTGTGTGTGTGTGTCTCTCTGTGTGGATCAGTCAACGCAGCATGGATCACACAGCGGGACCTCATGGCCTCGATTGACACGCGGGCCTCACCTTGGTGGCGTAGCGGGCGTCCAGGGAGTGCTTGGCCATCAGGGTCTTGAGGGTGGCCAGCGCCAGGTGCCTCAGATCCTGCTCGTCCTGCAGCGCCAGGCCCAGTTCCCGTAGCAACAGGCCGGTGAGGAAGTGCTTCCTGCAGAACTCCCCGGTCAAGCTGTACTCTGGTACGGACACTAGGGGGCGAAGGAGACATCAAGACAAGTCCAATTATTTAATTGTATGTTTGCGGATTAGGTAAGATCTCATTTAAATTATGTAAATCGTACGTTATACATCTTTGTACGAAACGCACTATACAAATAGTTATTTTATTTTAGGAATGTGAGGCTTACTTTCCTTATCTAAAACAAAATAATCTAACCAGCTCTCAGACCTTATGGCCTCAGATGAGTATCGGCATAAATGAAATTCGGATCATGGAATCACAGAATGCAACGCCGAGGATGTCAGTGTAACATTAACTAGGAATGAGTGAAGATAGTTACCATGGGAAGTTGGTGGCACTGGTGATGCATTGTCTGATATGGAAGAGCGAGAAAAAGATTGGAAGGAGAGAGAGAGAGAGAGAGAGAGAGAGAGAGAGAGAGAGAGAGAGAGAGAGAGAGAGAGAGAGAGAGAGAGAAAGAAAAATAGATGCAGATAGATTCATGAGTGCAAGAGAGAGAGAGAGTGAGAGTAAGAGAGAGGTGGGGGCGTTAGAAGACTAATAGACAAATGATCAATGGGGTCATCGATGTACATGCAGCACGCCAGTATCAAGGATCAGCAGCAGCAGCAGCAGGGTGCCCACCTGTGATGCGAGCGGAGGGCAGGGGCAGGCTGAGGGGTATGTAGTGCTCGTGGTTGCACACCTCTCGCAGGAACTCAAACTTCAACTCACACAGCATCTGGCCCCAAAAAAAACAAAATGGCGTCTTACTGCATTTCTATTTGACAATGAAGCAATTGAAGAACGTTGTGCCTATCTGTCCTGCACGGCCTTGCACGGTTATGGGACATACTGTCATTCTAATCGTAATAATTTCATTACGGATGCAAAATACACGTCAATTTATATTGAACTCATACGCAGTGTCAGATTATTTCTTGACAAACTAACAATTACAAGCTCGTCTCCTGTTTGTTTCCTACCTTGCTGTCTGTCGCAGTGATCATGTTGACATAGTTACTAATTAGCTTGAAGGTGAAGCCTCTGTCCATCAGAGTGAAACAGCGCTGCGAGGAGATATACAGTTACACATTAATTACATCAGACCCCGACGACGACAACAACAACAAGGTAATGCCAGCAAGACGAAGACGAAGATCCACTTCCACAGAACACAGTTTAGCCAAAATCAATAGGAAGACAAACGTTCACGATGGAGAGAGAGTACAATGCTAGCACCGTTGTACAGATACGTGTAAGCTTTGCATCTTCACCCGACACACAGAATGAAATATGGTGAATGAATGCTGTGGCTAGGACTACATTTGGGTGTCATCGGTCATAGGCATCCGTCAACTATCTTTGAGTGAATGCACAATGACAATATGTGTTGAGAGTTGACGGCGCCCTGCCTTTGCATGAGACAATTCAGATTTAAGACCGCCCCCCCCCCCCGGCTAATTTCTGAACCTCTCTTCCCTGATTGGTTTGGGGAACCCATCTTGCCTGTCAATCACATTCTTGCACACGGTGTTCTAGTTTTAAAATGGTGGAGAAACATAAGAGAGGGAGAGGAGAGGGGGTGCGTTGTTTCTGGGCTGTTTAGCTTCAGTTATAATCTCTTGCGCTCTCTTTCTCTCTCTCTCTCGACAACTCTCTAATCATACGTACAGCAGCTTAGTAACCGTGATCTACTGTGATCTACTGTGAGCAAATGTGATCTACTGTAATCTGTGATCTACTGTGAGCTACTGTGATCCACTGTAACCTACTGTGATCTACTGTGATCTACAGTAACCAACCGTGATCTACTGTAACTCACTGTAACCTACTGTGATCAACAGTAACCAACTGTGATCTACTGTAACCTACTGTGATCCACTGTAACCTACTGTGATCTACAGTAACCAACTGTGATCCACTGTAACCTCCTGTGATCTACTGTGATATACAGTAACCAACTGTGATCTACTGTAACCTACTGTGATCCACTGTAACCAACTGTGATCTACTGTAACCTACTGTGATCCACTGTAACCTACTGTGATCTACAGTAACCAACTGTGATCCACTGTAACCTACTGTGATATACAGTAACCAACTGTGATCTACTGTAACCTACTGTGATCCACTGTAACCTACTGTGATCTACTGTGATCTACAGTAACCAACTGTGATCCACTGTAACCTCCTGTGATCTACTGTGATATACAGTAACCAACTGTGATCTACTGTAACCTACTGTGATCCACTGTAACCTATTGTGATCAACAGTAACCAACTGTGATCTACTGTAACCTACTGTGATCCACTGTAACCTACTGTGATCTACAGTAACCAACTGTGATCCACTGTAACCTACTGTGATCCACTGTAACCTACTGTGATCTACAGTAACCAACTGTGATCTACTGTAACCTACTGTGATCCACTGTAACCTACTGTGATCTACAGTAACCAACTGTGATCCACTGTAACCTACTGTGATCTACGCACACAGGGAGCGGCGGGGCCTGGCGTGACTGACCTTGACGAAGGCGGCCACCGCCAGTGTGGCGATGCGCGTGTCCTCCGGGAGCTCCTTGTGCTTCCAGAAGACGTGGTCCGACAGGGTCTCCAGGAGGCCCTCCACCCGGGCCAGGTAGGACGACGGGAACCGCTGGGGCCGGGGCAGCTGGGGGGGGGGGGGGGGGGGGGGGGAGGACAGAGACACACACACACACACACACACACACACACACACACACACACACACACACACACACACACACACACACACACACACACACACACACACACACACACACACACACAGAGGATAATGAAAAGGTGTCGACAGGACTTGGCTGTAGATGGATGTAGATCCTCTTACATAGACCTGGGATGCCTTATCAGAATCACAATCAGAAATCAGAAACAGCTTTATTGCCTGAGTTTCTGCCAACAATGTGCTTTTGTGGAATTGGTGCATAAACATTAAACAGAGTAAAGTTGGACTCAATGTCCAAACTTTACTTTGTGATTTTTTTTTAACCAGCCAGCGTGGAAAACCCCTGAATTTGTTTGCCAAATGGTTTATTATTATTATTATCCACCATTGGCCGGTGGGCCGTGGTGGCAGATTTTAAACCCTGGTTGGACTAATAACCTTTTTGACAAACCCTACAATAGACCTAATGTGCAGTAATGTCATTTTAGCTTGAAATGTTCGATCAACTCACGTGAAAACTGAAAGAAAAGCCCTCACCTTGACCATGTCTGACTGGACCAGATGCTGGGCCATGGACTTGACGATCAGCTCGAAGAAGAACCAGGAGAACTTGAGGAGGAACAAGGCCAAAGCCAAAGTCAAAACATATCATCGGGCTTTACAGCTTGAAAAACTGAAACGGGAACATCTGCCTGATTAACAAAGCGCTCCCTCCTCCTCCTCCTCCTGGATCATTATTCCACCCCAAACGCTGCAACCATGAGGACATCGAGATCTGCCCAACATTTGGTGGGAACATATGGGAGCAGATCTGAGAAGAACCCCAAGCCTCCCTTCCCCTCCCCTCCCAGTCCACTCAGAGACTTGGTAGCACGACAGAAGAATGCGTTTTGGGGCCTTTTTTATTCCAGTTGTGATGTTGCACAGGAGAGAGGAGAGCGCAGAGCTCAAGAGTACGAACCCTCAAGACGTTCTTGACCGCGGCCTGTTCATTACTCTTCAGATCAAATGTCATCCCCTTGGCCAGCTCCTCGTGCACCGTCCTGAAGCCGTGGGACTCCGTCTTGAACACGTACTGCGCGCGCACACGCACACACAGAATGCACACACACACACACACACACACACACACACACACACACACACACACACACACACAGAACACACACACACACACACACACACACACACACACACACACACACACACACACACACACACACACACACAATAGTTAACATGATGCAGCAGAAGCATATGGCCGAAGCAAGAGAACACACCATCTCCTACAAATTTTAAATAATAGAAAATTCTGCTTATTTTTTTCACTGTCCTATAAATGTTCCATTTCAGACACTTTGATCAATCAGGCCTTTCTACAATCGATTAAGCCTCCACACACACAAGCGGGCACACGCACACGCACACACACACACACACACACACACACACACACTTCCTCACCACTGGCCATGAGCACCATGCCAATCTGTTGCTATGGCAACCTTTCTTCTTTTAGCTGCGTTCCATTCCGTTTTCTATTCCTCTGCTCCACTCTGCCGCCTTCCTCGCCTTTTACCTTTTCTGCTTCCATTGTTGCCGGCATGGAGCAGGTCTCGTTGGCTTCTCTCGTCCTCATCTATAATTCTCCCGTTGCCTTTCTGGGTAAACAAGCATGCCTTGTTGCTCCGATTGAGCAGTCTGAGACGCCTGGACTGCCATCCCACCAATCCTCCCCCCCCCCCCCGCTTCTCTCTCTCATTCTCACTCTCGCTTTATGTCTCTCTCTCTCTCTCTCTCTGTCTGTCTCTCTTTGCACAAGCACCCCACAGCCGCTTGCATTACTTAGTCCTAGCCAAACTACACAACACACAACACACACACACACACACAGCATTGCTTCTGTCTGCCTCTTTCCACTGATTCCACTGATGGAGTTGTCTCTCTGTGTTCTAAGCCGGCCGTCCTAACACACTTCACAACAGTCATCACAACCAGTGGATGTCTCCAGAGCCATCTATAATGAGAAACACACATGATGGACCGCGGAGAGAGTAAGTGGTGCCGTTCCCTCGCCGTCCCCAATGCGGTCCTGCTGATTGCTTTACCTTGATATAGGAATGCAGGTAGTGGTCCAGGTTCTCCTCGTGGCACTTGGCGACGATGTGGACCAGAACTCTGTGGACACGCGGCAGCAAGGAGACACAGATTGAGCCCGATCTGGCGTGTAGGCCTGCTGGCTATACACTGTCACTGTCTCTCTATCTCTCGCTCTCTCCCCCCCTCTCTCTCTCTCACACGCTGCTTAATCCTGCTGCAGCACAATTGTTTAGAATCACCACATAAACAGTTGTGCTGTCAGAAACATCATTCATAATGCGATGTATTGTAAACTGACTTAGATATGAAGGTATTCAAGCCTGACTCAGTGCTCTGGATGCACCCTTTTTGTTAACCCATTCACTGGACTGGACCCAGTCGAAGCGTGACGGGGGTGTAGTAACCGTGTCCTACCTGGTGGTGGCAGTGGTGACCTCGTCATTGTCGTTTTCCGTCAGCACCTTGAAGAGTCTGTTGAAGAGCACCGGTAGGAAACGGATGATGACGGGGATTCTCTCCATGCTGAGGAGACCCTGGGGGGAAGAGGTGGGGAGGAGAGGAGAGCTAAGACGACGCTGAAATAATCTAGTGCGGAAACTCCGGTCGAGGCTGAGAGACGGAGAGGATGAAAGACGCCCCGATGTCGTTTTTTTTTGTGCTGACCTTCAGGCAATTGAGGAAGTTGGAGGTAGGCGGGAGAGAGAGGTCCAGCTCTCTCTTCTGGCACTGCTGGAAGAATCGGTTCAGATGGGGGTCCTGATGGGAAACAGACAGACAAGTCAGACAGAGGGACAGACAGGGAGACAGAAAGAGGTCGCTGAATATCAGGCCTGGAAGCCGGAATTACGCTTAAGACTTGGCAGAATACGTGGAGACCCAAATCATTTGACTTCTGGGGCTCAAGTGTTTCACTAAGGAGGAGAAGAACCAGAGGGATGCTGACAAACAGAAAGGTGGAAGTCTGGGTTTGACCCTTAAAGTCTGCAGCTTTCCTGTACCTGCCAACCTCAACCTGCTCCTCCTTAATGAAACGCATCTGACTGTATGTCACTTTGGATAAAATACATCTGCTGACAGACTAAATATTTCAACAGAGAAGAGAGCGGAGGAGGAGGAGGAGGAGGAGGGTGAGGAGGAAGAGGAAGAGGAGGAGAAGGTCTGACCTGAGTGTAGACGGTGGACAGCACGTTGGTGGACACTTTGAAGATCGGCTTGCCCCCGTCCACCCACTTCACATCCGAACTGTTCTGGAATGACGAAGAACCGGAAGCATAGCGTCAAGTGTCGACGAGCGGCGGAGCGGCAATTACATCTCACGGTGGTTAATTATTCAGAGGAACCTCTCGTGTTTCCCCCCCCGTGTGCGGTTTTGTCTTTAACTTCACATCAATTATATATATGGTTTTAACAGCTTTGCTTTTCATTTTTACTCCTCTTCACTTGTTAGGAATGTCACTTGGTTTTCGACGGAAGATTTGTCATTATGTTAAGTCTGTCCATGCGATACCGTCTCAGCCACCCGAGATGGGAGATTTCCTCGAGGGAGAATTTTTATTTTTTAGGAGTTTCTCCTTTCCTGTCGGAGGGTTTAGGATTAGGAGGGGGCGCCGTGAAATCTCACCCGAATGTGGCTTTTGTGAAGCCAGCCGTGCGATAAAGGCGGCGGTGGTGATAAAGGACGATACAAATTGATCCGACGCGAGACGTTCCCACCGAAAAGCCCCCCGACTTCACCTCCCGCTTGTCTGTTACCTTTGTGCTGCTGGACTCTTTGATGGCCAGGTATCCCGGGGGAAGGTTACAGGACACGGGGATGTTGATCTCCTGAGAGGCCAGGCGACCCTCTCGTAGGAGCGGGAGCCAGGAATAACCCACTGAAGAAAAAAAAAAACACAGGAGAGACATTCTGGATGAGTGCTGTTGAATGGAAATCTTTGCAAGCAAGCAAGCAAGCACGATCAGTTCAGTTGAAGAATACAGAATAACATCGCTGTGCTCCTACCACACGGCTACATGCATGTCGGTCTTATCCAAAGTGACTTAAAAAAAACTACATTTGTTGAAAGAAACAGCAATATAACATTGTGGTACATAAAGATAAGAATAGAGCAGGTTTCGAGCATTCATAATTGCAAGTTTAACATTTCATAATTGCCGATAATTAATAACTCCATATATTTAGATTTAGATTTTATACTTGTACATTAAATTTGCTACATTGCTGTTGCTGTTCATGTCATTTCCATCGACTACTGTGTGTTTTTGTCGTATGAACATACAGTAAATGGTTCCTTGCCGTACACATTTCCGTGCAGAAAACAGTGTACTGGCGCACCCTTTACCGTAAAAACCTTGTTCACCTGGAGTCTCCAGGGCCTCTTTCCTCTTGACGTTGGTCTTGGCGTTGATGTCGCAGGTGACGTGGTAGAAGGAGAAGAGGAGGTGGTGCTTCTCGTGGAGCTGGATGGGAAGCTCAATCTTCACCTGCAAACACGTGGGTCAAAGGTCAGACGGCAGGACAGACGGATCGATGGACCGATAAGACGGACGTGCCTGTCCTTGCCTCATCGTAGAAGTCCGGATTCTGGCAGTGATGAAGAACGGTGGACGAGGCGGAGGAGATGAAGAGCGGACTTCCTGGCTTGCCGTAGATGCACTGTAACCGGATGACAGACGTTAGGGGGAAGGAAATTGCCTCGCTTGGAACATTTACCCGGAGGACCAAAAGATAACAAAAACGCAAGCGCGGCCATCGGCAACGGAAATCTGTTTTCTACAGATGCAAAATGTACGTTTTTAAATATGCCATTTCCCCAAAGATATGAGTCGTACCTTTAGAGATTTGGCAACTTCCTCATCCGAGCTGCGGAACTCGACGTTGACGGCGAGGTTTCGAGCCTGCGAACAAAGAGGCCACTGTTACACGAAGACATGGGAAACCGCCTTACAACGCCAGCTGGGTTTGACTTTTGCCATTAATAAGGATGTGCAGTTGAAACGTATCAGCGTATTACATTTCTGTGGAAGCCTTGAGTGAAAGGGGGAGTTTTGGCGGCTCCTACATACATACAGCTGGGCCCTTGCGCTGCACTAATGCGCCGCTAGCCTCCGGCCTACCTTGGCGAAGCTCTTCTGGCTGTCGTACTTGAGGTGCTTGGGGTAGACGTAGATGTGGTTCTTGTACACGCGGTACGGCTGGGTGAACTTGGTGGTGTCCTGGACAAACTCCTCCACCTCCACGGTGGCCGGGTGGCGGGCGAGGTCCTCGAAGGGCTTCACCGGCACGTAGGACGAAGTCACGCAGTCTGGATGAGGACGTACAAGCGAGGATTCAGGATTCATTTGGAAAACGCGCAGATGCAGACTTTTTTGTTACGATAATACTGCATAGCGAGAGGACATTTCTGAGAACGATTAATATATGGAGAGAGAGACAGAGAGAGAGAGAGAGAGAGAGGGAGGGGAAGGGAGCAAGAGAAACCCAGAGAGAGAGAGAGCGATTGAGTGAGAGCGAGAGAGAGAGAGAGAGAGATACAGTGGTGCCAACATACTCGGGTGCTCCAGAGGAACATAGTCCACGTTGATGTCCGAGAGAAACCGTAGATTTGTGGTTTACATTGAACACAACATAATCGTACCGTAAAAACACAGCAATGTGTGATTTCTGTAATTAAATTATTATAAAGTCAAGATAAACTTGTTCCAACTTTATCTTAACTTTATTATGATCATGTTTCGCTTTTGTTTGGCCTTTCTGTTCTGCTTTCTGTTATATTGTGTTCTGAGTAACCTGCTTTTTTTTTGCTTTGTCTGTCAAAGCACTTTGTAAACTCTGTTTTTAAAGGTGCTATACAAATAAAGTTTTTTTTATTATTTTGACTATATTGACAATGACACATCGTACATTAGTATTTGATTAACTCCCCCAACAGGTGTGTCATAAAGTCAGCTCACAAACTCTCTTAAGAACCACAGCAGGGGGGCCTCTGTGAGCACCTGTTTGGGGAAGCAGAGCCACTGCTCCAGGTCCAGCCTGACTTCACAGTCCCCGGGCGTCGTCTCCGCAGGGGGGCTGCCGGGCTCCTGGCACCGCGGGGCCACCGGGCTCCCCATGCCGTTACTGCAGCCGGTACCGCTGCTGCTGCAGGCCCCCGTCCCCCCCAGCATCTGCCGCACCGCCTCGTGGTTGAGGTCCACGTGGAAGTCTGCGGACATCTTCCGGCCCTCGCGCACGTCCAGCAGGGCCACCGTCACGAAGAAGGGCTCGATCTGGTGCCGCCAAAAAGGTTAAAAGCTCGGTTAAGTACTAAGCTAAGTACTAAGTATGAATTAATGGTCAACTGTTAATGTTATTACTGCATTAATGGCTAATTAATGTACCCTTATTGTAAAGAGTTACCCCAGGCTTCTCATGATTAAATGGCTTAAATGTGATCACTAATATACAGGTCATAAGGAGCAATAGTGCTCGGGAATGTAATGGAAGTTTGCGGATATCTGGGTCCATCTGGGAGGGATACACCTTAAGCACAAGACTATGGTGACCGCCTCTATGTGATCATCTATTGTCGTCGTCATCATCATTATATCATCATCATTATCGATAAGCTCCGCCCCCTCACGTTGGTGACGGGCCCGGTTTCGGTCTCGTTGACGCAGCCCTGCAGCGTGAGGCTGAGGGAGCGGCAGCTGAGCATGAGCCTCCTGCCCAGCTTCTCCTCGAAGGGCCGCACGGGCGCACTGTCCCCGCCCACCGCACTGCCCACGTGGGAACTCCGCAGGACCTGGGGGGGGGAGAGAGAGAGACACACACACACACACACACACACACAGACAAGACACACACACACACACACACACACACACACACACACACACACACACACACACACACACACACACACACACACACACACACACACACACACACACACACACACACACACACAGACACACACACACAGACACACAGACACACACAGACACAGACACACACACACACACACAAACAACACGGCACAGGACAACACACACGTGCACGCACACACACACACACAGACACACACACAGACAGACACACACGGGCCAAAAAAGTGTATTCTATACAAAAATGTCACATACACGCACACATACCTGCAACCACACAGTAACACACAGACACACACACACACGGTAACTGGAAGGGATGACACACGCATATTGCATACATACATCCAAAAAAATCAGTTGTAGACAGACACACACGTACATGAATACGACACACACACACACACACAGGTAGATATATCAGCGTTCCCCGGTACGTACAGGGGTGTCCGTGTCCAGGGAGAACAGATTGAGCCTCTCTTCTCTGCGGGCCGAGCGGGCACCTTCATCCGTCTCGGAGATATACTGGAACAGAGGAGGCATGGGGCTCGGTCACATGACAGGAACGTGGAGGACTAGAGGACTAGAGGACTAGAGGAGGACTAGTGGACTGCTTTTACTGTCTACTGCTGGAGGGGAGGGCTCATCTCATACACCAACCTTGGCCAACTCGGGGTTGATCCCGTTCTCCGCCGTCTCCTCGCTCTCGTGCAAGCAGCCGTTGGTCAGCGACATGTCGAACACATCTGGAGAGGGAGAGGGGCAGAGAGACAGAGAGAGAGAGGAGAGAGGGAGAGAGAGAGAGAGAGAGAGAGAGAGAGAGAGAGAGAGAGAGAGACAGGAGACAGAGAGAGAGAGAGGAAGGAGAGAGGATAGGAGAGAGAGAGAGAGAGAGAGAAGAGAGAGAGAGAGAGAGAGAGAGAGAGAGAAGGAGAGAGAGAGGAGAGAGAGAGAGCGAGAGAGAGAGATAAGCAATAGGAGAGAGTGATAGGGAGAGAGAGGAGAGAGGAGCGAGCGAGAGAGCGAGAGCAAGAGAGAGAGAGACGGAGAGAGATAGGAGAGAGAGAGAGGAGCAGGACAGAAAGAGAGACAAAGGAAGACAGAGAGAGAGAGACGGTGACATTTAATTACAGAGCTACAACGAGGAGCGGCTATTTATTAGGGAGACTCCTCCTCGAGTAAATTCAGTCAGCCTCAGCCGAGTCTGCGTGGGCCGAAGGGCTGGGCTGAGGGCTCCAGGGCTCCGGGGCTGAGGCTCCCCGGAGCCCGTCCAGACAGACTGTGTAGCTGTGATTAAGGGGCTATACAAAATAAACTTGACCTGAAAGGATATGGATTGTATTCCCCGAAGGTGAGGCGATAAATCACAGCCAACTCCCCGCCAGTTAACAGTGAACGCCATTTGTCAGATGACAATAGGACCAGCCCTGTGCATGGCC
Source organism: Coryphaenoides rupestris (assembly GCA_002895965.2). Taxonomy (NCBI): domain Eukaryota; kingdom Metazoa; phylum Chordata; class Actinopteri; order Gadiformes; family Macrouridae; genus Coryphaenoides; species Coryphaenoides rupestris. Next base: position 60,799 of record PIJE02000589.1, on the reverse strand, counting down.
AATGAGCAAGACCCAGAAGCAGAACGTACGCATGCAGGGGCCCAGAGAGAGAGCGTCATTATTATTATTATTATTCCCTGTGGACCTTCGGCAACTAAATGGTTCAATTAGAATAAGGTCACCGCTTACAGCTAGCTTGATTTACAGGCCGGCTACGGGGATCCGGCCAGCCCGTGGTGATGACTGGGGGATATTATGTTACCCTGTCAATTTTTACTGGGCCAATTCTCCACGGTCTGCTGATCGCGGCTTATGGTTAAGGTTCAGCTAGAGGTTTGTCCGTCATCGAGACACACGGTATACATTTAGAGAGTTAGAGTATTATGTGAGATCGGCTCAACAGCACATTAGGCGGGGTTAAGGTCTGTTCTGCTGCTGCTGCTGCTGCTGCTGCTGGAGCTCGTTATGACCCGATATATCGTCACGGCGACTCGGTCGGCACCGTGATCAATAACACCGCTCAGAGTCTAGGGGTCGTCCGCAGGTTTCCCGCCAAATAATCACAGACTGCCCTTTACATGCTCAAGCCATGCTCCAGCCAGAGTGATGCTGGGCCTACCCTGGCGGTGGTCCGTGAGGTCCAGGCTCTTGCGGTCGGGCGTGCGCTAGATCTACGGGCACCGTCGGGGGGGATCAACCGTAAGCAATCGTGCGAGGGTAAGCGCGCAATCAGCGCGCTGACCCTCTGGTTAAGCTCAAGCCATGCTCCAGCCAGAGTGATGCTGGGCCTACCCTGGCGGTGGTCCGTGAGGTCCAGGCTCTTGCGGTCGGGCGCCGGCCCGTCGTGGGGCGTGATCTGCAGGATGCGCGCCAGCGTGCTGATCCACTCCTCCATGTCCTGCTCGCTCTCCGCCGCCAGCACAAAGTACGTCACCTCGTTCATCTTCAGCTCGAAGGCGTGCTTCCTCAGGCGGTTGTTCTGCGGGCGGAGGAGGAGGAGGAGGAGAAGGATGAGACACAGACGGATAGACTGACATATCGACAAATGGATGGATGCATGGATGAAGGTTCGGACGGACGGATGAATTCCTCAAATTATTATAGTGAGGCCAATACAGTGCAACATATCCGATGACATAATGAAAGAACAGATGAATGCTGTTGTCATTTGGCATCTGTCGTAATAATATTTGACAAAATGTCTAGTCGGTTATGTATATGCAGCCTCACCTGGTCTGGGGTTGGGTGAGGTCACACACCCGTGGCATCAGGACAACGTAGGACGCACACACACACACACACACAACCGCACACACAACACACACACACACAACAACCGCACACACAGCACACACCACACACACACACAACACACACACACAGCACACAACACACACACACACACAGGGTTAGCGCTAGCATTTAGCCCCTGCTCTGTCTCCAATCCTCTACAAACACTGCAATCAACCAGCTCAAATGTAACATGTAACCGTGTGTCCTTGGCGTTGGAGGAGCCCCTGGAAAGCCACTTCATGTGCTGTGTGGCAGGAGCTACTGCTACAGTCTTCAAGTGTGTGTGTGTGTGTGTGTGTGTGTGTGTGTGTGTGTGTGTGCGTGTGTGTGTGTGTTCCAGGTATGACCACCCACCTGCACCACACCGGTGCACGAGTCGAGGAAGATGCATCCTTTAGGCTCTTTTAGAAGATCTTCTCGTCTTTGTAGAAGTTCATTGATGTAGGAGCTTATCGGTCAGCTGGGTCAGTTGGAAGTACCGCCTCTGAATGACTGCGCAGAAATACACCGTTATAGGGGGCGGCAGTAGCTCAGGAGGTAAGAGCGGATGTCTGGCAACAGGAAGGTTGCTGGTTCGATCCCCGGCTCCGCCTAGCTAAGTGTCGTGGTGTCCCTGAGCAAGACAACCCCCTAACTGCTCCTGAGTGTTGGTTGTTACCTTGCATGGTTGGCACCGCCAGTCGGTGTATGAATGGGTGAATGTGGGCAATACTGTAAAGCGATTTGGATAAAGCACGATATGAATGCAATCCATTTAACCTTTTATACTCATCATTACATTCCTCTTTGTCTTAATAATGGGAAGTAATACAACACGAATAGATCATTATTGAAAGAGATAGCACGGCAGTATAGGTGGGTCTACGGTTGGTTTTGGTTCCCTCACCCGGACAGTAATGCTGTTGTTGACCGTGCTGTTGAAGTTCCCCTTGTACAGCCAGCCCGACCGAAACACACCGATGCCCCCGCCTCCGCCGCCCCTCCCCCGCCGCCTTAGACGACGATAGGGAGGTGGTATCCTGTTAAAAAAAAAAAAAATAATCGATAAATAGATTATACTTTTGGCTGTTCACAACCGGGGGCTTCGACTACGCAGCAGAAAGCATGATAAGACAGTGAGGGTGATCTTGAGCAGTCCATGCCAAATAGTGGCCGTTATTTCGATTCCAATTAAGGACTGGATGAATAATGGCTCTGTGGCACTAAAGGAGGCTTTAATGACGAGCTCTGGCCATGTTGTTTCCACCGCCGAAAGGGCTGCCGAGCTTTTCGCACGAGGAGCCAGTAAGTGGAGGAATATAACGATTCAGAGAGCAACCCGAATGTGTGACTGCGTTCCGTTGGACAGCGGAACGTCGCTCACTCATCCTTGTCGATGTCCTCGTGGTCGATCTCAAAGGAATGGGAGGGTGCAGCTTCTCTGCTTTGTACAGTTCCTGAATGGGAACGGAAAGGAAAGAAAAAGGAGCTCGACGTTTGAGGATTGTGCCACAAAAGGTGCAAAAGGTGAAGTCCAATGATTAATATTGAGTGTGACACAAATGCATGCGTCTTTTTTTGGACGAAGTCTCAAAGGAGTGATGTAATGAATGCTCTTTGCATGCTAACTGATGCAAATGTGTGTTTGCGGCGCATAGCCCTGTGTGCGCGTGTGTTGTGTGTGTGTGTGTGTGTGTGTGTGTGTGTGTGTGTGTGTGTGCTTGTACGCATGTGTGTGAGAGTGAGGGTGAGTCTCTGTATCTGCGGCCAACAATAGGCAGTGGTGGCTGACTGGCTAGAATGGCTGCCACTGGTTTTTACTGGGCGACTTGTCTCTTTCTTTGTGTTTGTGTGTGTGTGTGGGTGCCGTGCGATGGCTGGCCTTTTGTGTGGGCGCTCGGAGCTGCAGACAGCCAGCCGGGCTGCAGACCGCAGGCCCGAAGAACGCAGCTCCAGAGCTCCCAAAAAGGCGGAGAGCCCAAGCCAATAACCAAAGAATAACGTGTTCGTTCACATTGCTTTTTTCTTAACTTTTTTTGCTTTTTAGCCTAAAAAAGAGTGAGGCGGTGGGTTTAACAAACTCAACAGCGATGACACACCTGCCATCATTCACGTTGAATCCTAATTCTTAATTAATCCCGTCAAAACGCTCAAGTACAGTACAGTATGTTCAGGTCAGAGACCCCCAGATGTAAAAAGGTCTATAGGTCATGTGAACTGACTCAGGAAGGGAAACGTTGCTATGGCAACCCCTGGGAGAGAAGAGAGACATTCCAAGTGTTGTTTTCGTTTTTTTTTTAATGGCCGCTGCAGGTCTCTTGTTGTGGGCTCCTATCGGCGGGGAGAGGGATCCACCACGGTACGGCAGTAGCTCAGGAGGTAAGAGCGGTTGTCTGGCAGCAGGAAGGTTGCTCGTTCGATTCCCCGGGCTCCGCCGAGCCATGTATCGGGGGGGGTCCCTGAGCGCTATATATATATATATATATATATATATATATATATATATATATATAAAATTGCAATCCATTTACCATTTACAGTTTCACCCGACTCCACACATGACGGTGAGGAACGACAATGCCAGACTCATTGAAGTTTGATTGGCAGACTGATGGGAGATCAGGGGGACTCTGTTTTGACCATTTCCCCTAAACCTCGGGGGAAATCCCTGGTGATGACAGAACCGTGTCCCGGGGACAAAGCGTGCGCTTCAGTGTGACGTTACGTTACCTGGGTAAGAGACGGTAGTCCCCGGCGTAGTCGTCATACTTAAACTGGACTACATTTAGCTCAGAGTTGTAGTACTTGCAGGCCTACGGGAGGAGAGAGAGGAGGAGGGGAGAAACATGTGGTCAGTGGTGAAGCATGAAGACAACATCTCGGTTGAGTCAAGCTCCCAGCTCGCTCCAGCATGATTCAGACCCTGGAAAGAACCCGAGCTAATACCTGGTCCTATGGGCTTCAACGATCGCAACATGTTTTTGGATTTACTGGTCCAAGAGCATATTCCGTCCATATAAACACATGTAGTGGGGAGTATAATTAGTGCTTGTTGAATTCTGTTATTGTTTCTGTCATTCAATATCGTGCTCGGGTCATTCATTAAAAATGGATTATCACCGGTTACCATGCCAGAAATTACAGATCAGGCACGTTATCAAGCATATTATTAATCTTGTATGTGGTAAGAGGGCCAACGAACACATAATCACAGGCTTCCCCCGACACATGTCTTACTCTCACTCCTGCTATTAAAAGGAGATCAAGAATCGTACGCAAAGCACACAGACCAACAGTCGTTTGTGTAGAAGATGATCAAGGCCCGAAATAGATGACACGACCGGCTAGATGACAGGACAAATGAGCCCGCCCCCGCACACACACACACGCGCACACACACACACACACACACACACACACACACACACACACACACACACACACACACACACGTGCGCACTCACACACACTTACGCAAGACACACACTTGACAGGACAAGCTAGATGACAGGACAAATGAGCCCGCACACACACACACACACACACACACAACACACACACACGCACACACACAGAAGACACACACAGACGACACACACACACACGACACACAATGTTTCACACATACTGACACACAGGAGGCCTAACACATGTGCAGGCACTGGGGTGGATTTCACAGAAGAGTGCTATTCGGAGGAGGTGCTGTTATTTCCAATAATAGTCACCACGAACTGACAGTTGAAAACCACTGCCTCCAAGCGCACGCACTGCACGTACGCACTGCACATACGCCCATGGAGAGACACCCTCAGCGTGACCTTTACCTGTCTGACCAGCAGACACTCGGCCTGGGACTCTGCTCCCTCTGGGACGGTGGAGGCGAGGCTCCTCCTCTCCTGAGGGACGGTGGACACCTGGACACAGAGTGCGGAGACACAGTCCTTCACTACATGCAGCAGCATTCCCCATGTTTTACATTTGACAGTTTAGGATTCTACATGGATTACATGCGCGCTTCATCAGTTGCTGCGTTTGTGTACGCTTTGGATAAGGTGTGAATATTAATACTTTAAGACCTTCGTAATGTCCTTTTTAAATATGCATGTATGCATGCATGCGATAATGGTAAATAAATAACTCCACATGTAAATGCTGTTAGCACACATCACATATCTAAAGAGGGCCGTACTATTCGAAACAAGAGGGATTATAAATACCCTTCCATATTAGTGTGTGTGTGTGTGTGTGTGTGTGTGTGTAGAATGTCTGTAAATCAATACCGCACCATAAGGATCTTGCTTGCTAAGCTGTCATTTAAACAACAACAACAACCACAATCCACTGCCACTGCACGGTAGACACTCTCACACATCCACTCGCCTAGCGGTTAGCGGTTAGCGCTGGTGGCCAAATAAAGTTTTGTGCATTAACCAATACTCCAAGCTCACTCTCCCTCCACCCCCCACAAACCCAAATGAACGACATGATAATCAGCAGCAAAAGGCAGCAGCAAGGCACAGTCGAGGGGGGAACACCTTCAGGCGAGGCTTGAGGCATCATGCATGAATACACGGAGGCAGAGCCAGCCCACCGCCACGCCGTCACCATAACCAACACCACCAACATCGACCGCATTAATGAACAAGTGCAACATTAATGAACAAGAGTCGAGCGGACGGGGTGCCTGATCGTGTGTCTGTTGTGCTGTTGGGCCGTTGCAAATCTATTTCTATGTTTAACGTTGCCGTCCTATGAGGGAATCTGTGTATGGGGCCTCCCCAAGTAAACTACACATCCCTTTATTACTTGTTTAGTTATTCAAAACGGATACATGAGGAAAGCATATCACTTTGTAGAACCAAATTCGGTATGGACATGTGTTAAGGCTTATTCTGCACGGGGCAGGTTTTTCTGATCACAACGCAAGGCGGAGGTGATTGCGGATCAAAGAAGCGGCGAGGACAGTCCAAACAAACATGGATTCCACGATTGGATTAGAGTCCCTCTAATTGTGCAACTCTGTGCCGGCCATCACGGTTTAATATGATGCATCTGTCTCGCTGTCCCGCAGCCAGACGACACTTATCCATCCCACCCACACACACACACACACAGACTTACGGAGAAGTCGTTGTCGGGGAAGAGCAGCAGATCTCTGAGAGGCTCCTCCTTCAGCTCGTCCGTCAGTTCAGAGATGACCGCCTCATAGTCCAGAGGATCAATCTGCTTCGGTTTCTCCTGCTGCACACAAACACACAACACACAACATTCAACTTTAGGGCAGTTGGCAGAGTTACAATACGTAGATTTGTCAAAAAAGAGTGAAACAAATATATTGCTAAGGGTACATGAAGATTTGAAAAGTTTCAAGTACTCATAGTTGCGAGGTTAGGCCCAGGATAGCTAGGATAAGACGCTAGGACCGGACGAACAGCCAAGAACATGCAAGATGCTGCACAATGCTAAGTGCTATTATTTTTAAGTGCCGGGACACAGACCAAGAGATGAATGGGATTCAAACCCTGGTTGTGTAAGTGGGAGCGTTGTGTTAAGGAGAACACTTAGCACTGGGAGTGCTTTTAGTAGTGTTATGGTGGACTGCGTGGGGATGAGTACACAGACTTGATTTAGACGCATTACATTATTGCCATATTAAAACAATCATGCAGGACAATAAGGGTAAGGCATTTACTAACATCCGCACACACACACCATATGCTTTCCATTTGTGATTTGTTTTCCAGTTATTAGCAGAATCACTGAAGAGCTATTTATGCATGTAGTCATGTTGAAATATGCTTTAATGTTTGTTACATCAGTGAACAGAAAGATGTGTTTCTAATGGCAGAATGTGTCACAATATAGGTGTATAGATATATATATATATATATAATATATATATATATCGTGGCAGGCCAGCCTAGCGAGAGTGTAGTGGGTGGACCAATTGGAATGAGCAGACAGAAACCAGGGTTGCAGCATAACAAACTCAGGTAAGGAAAGATGAGTGGAAACAGAAGGTAACTTAAAATATCATCCTTGGGATCCACCAACAAGCCCATGATTTCCCACTCCCAATAAGATCCAAAATAAAGTCAGTTTGTTCCAACAGTGTCTCCAGTGGCCGGCCCAGGTCTCCAGTGTCCTCTCGCACAAACCAGTCCGCCTACCCTTTGTTCTCTGTGGCTTTTAACAATGACTTAATTGGCCCTTAATTGGCCACACCTGGGCAGAAGTCAATGAGACGCCCGGTTGGGGGGGCGGAGTTTCCTCGACACGACCTATGCTGCAGTACCACACCGTGCCTCTGCAGCCATGTGGGCGGCGTAGATCGGGGATCGGGCCCTCAATGACTTCTAGGTTGCCATTTCCACTGAGCCCAACCGTTCACGATCAAGACCGGTCTGGATGCACTAGACTGTAGCTGCTATCTTGCCCTGCAAATCGCTGCATTCCCACATAAAGAGGGCCCGTGCCTTTTCCTGAGTTTAGCTGTGTTTAGATGCGCGACGTCACAAAAAGCCCAACACAGCTACAGAGAGGGAGGACCACAGCCAGGCGGCGTCGACGCAGGGCGGTGACACCCCATCGCATCCACGTAATGTATTAATATATAAGCCGTTGTGTCTCGCACAAGTGGACGCTGATCTTTTTTGATTTAGTCATGCATACGGGCAAATATACAACATTTTAAGCGAGACAACAGTAAATTAGTATATATATACCGTATGTATCGGTAGGGTGGCGAAGGAAAAGTCCGATATATTTGCCTATTCTTTATTCATCTTTAAAGGCGGATGAAATGTATCGTGTCAAAACCAAATCAGGTCATTATGATGAAGTGAAAGCAAGATCATGAACTGAAACACACAAGAGCACCACATAAAAAAACCACACCGTGAGAAGAGTTGAGACAAGTTGGCCATTACAATGGAAAGAATACACACAGTAGGCCTGTATGATAATACATACATATATATATATACACACACACGCTGTGAAGAGTTTGAGCGAGGGCAGGCAAACTTTTGTCAGCCACGTACACGCCGACAACGCAGACAACAGAGAGCTGAAAGCGTCTGTGGTGAAAACAAGCGGGGGAAGTAATGATTTCGTTCACACGCATACAAGCCAGGCCTGCGGAGACAGCAGCCCTGCAGATGCAGACACTGAAACCTTTCTCAGAAAGAAAAAAAAACCCCTTTCTCTCTCTCTCTCTCTGTCAACAGCACAGAGGCCCAGTCGGAAAGTATATGTCGCCGCCATTAAGAGCTAAGACGTGCATCGGCCTCGGCCTCTGTTTTTACGGCTGGAATCGGAAGTTTCCGAAACACTGGGATTCCACACAACTGGCACTGGTCTGAAATGTTTTCAAGATATATATATAGGCGACACAAACACACCAAAGCATGAATGGCGAATTAATATGTGCCTTACTTGTGTACTCTTGATGGGAAGTGATTAAATGATTTCATGAGCAACTCATTTTTAATTAATTAACCAAGCAATTAGTGGTGGTTCAATTTAACACGACGTTCATGTTTATGTGATGAAAGCCCTTCCAGAGTGGGCACAGTGACGCCAATCAACCATCTCAGAGTGGGTTTTGCTGCACCACTGAAAGGGGTTTGTTGAACCCTGGTGGTGATGGTGAACATCGTCAAATACGACACGGTGGGACAGAATGAACACCGCCCCCCCCCCACCCCCGCTCACCCCAAGGGAAATACTGTGGCTGCTCAAATCAGCAACATGACGTCAATCTCCACGCAGACAGCTACCAGACGTGCATCACTGGACACGACAAACCGAAACTATCATTTACATTCTTGTGTTCTGCCTATGGAGTCATAAAGTTGCCTCCATCGTATATAAACTTGTTCACACACACGTCCCGCTCACTATTTTATCCATCCGAACGGAGACGAACGGAGGTAATGACCACCTGCCAAATGACCTCCAACGGATGAGGACGGGAATGATACAAACTACAGCTGGACGAGATGGAGGAATGTATTACCGCGATAATTATGGGTCATTTTACATGATATCCTCCATACATGGCCCCCGTGTGCTTATGAAAATCAAAATAGCGTTCCAAAACAGTCTAAGTGAGGCTCATGACATGAATGTAAACGGACATTTTAAGTACGGTTTTGGACTAAAACTAGTTTTTCCTTCCTCTCGGACGTTTCAAACCCCACATTTGATCGTTTCAACGGCACGGTCTTCTCATCGTGATTCATTTACGCGATAAAAATGCATATGACCATACGTCTATTATTTCCTTCACTCAATGACAATACAACCCCCGCTCAAGACAGTTTAAAGGACAATAACACCGAACGGTTGCCCAGCCCCGATACGTACGACGCTCAGGTGGTTGAACTCCGCTCTCGTCCGGCGGCTCTTGCCTTTCCTCCTGAAGGTGATCTTACTCCTGAAGCTCATCATGCCAGCTGTGCCAAACATCCCATAGGTGGCCGAGTGTGTACCGTACGCTCAGGTGTGTGTGTCGACGCTCAAGTCATGTCCACGCTCCCAGGGGGTTAACCTCGCCGGTAAACACACACGCGTCGCTAGTAAACACACACGCGGTCGCTAGTAAACGCCCGTGCACTTAAAGGTAGTCACACGCGTGAAGGCACATGTGCTGCTCTCTACCCAGAAGCAGACAGTGGCAGAAACTCGGCGGCGGTGTGGTGGGGTGTGCTGGTGCGTACGTGTGGTGCCTGTGTGTGTGTGTGCGCGTGGGCGTGGTGCGTGGTGCCGTGTGTGTGTGTGTGTGTTGTGTGGTGTGCGCGTAGTGTGCGGCGAGTGTGTGTGTGTTAGACCGCGTGGAGGAAGTGGATATTGATCACATGCTCATACGTCGTTGGCCACAAACACACACACACACACACGCATGCACTATAAAATGTGCATGTCGCGTATAATAAGCCAACAGACACCACAGTGTATTTTCACTGCTCTACGTCGGCGTACGAGTAAAGTTATCACGAAGCGCAGTGAGGCGAACACTAATTTATTGCCACGCTTTCTCAGTCTGATTTACACTTGTTATACCTGTTTATGACATGACACACCCTATGACATTAACTTTAACACACACACACACACACACACACACACACACATTCCTCCAACAAAACCACACAGACAGACACACACACACAGAGACACACACAGACACATACACAGAAAAACAAACCCACACACACACACAAACACAGACACACAGACAGACAGACAGACACACAGTCAGACAGACACACTTCCCCAGATCACAATCCAGATATCTATCAGAGAGGAAGCAACGTTGTGTCTTCTCTTGCCAAAACTGTCAACAGCAGCCCTGTTGTTGTTAACATACACTTAAAGGTGATTCTGGTTATATTGACAGATTTCTAATTGATGCAGAGAGAGAGAGATCAGAGGTCTTTTCCTACTTCAACTACTTAAACGATCAATGTCACCATACACACATACACACTGCATGGACAGATCACACTCTGGAGACACAAACTAACTTCAGCCACTGTTCATTGTTGTAAAATGTATTACGCCGGTGCATACATTCCACTATACCAACACAGTACCACCATTTGCGGTACAGGTTTTACTGTACATCTTCTCATCGTAAATGTTCAGCTGCCACATCGGCCGTCGGGAAGAGCCTCGGAGTAAACGTCGATGTTGTCCGTCTTTGCGACACCTTTAACGGCGACGGACGTCGAAAGGTAAAGTGCATTCTACCTGCAGGAGCCAAAGACAAGACACGACATACACACAACAGGCCTCCTCGTTTCCTCAACACATCCCTCTTCTGCTTCCTAACTTAATCTCAGTCTTAAAAGCGGTTGGGAGAGGGAAGGGCCTGAAACACGGACACATAACATGTTTACCAACCGCTTAGCGTTGCATTCCAGCGTTATCCTAGGACTCATCCATCCATCCCTCCCTCCCTCCCTCCCTCCCTCCATCCATCTATTGATAGATGATTGGCCTCGATCTATCGCTCTATCTCTCTCTCTCTCTCCCTTCTGACTGCCTCCCTTTCTTCTGCACCAGCTGCCTCTACTGGCTCCTCTACCACCACCACCACCCCCCCCCCCCACCCCCCCTCTATCTATTTTCTTTCCTCAAATAACTTCCTTATTGCCTCAAATACCTCAGATGTCCTTCCTGCTTCTTAACCGGTCTTAACTGTCCCCGTCATTAATTCATTCATTCATCCATTATCTCTCTCTCGTCCTATATTCACTGCTCTCTCTCTCCTCTCCATTCCTTCGTTATCGTCCTATTTTTACTTTTTTGTACTTTTTTTTATAACTTCTCCCCCTCTCTCTCTCTCTCTCCCTCCCTGCCTACCGGGGTCTATTTAAAAGCCAGCCCTCCCCTCCCCTCCCTCCCGGCCTCCCGGCGGGGCGAGGGGAAGGGGGGTGCGTTCATGTGGGTAAACTACAGCTGTGTTTAGGGCACAAATAAACAGACCACCATTAGAGCACCAATAAGTGGTGTGGAGCTCCACAGCGAGCCACCACTGCTCAGTCACGGAGAGAGAGAGAGAGAGAGAGAGAGAGATTTTTGAATATTTTTTACATTTTACATTTATTTTTTTAAGTTGAATTACTTACCTGTATATATTTAGTTCTTAAGTATATTTGCGGAAGTGATATTTATGTATTTGATTGCAATATTGCAGCTTTGTTTACATATTTCTTTGTTATACAATATCTGCAATTGTACATTTGTAAATCGACAGTTGTACATTAGATTTGTTTTGTTTTTATTTACCACTCGCTTTGGCAATGTAAATGTACCGTTTCCCATGCCAATAAAGATCTTTAAATTGAAATTGAATTGAAATTGAGAGAGAGAGAGAGAGAGAGAGAGAGAGAGAGAGAGAGCGATAGAGACAGAGACAGAGACAGAGAGAGAAAGTCTGTGTCATGTTTAGTCTCCTCCTATAGCACAAGCTGGTCTCTGTCATCTTCAAGTGTGAGGGGGGGGAGGGTGTGGGTGTATGTGGGGGTGTGGGGGAGGGGGTGGTTGGGGCGTGGTGGGGGGTTTATCAGATCTGCTCAAAGAAAAAAAAGATAGAATGTGGAGAGAAAGCTTTTTTTGGGTGGGGGAGAGAGACAGATGGAAAGAAAGAGTTCTAGAGTGTGAGACAGACAGAGAGAGAGATGAGAGAGAGAGAGAGGGATACTACAGAGAGAGAGAGAAAAGGTGACAAAGACACAAAGAGAGGAATGGGAAGGGAGAGCTAGAGACAGAGAGAGACAGAGACCAGAGACCGAGAGAGACCGAGAGAGACAGAGACAGAGAGAGAGACAGAGGAGAGAGGACTGAGAGATCAGAGATATAGAGAGAGTGAGACAGAGAGAAAGAGAGGAGAGAGAGAGACATAGAGAGAGAGAGAGAGAGAGAGAGGCTGGGGGGTGGAGGAAGTTGGCCCTCTGTTAAGCGGTGACCATTACAGAAGTGGAACTTTCTGGTTCAACAGGTAAAAGGACCTGAGTTTGTTTCTGTTTCTGGTGAAACCATCAGCACTTCTTCATAACGAACAACAGAACCCAGACAACTGCTGCATGGAGACTGAGATGTGTTGCCAGACGAAAAAAATAAAAAAAGCGCCCTCGGTGGGACGCACGTACTGAGCTAGGAAGTGTAAATCAACGTACATATTTGATTATTCGGCAAAATACCGCATGAATCAGAGCAATAGACAGACGATAGGGTGGCGGTGTAGGTGTCACAGTGTAATTCATAGCATGTGTATATTAGTCGGAGGATTACAACCCCCGGGGAGCAGAGCCTCACACATTGTTGTCTGGCTGTCGTTTACGCTGCGCATTACAGTCCCATTGTCTTTAAACCGCAGCGATGTTAATGTGACCTTTGTGATCCACGCGTGCTCCTTAAAATAGGATTTTCCAAACCCATGTGGCGTTGGGGCTCTCTCTCTCTCTCTCTCTCTCTCTTCTCTCTCTCTCTCTCTCTGCTCTCTCTCTCTCTCTCTCGTCTCTCTCTCTCTCTCATCTCTCTCTCTCTCTCTCCTCACAATCTCTCTCCTTCCTTCCTCTCTTCTCTCTCATCGTTCCTCTCTCTCTCTCTCTCTCCTCTTCTCTCCTCTCTCTCTCTCCCCTCTCCTCTTCTCTCTCTTCCTCTCCTCTCTTCCCCTCTCTCCCCTTCTCTCTCTTCTCTCTTCCCAGACGACGAGCTCATGTTCCAGGTGGCCTTGGAGTGCGAACCGAGCGTAAAAAAAAAAAAGGCGCAGTGGTGACAGCAGGGCACCAGCGAGGCCGACACCCACCAGACACCCCAGACCACCCCGACGGTCCCGCGCGATTTAGGACCCGAGTTGGTGGCGGCTGGTTTCCGAGGACGGCGCAGATGAGTTATAGAGGGATACCGCGGTCCCGGCGAGCAGCTACTGTACTGTACGCCTCCGACTTCAACAGATTTCCGCTTGCAGGGCTAGCCCTATCTCCCCTATCTCCCCTGTCAACATGTTGACTTCCTTCCCTTTCGAAAGATAGACCCGAGGACGGTAAAACTCACTTATTTTGTGTTGTGCGCGCCAGGCCAGCCAGCCAGCCAGCCAGCCACTGTGTCTGTGTTCGTTGTGTATACCCCATTTATAATATTAGGCCACATCCGTACGAGATTAACAAACCACGACGAAGATTCCCAACTTGGGGGAATTAGGATTCTCCTATGAAACTTTATACCTGACAAATCAAATTACATGGCGGCAGATACATGGTATTGCCAACAATACTTATGCTGGAAAAAGCAACGTCCGACTGCATGTTGACAAGCGGCTTTTTTTATAATGGGCTATAATTTAATGCCTAGCCTTGCCTCAATGCATTATCAGCCCACTCCCACAGAGTAATGCAATTACTATTCAGGGGAACCGTCTGAAAACCTAACATCACGGCTTCACTTTGCTTCATCATCAACAGGGGAAAAAGGAGACATGAAAGGTATGCAGAAGACTGTGGAGGAACGGAAATAAAGAAAGTATAAATAATACAAAAAGGGAGAGGGAGAAGAAAAACAAAGAAAAACGGAAAAAAACTAAGATGGCCACCATTACAATCACACTCGTCCAAGAAGGCTGTTTTTCCACTGGGATTAGAAATTCCAGGGGAAAAACTTACAAGGAAGAGAAAAAATACATTTCCAACACGAGTTTAAGATATGGAACAGCTGTAAAGAGTAAAATACACACACACACACACACACACACACACACACACAAAAAATACATTCGAATTTATCCCCTCATTCATCTAGCCATTGTTTTGACTCCAGAGTTTTGCTTAAGCGGCTATTCCGGGTCATTTTCTCACTGAGCTGTAAGAGGAGACACATGCTAAGGGAAGCAGATTTTTTCCCACAGAAACAAGATTCCCTGGGTCTGACCCCCCCCCCCCCCACCCCGCCATTCACCCCCACCCCGGCCCATCACCCCCCCCCCCCACCACCACCCCTACCCTCTATACTCCCTGCTTTCTGCCCCCGTCTCTCGCTCCCCGAGCTGAATCGAGCTGGCCGTCCTGGGGTCATACATCACCCCGGCCGAAAAGCGCCAGAGTAGCAGGGCGCGAGGCGGGGGAAGATGGAGTGAGGGAGATAAGCATGAGGAGGGGGAGACACACCGGTGGAGAGGAGGAGGAGGAGGAGGAGGAGGAGGAGGAGGAGGAGGAGGAGGAAGAGGAGGAGAACATGGTTGCCGGAAAAAACGTACAGAGAAAATATCTCAAGTCTCGAGCTAGGAAACCCTAAACCAGAAATAATGTTCTGCAGTGCAGCTGAAAACACAAATGATCCTGCCCTGCCACGTGCACATGCATGCATGCACGCACACACACACACACACACACACAGACAAGCACACCCACACATATGCAGTAGCACACACACGCACACACATGCACGCACGCACGCACTCACACACGGACAAGCACACCCATGCATATGCAGCAGCGCACACACACACACACACGGCACAGCCCTTAGTACCACAGAGAGAGCGCGGGAGACGAGGAGGGTGTGTGCGCGAGCGCGGCGGTTACCATGACGATGATAGTAAGAGGCGCGTCGGTGCTGATGTAGCCCTCCAGGACAGGTGTGGCGGCGTCTCGCGACAGCCGCTCCTGACGCGTGCAGATATGGCCGCAGTCGGCGCCGCCCACCGAGCGAAGGAGCAGGACCACGCTGGCGGAACAGCCCATAATATAATCCCTTTCCGCCCCGGCTGTAGACGCGCCCGTTTCACCGCAGCGCCAAATCTACCGGGCGCAGCCTCGTCTAGACCCACTCAGTATGCACACACCGCTGGCTCTCTCTCTCTCCCCCCTTCTCAGCCTCGGCACAGGGGGGGAGGGTGGGGGGGAGGGTGGCGGGAGGAGGAGGGGAGGGGGAACGGGGGGGGGGGGGGGGGGGTGGTGGTCGGTCCAAGAAAAAAAAAACCACACAAGAGCCAGAGCCGGGTCCTTCTGTCCACACCGACCAGCGAGCCTCAGCCTGTGGTGATGAGGGCACTGTCCTGTCCACAGGAGTCCCTGGTCCA